>JAMJFZ010000770.1:7115000-7567500 GCA_026225945.1 Cricetomys ansorgei | reverse complement strand
TAGACTCCAAGGTTCAGAGATAGTCTGTGATGTCTCCAGCTTCAATGTCTTCCACTCAGATTCTTGAATCTGGAATGGGCTCCAGAACCAAAGTTGCCAATGACAGCAGTAGTGTACTGGTAACTTCTAGTTTCCCTCTGCCGTGCAAACGTCACAAATGTCTGTGGAGGCCCTGCGACGCGTGGATTGTACCACGCAGTGTGCTAGACTCTGATACTAGCTTACGAACAACCCAACTCTCTGCAGTCCCCAGCTCTTAGGACCTAGCAGGGAATGCAGGCAACCCTCCAGTTACCACACTGTGTGGTAAGCTGCGGACACCATCCCTGCTCCAGAGTTGATTCTCTCTGGGTCTCATTTCACTTCGGATTAATTTACGGGACATCAGGCCTTAGGGAAACAAAATAAAATCCAGAGACAAAGAAAAGTATCTGCCTAGAGTTGCTGAGTCTGTGCAGGGCATTTGCTGTTCTGGGGATGAAAGGGTTCCCACGGTCTCCTGGCACGTCTGGGGTGTCTGGGCTTGTTATGGACCCCTGTGATGAGGACACACCGAGTGGCTTCCTTGCTCTCGTCTTCAAGTGGCTCGGGTGATTTGCTTGAGAAAGAAAGCACAGTTTCCAGATCTTGGGTTGTAGCCCAGCCTGCCTGCTTCCTCACAGGTTTCTTTCTTTCTTCTTTACTCATTATTATCACTGATATAGTGTTGGGGTTTGAGCAAGGCAAGAATTCTACCACGGAGCCGTGTTCGCAGCCCTGGCTTCCCCCCTCTTTGTTCTCTTCCTCAGATTATCTGCCAACCAATGTGTTTATCAAATGTGTGTGTCTTTGAGGCACTCTCGTAAGAACAGAACTGGGGAGACAAGGTGGAGAGAGACAAACTCCATTTAACATAGCAATTTTCTGAACAAAAGTTGGCTGTTACAGTCATTGCTAGGGACAGATCTCTGGGAGCTGAAAGGTCCTTCCTTCCTTCTTTCCCTCCTTCCTTCCTTCCTTCCTTCCTTCCTTCCTTCCTTCCTTCCTTCCTTCCTTCCTTCCTTCTTCCTTCCTTCCTTCCTTATGAGGACTTCCAAGATGAACCTTCAGTTCACCTCATGGTGGTTTCTCTGAAAGCGGTGTTCTCAGAGGAGACAGAGGAGGGCAAAATCTCCCCCTGCATGCTGGTCATTCTGAGCTAGGGTCTCTGAGGACCATGTGCTCAACATTCCTGAGAAGCAGCTTCTGAGTCAGAGCCCCAGAAACAGCTGAGGCAGCTTCAGGCTAGAGTCTTGGCTCGCTTTCCTTTCTTTCTGTCCAAAAGCAACTCCCTCCCAGTTATTTGGATGTGATCAGAAACCCAAGCAGAACCCTGAGGTAGGAGCCTGGCTCAGCCAAAGTCTATAAAATGACTTTGGTCTCCGTATCCCCCTCTGGGGTACAGCTATGTGTTTAAGGTATGTCTGTATCCAGGGACATCTGTAGTAGGGAGTCCAAGGGGTGGTGGAGAATAACCTTGTGCCCACAAGTCACAACTCCCAATGCCGCTATTGTTGGGCTGCCTCTGGGAAGGGGGTCGTAATTAAGATTTGGCTTGAGTTAAGACAGTATCCTTCCCTGGGCCATCTGCCAGCACCTCCTCACTGCCTGGGCGTGGGACCCGGGACGTGCCAGGGCAATGCCGGAGAGCTGACTCAGGTGGGAGGCATGAGGGGAGCAGAAAAACCCTTCCTACCCATCAGTCAAGAGAGGAGACAGGCATGTTGTGATGGTCCTGTGGTGCCGGAGCAGACCACCAACAGGCTCTCTGCTGGGCCCACTCCTAAGGTCCTGCGAAACTCCATTTCTCCTGGGGTCACAAGCAGACAGCAAGAGCCCGCCCTCATCCCCTAGTTCCCACTTCCTGCAGAGATCTCTAGGGTTCTCAGTAATTGATTCCGGCTCTGTTCTTAACACTTTTTAAAGACTGTCACCTTGGGCAAGTCATTTACTTTGGTGAGATTAAGATTCTTCGTTTTTCAAATGGATGAATGATATCTGCCTGCCTCAGAGGACTGCAGCAAGGGTCACGTGAGATAGTGTCTATAAAGCACATTTATAATAAGGTATCATTATTGACATGATTAATTCTGACACAGGAATTACAGCCTCTGGACTCTGAGCCTTAAAGTCCTCCTCTTTTTGCATCTGACAAGATGTTCTGAAGCAAGTGCTGGAATCCCAGTCCAGCCCTGGGCCCAGAAGCCTTGACCCAGGCAGCTTCTTCTTGGTGCTGCCATGCCAACCCCACATCCCAGCTCTGCTAAACCAGTTCTTTCCCTTTTAATCAGACTCCTCCAGTCCAGTTTGCCTGCAGTGATGACAAAGGAACCTAAAAT
The DNA here is from genome assembly GCA_026225945.1 of Cricetomys ansorgei. Classification (NCBI taxonomy): domain Eukaryota; kingdom Metazoa; phylum Chordata; class Mammalia; order Rodentia; family Nesomyidae; genus Cricetomys; species Cricetomys ansorgei. Next base: position 7,565,143 of record JAMJFZ010000770.1, on the reverse strand, counting down.
AGCACAAACTTTGCACATGCTGCTGGAGACAAGGCTTGGGCATAGTGTGCTGCTGTCACCCATCGACCTGTCTGGGTGTTCCAGCCAGGTGCAGCCCCGCACCCTTCTTTTACAGTCCTGTGATGACAGTGCCTCCTGTCAGCATGTTGGGTGGTGAATTGGATGACTACCTGGAGAGCTGGCTTGGCTAGAGGCACCGGAGAAGGAGCTTGCTGTTCCTTCTACCAGCGTCTTCCCCTTGCATGCTTGGGTCCTCCTTTGTGCCAAAGGCCAGGCAAGCTCTGCTAAGAGCATGCAGAGCAGAAGCTGTTGTGGTCTTGGTGAGGCGCTGGCATGGGTACCAGGGCAGTGTGATTCTGAAGACCCAGCAGCCAGCTGGCCCTGGCATGTCACAGTGGCTAGGGAACCAGTTTGGCATGCAGCTACCTGGGTGCCTCCCTGTGGGTCATTGTGCCTGAGATTTCCCAAGGGATTCAGATGACTTACCCAGGTAGGAATGGTGGCTTCTGAGGCTAGATTGACAGGAACGGGCCTGCAGCAGGGGGTATACGTTGTAACCACCATCTGAGCAGTCAGCTTTACTGCTGAGCTCTTCTGTCAGTCCCCTTATCCAAGCATCCATTTCCAGGTAGCATGAGTCTCATCCCCAGAACATTCTCATCCAGGTTCAACACTTTCCCCTGGTAACATGGTACACACGGTGCACATGTTACATGTGTTCCTTCTTGGTAGTAGGGGCAGTGTTGTAAGAAAGACGTTTTAGTCTAGATTCAGATCCCAAACTGATGGTCCATGGAGCATATACAAACTGTTTTGCTGATGTGCAGTTTTGTTTGTGACTTTGAAAGAAGGTCTCAGAATGTATATATAACACAAGCTGTCATAGAACTCTCTATGTCATCCAGGCTGGTTTGAATTCCTTTCAATCCTTTTGCCTTAGCCTCCCAAGTGCTAGGATAATCGGCATGTAAAACTATGCCTGGTTAACACGAATACTTTTTAATTAGGAAGTTTTAACTTAAAAAAAAAAGAGAAAGAAAGAAGGAAGGAAGGAAGGAAAGAAAGAAAGAAAGCAAGCAAGCTAGGCTTGGTGGCACACAAGTTTAGTCTCAGCATTTGGAAAGTGGAGGCAGACAGATCTCTGAATTTGAGGCCAGTCTGATCTACAGAGAGTCCCAGAACAGCCAGGGCTACACAGAGAAATGTTTCAAACACACCTAACCCCCCCAAAAAATCCATATTTTGGGCTGGTGAGATAACTCAGTGGGTTAAAGCATTTTCCACCAAGCATGGCAATCTGAGTTTGATTCCCAGAACCCACTATAGCAGAAGAAAGCCGACCTGCAAGTTCTCCTTTTTCTCTCTCCCTCTCCTTCTCTCTCTCCCTCCCTCCCTCCCTCCCTCCCTCCCTCCCTCTCTCTCTCTCTCTCTCTCTCTCTCTCTCTCACACACACACACACACACACACACAAAATAAATGCATGTAACTTTTTAAATGCAGATTTCCAGTTATTTAATTTATTTGTGTGTGTGATGAAGATTGGATCCAAGGTATGGAACACTGTAGACAAGGACTCTACTGTTTATTTAGCTAAATCCAAATCCTCAAATATTTGTTATTGCTTTGTGTTCTTCAACAAGGCTTCAGTGTCAACTTGTTCATTTGGAGGTAAATCCTAGGAATTTACAGTGAGAGAGTAGGAAGTCAGGCTAACAGGGGAAGGAGTCATTGATAAGGTTATGTCAGTTGTCAAGGAAGTTACCATCTTGTAACTTAAAACTGGGGAACTCTGGGATGTGTGACTATATAGCTTAGTGTTAGCTCATCTGAGAGACAAAGGCACTTGAGTATTTATCCACCGACTCAGCAGTCAATTGATTGGTGGTTGATCCTGTAGAAGAGAGGAAGGCAGACTGACCCGCTATGCAGTCAGGAGTGGGCTCCAGAAGCGAGAGAGTGCTGGTGTGGACAGCATCTGGACAGAAGATCCAGTTGGCATGGAAGTGCATGCTTGGAATGTCAGCACTTAGGAAGCTGAGGCAGGAGGATTCCAAGTTTAAGTCTAGCCTGGTAAATTAGCAAGACCTGATGATGGAAAAGGGTCAGGGGTATTAGCTCGAGATTAGAGAATTTGCCTGGCATGTGTGAGACCCTAGGCTCAATTCCACCTGGCAACAAATAGGAGCTGAATAGAAGCGGACCCCTTAGACAGGGTAAAAGCCCTCCGTTTTGCCGTGCTCTCTCCCCGGCCCTTCTCGGTGTTCCCTGTTCCTCTCTCCAGCGCGGGCAGTCGTGACCGCTGGCTCACACTGATGCGTACGCTGCTCTGTGAGACCCACGAGTCCCACTGTCTCTTTTAAATATCTTGTTTTCTGCGCTGCATCTCACAGGACAGCTAGTCCTACTATTCCAAAAGATGTTGGTCTTCTACTTCTCTGGTCCTCCACTCTGAATTATTTAACTCTTGGAGCTCCAGGACGCTTTACCATCATGCTGTTCAATCTGCTCCCGCCACCATTACATGAAGGTCGTGGCATCTACTGTTCCAGAATCATACGCAGAGTATAAAGAGAAATACATTTTCTTTTTTCTTTATTTCTGCAGGGGCTCATGTAACCCAGGTTTGTCTTAAATTCTGTATCCTCCTGACTCAGCCTCCTTAGTGCAGGGATTACAGGTATGCACTGCCATGTTCAGATGTCCAAGTCAGTTAAGGAATTTAAAAATAATTTTGGCTGGGCAATGATGACACACGTCTTTAATCCCAGCACTCGGGAGGCAGAGGCAGGGCGATCTCTGTGAGTTCAAGGCCAGCCTGGTCTACAGAGCCAGTTCCAGGAAAACTAGAGATACACAGAGAAAGCCTGTCTCAAAAATCCAAATAATAATAATGATGAGGATAATAATAACAATAATTAACAATAATAATAATAATAAATTTTAGAAAGAAAAGGAATAATATTCTATTTTATTCTTTCTTGTTATTGTTCTTTTTTTTTTTGAGTCAAGTTCCCATGTAACCAGGCTAGCTTGAAACCTCTCTGTGGCTAAGATGATCTTGAACTCCTGACACTCCTGTTTCCACCTTCCTAGTACAGGGGTAACAGGCGTGTGCCACCACACACAGCTTAATCTCACAATTTTCATCTCTTAAACTGATTTAAAAATTTACCATTATTCCCATAAATGCATATAAATGCAGATGGAAGTTCAGGGAGGATAAACTATATTCTTCTTTCTCACATTGCTGATTATCGGAGCCTTGCAAAGTACTGGACATAGCAGAGTGCACAAGCGCTGAATGAGTGTTTTTGGATGGACAGCTGGATGAATGAGTGTTTCATGGCGGATGGACCGTGACTGATGAATGCAGGAGGGATGGGCACGGCTACAGGGCCCCGACCTGTACGGGATGTTGATGGTCATTATGACTTAGTTACCTCCTAGGGTGGGGGAAGGTGAAGGTAGGAGAGGAGGTAGTGGGACTATTCCTCCAAGGCCCTATTTTTTTGAAGATCTCTTTAAACGTGTTAAATCCCATGTTCTCCTTTTCCTCTAACCGAGATCACTGGATTCGGGCCCTAATAGAAGAAGGGCAGCTGCTTTTAAGTCACTGAATGAAGCTGCAATGTTGCCTTGAGGTTCTGACAGCTGCATCACAGCTTGAATTTCTACCCCAGAGTAAACCCTGATCCAACCCCTGCCCGACCGTTCCCGACAGCCCTCTGCTCTCACTCAAAACTTCAGCTTTATTCCCAACCTTGAGACTGACCACCATTCCTGGTGCCAGTCCCAGCTTCGATTCCTGTCTTGACTTGGCCTTGGCCTACCTAAGCTGGGTCTACCCTTGTCTCTGATGCCGAATATCTTCTACTAAGTGTTAGCCAAGATGACACCACTTTGTAAAGCATCTCCATTTTGGTTGGACTGTGACAATAATGGAAACTAATTTGGTTTCCACAATTCTCCAGATTCTTGTCTTCACAACCTGATTGGGCCCCAGTACTGGACAGCCAGGAAAGATGTTACTCATGCAGCTGGTCCACATTCATTAGCTCTCACTCCCTGTTAGCCTATAGCAATGACAACTAAGAACCAAAACCATAAAGATTTTGATCTCTCTTCTATCCCCTACTTCCTGAAAAACCTGTAATAAGGGACTGCCACTCTGCCATGTAGGCCTAGTGTCTCCTCAGAGTGCCTGTCATGCTACTGTCTGCCTGTCTGTCTGTGGCATCAATGACTCTTCTAATAAACCTCTTAACCCAAAAGAAAAATCTGTATCAGTGTCCCCTTTGAACTCCAAACACAAAACCTCTTACTGATTTGTGCTCCCTTCTTTCCTTCATTAATTTATTTAGAGACAAGGACACATGTATGTGTTCCAGGCTGGCCTCAAACTCACACTCACTATGTAGCCAAAGATGCTCTTGAACTTCTGATCCTCCTGCCCTGCCTCCTAAGTGCTGGGATTATAGGCATGCAGCACCCTGCTTATTTTTATGTTGTGCTGGGGATTGAACAAGAGGGATTTATTCATGCCAAGTGAGCTCCCTGATAGCTAAGGTTAATGAACCAGCTAACTAACCTAGTCCAGCTACAGATCATTAGTTTATACAATTTCAGTTGCCATTTAAAAATCTATACAAGTGAGAAAATAAAACCTGTTGTAAAAAATGTTACACAATTAGTAAATTGGAGAATGCAAAATGGATCCAAATTCTCTGGGAGTCAATGGAGTGCCACAGGCGTCAGGGTCACACTCCAAACAGATATGTTAGAAACACTGCACAATTTTCCTCCAGGATTATGTGAATAAAGTATATATTAAACATTAAAGCACCCAGGCATAGCAGCCCATGTTTTTGATCACAGAATTGAAGAGGTAGAAGCAGACAGAGCTCCGTGAGTTCCAGGACTGCCTAGTCTACATCATGAGTTCCAGGACACCCAGGGCTACATAAAGAGACCCTGTCTCAAGAGAAAAATTGTGTTTAGACTTGGGTCTCAACCCCCAAATATCACATGTGTAGGTATATAAATGTTACACACACACACACACACAATGTATTAAAAATTCAAAGTGTAAGACACTTTTTTATGGGGCTGGAGAGATGGCTCAGCGGTTAAAAGCACTGGCTCTTCTTCTAGAGGACCTGGATTCAGTTCGCAGCACCCACATGGCAGCTCTCAACTGTCTGTAACTCCAGTTCCAGGGGATCAGATATGAATGCAGCCAAAACTCCAATGCACATAAAATTTAAAAAATATATTAAAAACACTTTTTTAAAGATAGGTTCTTTTATAGTCTAGGATGGCCTTAAATGAGATTTGCATCAAGGGATGACCTTGAACTCTTGATCTTCTACCTCCCAGGGCTCCGGGATCACAGGCATACACTAACATGCTAGAGTTTAAACTTGGCCTTGTGAGTGCCAGGCAAGCACTCTACCTAAGATCTGTTCCCCAACCCCCAAGTCCCAGACACTTCTGATCTCAGTCATTTCAGACAAGGGACACTCAGTTGGTAATAATGACCTTGGGGCTGGAGGGTGCTCAACAGTGAGGGTCCTGCAGTGCTCTGCTAGAGTTCACTTTTCAGCACCCACACCTGTAGCTCTAGCTCCAGGCAATCTGACACCCTCTTCCGACCTCCATGGGCACCTGAATTCAGGCACACCCCACCCATCAGACCACACACACGATATACATAATTACAAAATAAAATAAAAATATCTGGACTGGGACTATAACTCAGTGAAGAGTGCTTGCCTAACAAGTTCCAACCGAAGCACAGCAAAAGGAAATGAAATAATCTTAATTTTAGACTTTTTGTTTGTGCAGACATAATGCGAAGTTCTTCATACACTCTCAACTCTCTCGCAGTGCTATGGAGTTCTGTAGCACTAATTTACAGGTGAAGGAAGAAACGAGAGCTGATAGAGGTGAAGCAATTTGACCAAGGTTGCACAGCCAGCAAGAGGTGACTAGGATCTGAATTCAAAGTCTTTCTGAGTTAATTGGTTGATTGACAAATTAATTTAGAGGCATGAGCTTATGAATGCTAGGCTAGCCTGGAACTTGCTGTGTTGCTGAGGGTGTTCTGGAACTCCTGATCCTGCTGCCTCTACCTTCAAAGTGCTGGGATTACAGGCGTGTCACATGACACCCAGTTTACAAGGTGTTGGGGTATTTGGTGTTAGGCACCCTTGCTTAGGGACACTCTCCCAACTGAGCTGCACTCCCAGTTCTCTTTCTAACTTCAATGCAATTCTCTTCAACTTTGCAAGGAAACAGAATGAGTGACAGGAAGCAGCTAGTGGTCTGGGTCCTTTTCCAACTATGTTCCTAGCCAAGCATGGAGGCACACGTCTATAATTCCAGCACAGGCAACAAAGGCAGAAGGATTGTGCAAGTTTGAGACTACTCTGGAAGCTTGGTTATGACGAGATGTTGTCTCAATTCCCCCACCCAGACCCCCATGTGCACATACACACATACATGGACAGACACACACAGACACACACAGACACATGCACGCACAGACACAGATGTACACATACACACACACACAAACTCACACATACACATATATACACAGACACAGACACATAGTCACACACACAGACACACACACAGACACATAGTCACACACACAGACACAGACACATAGTCACACACACAGGCACACACACACCTCACCATGTTCCCACCAAAACTTTTGAGCTATAATGCCAAATTGGCAGTGTTGTGTTTGATCACCAAATTTAGGTCAAAAATGAGTCAGGCATGGATAGGAATGATTCACTGCGGTGTCTAACTGCGGTGTCCATCAACTTTAAAAGCAGACAGGAAGCCGCAGAGGGCAACTCTGGGCTGACGACTGCAGAGTGGCTCCAGATCCTAGAAGTAGCCCATCGCATGTCCTTTGAGGGCTAGACACGACCACTCACGTGCTTGCTTAAGAGAATACCCCCCTCCAGATTCATTTGTAAGTCACACTGCCAATCCCCACTCCTTTTCTTTTCTCCATATGCCAACTAACTTCTTTTTGTGTTATTAAAACAGGGCTCTGGCCAGGCTGGCCTCAAACTCTATATGTAGCTGAGGAGGACCTTTAATTTCTGTCATCCTGCCTCCATTTCCCCAGTGCTGGGTTGTAGGCGTATGTCACAATACCTGGGTTAGGAGGTGTTGGTGATTGAACACTGGGTTCCTGATTGCTGGGCGTGAACTCTGCCAACTGAGCTACATTCTTATCTCTCTCGTTCTGGGTTTTTTTTTTTTTATTTTACATAGTTATTCATTTAGTTTATTGTGTGTGTGCACAGCCTCTGTTTGGAGGTCAGAGGAGAACTTGCAATAGTCAGTTTTCTCCTTCCACAATGCGGGGTCTGGGGATCAAATTCAGGCCATGCTTGGAGGAAAGTTCCTTAGCCCACCAAGTTAAGGCATCTTGCCAGCCCCGCAGCCGTATGTCTTAACAGGGCTTCCCTTCAGTCAACTTCATGCTCTGTCTCTGACCTCGTGTTTTACCCCTCTGTTCTCCGGACACGTTTCTTTGTCACATTTCAAGCCACATTTCTGAGTCTTTGCGGATGCTTTCTCATGTCCTAGATCCTTAAGTTTCCTTCTCAGAGCCTAGGAGACACGCACATTGTGGGCTTTTTTGTTTGTTATTATTTTTGATGGTAAAATAATATATTATGCAAATCATGTTTGTTTATTATATAGTGGTAAATAAGAAGAAAATCAAGTTTCTCTTTAGCCAGGTGGGGCAGCACAGGAAGATGGTGAATTAGAAGCTAGCCTGGACTGCACTGTGAGACCATCTAAATAGACTGTTTTTAACCTTTAAACCATTTAAAAATGTTATTATTTGTAGGTCGTGGGCAACATGCCACGCAGAGCATGTGCGGAGGTCAGAGGGTAACCTGTGGGAGTCAGCTCCTTTCTACCCACCGGTCCTGGGGGTCAAGCTCAGGCAGGCGCCTCTAGCAGCTGAGCCACCTCACTGGCTCCTTTAAAATATTTTAAATGCGTACAGCGAGATGGCTCAGCGGTTAACGCACTCGCTGCCAGGTCTGGTCGCCAGTGTCTGATCACCAGGACCCTCACGCGTACTGTGGCATGGAAGTATCCCTCACATATGAAATAAGTAAATGTACAAAAGTGAATTGTACTTCATTGGCGTTAAGTACAAGCACTTATCATTATTATACAGTTACAGAACCTTTCATCATGGAAATGAAAAGGTCTGTACTCATAATAATCGCTCTCCCCACCCCTGCTGTAGCCCCATTCTACTGACTGCACATTTGCTTACTCAAGGCATCTCATACGCGCAGAACCATGTGTCATGTGTCCGGTTGATTTCAGATGACGCTCTTGAAAGCCATCTGCATTGTACCGTACGTACAATTTCCCTTCATCACGTAAAATAGTATCCCATGCTTGCACATGTCACTTTTTGCCTAGCCCCTCACCTGTCAATAGACATTTGGTTGCTTATGCGTTTTTGGCTATTGGGAATAATGCTGTCATGAACACTGGTAAACGAATGCCTGTCCGAGTCACTGATTTCAGTTATTCTGTGTGAATACCTACAAGTAGAAATCTCCCATCATATGGCGATTCTAGGGATAGCTTTCTGAGGATCCATGAAATGGCTTCCCACACTGGGTTTGCCATTTTACACCCCACTAGCAATGTTCCAGTGTCTCCACAGTCTCACAACACTTACTACTTTCCTTTCATATGCGTGTGTACGTTATGCACATACATGTTCATGTGACTGCATATGCAAGTATGTGTCCAAGTGTGTTGGGATACACACGTGTGGGGTGCACGTGGAGGCCAGAGTTCTATTTCAGGGGGTCTTCCTTCACTCCTCCCCACTTTATATTTTAAGACAGGGTCTCTCACTGGTCCTGGAGCTTGTAACTGAATTCTCCGGTTCTGCCCAACGTTGGAGTGCTGCTTGTAATGAAATTCTGAAGCCTGTTCTCTGGCCCTACTGCCACCGTGGCAGATTCCTAACTTGTAACAGATTCCCACTGTGCCTTTTTCTCTCTAGCTCTAACAGGAGACAGGAAAGAGAGAAAGAGTTCTTCCCCACTCTTGCAGGTGGCCTTAACGATAACAGAGATAAAGAGGGAAAGATTCTCTGCCCTTTTTGGCTGTCCTTAGCTTAGAGAACAGGAGCTGGTAGCATCTCACAAGCCATCCCACCGACTGTCCTCTACCAGGAGCTGGAGCCCGCCTGCTCTCCCTCCCACTGCCACTGCCTCCTTTATAGCCTGAGCTGTTCCCAGAGGTCCAAGGGGCACGCAACCGTAAGGAGAGCTGCACAGGACAGAAAACTTCTTGGCAAGGTGTCCTACTACATACACTTCCCCCATTACTAAAATGTAAATGGTAAGATACTGATTTTTCTCTGAGGCCTTCTATTAGGCCATCTCCTTTCTGGTCTTCAGGAGTTTATCCTTATCATTTATACACAATGCATTACTAACAGAAAGCATGAGAGAAGATTTTTATTTCCCTTGTCAAAACTAGTAGAATACACTACTTTATGGTTCTGACTCTCAAAAGTATACTCTTTCTTTGGAGGCTGAATGTAGTTTGGGCTGTTTACCTTCTTTGCAGGTTGGCATGAACTCATTGTACTTGAAGAGCCGTTAACACACGTGGATCCACTTTCTATAAAAATGGATCTTCATGTTTCAAGGAACTCTGATGTTCACTGATATTATTAAAGGCAACAATCTCTTTCAATGTTTTGTCCTCTGACTCCTTTGCATAGAGACAGCCTATTCCCTTGAATGCCTGGAACTTTGCCTTTAAGGTGTTTTCCTCTGGTTTCTGTTTGCTGTAAGTTTTCTGTTCCTCTAAAAGGGAGGCCGTACCCTCCTCAGGACTAATGCACCGTCAGCCATTGTACAGATCATGAGAAGTCTTGGGACTCTTGGAGGTTGTGTCAGATTTGCAGTGGCTGGCATTTTGTGGGCCATCACTCTCATCATCTTTTCCTGGAACCTTCTGATAACTGCCAGCCACTGTTCCAAATCAGCCAAAGAGAGATTCACACGGGACAGCTTTCCTTCAAGGCTTCATATTCTTCATCTTCCCTGCACTCTTCACTGGTGTTAGAGTAAGGTGGAAATTCAGGACCCAGAAACTCTACTCCATAAACTAGGGCTGATTTTTTTTGTTGCTTCTAGTTTTTTTGGTACTTTATTACAATAATTAGAAGGCTCTCTCTTTGTTTTTTTATTTTTTAAAAAAAGAACTCTTCTTCCCAGAGTCTCACTTGTCAGGTCAGTGTATTGAGACCTTCCTGGTTCAAATCTAATCTTTATCAGTTTGGCGCCCATAACTTTTCATTTCCACTGGAAACAAAGGCATACCGTCAGTGCAAGACCTGTCCTGACTTCCACTCTGATTATCTTCATTCCATAAAGATAATACGTCTTTATGATATATGGGTTGATTGGACTCTGCAGTTTTCTCTGCTGTCCAATGTCTTTCAGCTGATGTTGCTCTTGTCTCGTTAACATTCAGAAAGTTTAAATTTAGCAGTGCACTGTGTAGTCTATCTCTGGGTGTCTTTGTTGCCCTTTTCTTCCTTGCAACAAATCTCTTCCCCATAAATTTATAGGTATGTAAGCCCAATAAAGCCTTAACTTTCTTTTTTTTGCCTTTCTTGTCCCTAACATTTAACCCAATTCACTTTGCTTTATGTGGGATAATTTCCCAATCCCCATAAACTGTGGATACTTCCTGAAGGGGCCAATTTGAATTCCATGACTCTCGGGAGATTATTGTTACATCTGCACTGTGTCCACCAACCCTTCTATTTCAATGTCATTTATTTGTATTTTTAATTTTGGCCTTTCTCATTAGTGACAGCCTGCCAGAACTCTCATTTTCCAGTGCTTCCAAAGCCACCTGCGTGCCACAGAAGCGGCCTTTCTTTTGATGTAGGAAAACAATAACAGCTGTGCAATCCTATCCTCTGCTTAAACTGCAGGACTCTTGTTACATAGGCCATGATTTAACTTCTCCTTTAAAATCTCCATCTATAATTCCATGCATAATGAATCCCTTTAATGTCAAACTGCTCCTACCTAGGAGCATTCCTACTGTCCCTGGGGGTAGAGGCCCATAAACTCCAGTAGCATTGAGCGTTTGGGGATAGGGTAAGCTGTCTGTCTATAGCCAGGTCTAGTACACTGCTGCCTTCAGTAACATGCATCAGATCTACAACACCGAGTTTGAGTTTTTTGGTTTGTATGCTACCCCAGTGCTGACGGGACACAGGCAGCCTGTTTTTTTTTCTTCAGGGCGTCCTGAGCTTGGCCCCCTGTGTCATTTTCCCAACTTCAAGAAATTCCCCTGTATATCTATCTCTTTTGGATCTACACTCATTCACCCAGTGTTGATCCTTTCCACACCGTCTGCACTCTCCTGGAAATCTGCTCTTTTTTTTTTCCTTCTAACTGATATTTAAAGAAACCATTGCCTTTAGAAACAGCTTGGTCACAATCTCTTTGCATAGGTAAAGCACCAGACATTTTGGTATTTCAGCCCTCTAACTATACCTTGCCATGATACAGCAGCCCTGTAAGTATTGGAACCAGTGTCTGTAGTAGTTCTGATCCATTGATCCAATGGTGAAGACTTTGCTTTTAATGGCCTGAAAGCATTCTTACACTCCCTGTTGGCATTTTCAAATGCCATGGTCTAATCAGCATCTGTCTCACTCCAGGGTCTGAGATGGCTCTATTCACTGCTGCAGCTCATCTTTACAAAAAGTCAGTGAAGGCTTCACTTAAGCCTTGTATGATTTTTGTGAACAAAGTTGACTTCTTTCCTGGTTCCTCTACCTTTTCCCAAAAGCTGCTAAACAACATTGTTCTATGGTCACATCATCAAACTCAATCTGTTCTTGTAATTCAGCATACCGACCCTCACCAAGGAGCTGATTTCAGTTTATATTTATTCCTATAACCCTATTCTAGTTGTACCACCCTGACTGCTTCTTTTCTCCACCAAATTAACCATTGTAGTTGAGGACAAGCCTCTACTATAGCAGATATTAACTCTTTCCAATCCAATGGGATTACTGATGCTGCAGTGCCCAGTTATTCAGGACCTGTTTTACACAGGGCAGGTGCATGCCATATGACACCACAACTTCCTTCAATCTCCTTAAATCATTCATTTCTATAGGACGCCATTCTGTTTCATTATAAGCTTGGGGATTATCCTCATCAGCTGGAATACACTGGATCACTACTAGAAATACAGAAGGTGATTTGGTGACCCTAGGCTGCCTTTTCTGATCATTTTCCTGTACAGACTCTTCCCTTATTTTCCTAACAGGACCATCATCCTGTACAATCTCCTCCCTTTTGTCTACCTGGGGGAAAATCTTTCTTTCTGTCATTGGAAACGAGCCAGTTATGTTCCCAGTTCCTCAGTTTTCCTTTATTCCACCCATTCTAATTCCCCCATATTTCTTTTAAGAGCACCACCAATTCCCCCCTTATTTCTTTTAATAGCACTGCCAATTTTTCTTTTATAATTTCTTTTTCAAAGAGAAAGAAAAAAATTGAGCCCTTTCGTTCTCCCCTTTGTTCTGATTTTCCTATCTTGCCCTTTTCCAATCCCCTCCACAACTCTTCTAGTTGCACAGCCATGTCCCTTAATGTTTTTTGAAACAAAATAAGAAAAGAAAAAAAAAAGAAAGAAAGAAAAAGAAAATCACTACTGAGAGCAAATCCCAGTGGTAGCAGCCACTATAAATATTTTGCTGGCCTCTTGAACACAAACATTTATCCTTTCTTCCTCTGCTTTTCCCTCTACTACACTTGAAGTCAAATTTCCCATCCTTTGTATCCTTATTTTCCTGCCCCACGTTGGACCCCACTTGTAACTGAATTCTCCTGTTCTCTTGGCTCCTGTTGGAGTGCTGCTTGTAGTGAAATTCTGAAGCTGCCATTCCCACTTGTAACATTCCTAACTTGTAACAGATCCCCACTGTGCCTTTTACTCTCTAGCTCTAAAAAGAGACAGGAAAGAGAGAAATCTTCACCACTCACGTTGGTGGCCTTTAAAGATAGAAAGAAAAAAAATTCACTGCCCTTTTTGGCTGTCCTGAGCTTAGAGAACAGGAGCTGCTAGCAACCCATCCCACCAACTATGTCCTAGTGTCTTTGGTGCAGGAAGGTACTCTTCAGGCTACCAAAAGGGAAACATAAACACCAACCCAGCCAAAACACCTTGGATCTCCAATGCTAGCTTGCCTACAAAATATGCTAGGACAGTGGTGGCATAAAGATTGTGGGAGTAGCCAACCGATGTCTGATTTGACTTAAGTCACATTCCAAGAGGTGGAACCCATACCTGACACTGCTTAGGCGACCAAGAACCAGAGACTAGATAACCCAGAGAGCTAGGGCGAAACCAAACACTACTGGTCTTTAAAAAAAAAAAAGTATCAGTAAAACGACTCCTAATGATATTCTGCTTTACTCACTGGTTCAGCCTTCATCAGAGAAGCTTCTCCTGTGGCAGATAGGGACAAATGCAGAGACCCTCAGTGAGACATCACACACACAGGCCTTAGAACAGAGAGCTATAATCCCTCCTCTCAGAGCTCAGGGAACCCCACAGAAGAAGAGGTGAAAGAGTGCAAGAGCCAGAGGCGACGGAGGACAACAGAGCAAGGCCCTTGAATCAACTGAGCAAAGCTCATATGAGCTCACAGAGACGGAAGCAGCAAGCACCGGGCAGACAGGGATCTGCACCAGGTCCTCTCATATAGATTATGGCTTGTAGTTTAGTATTTTTACTGGACTCTTGAATGTGTGAAGGACGGGGTCTTAACACTTACGCCTTCTCTTGGGGCTCTCTTCCTTCTTTTGGTTTGTCCTGTCCAAGTTTTATGTGACGGAGTTTTGTTTTATCATATTATATTTTAGTTTGTTATGTTTTGTTGCTCACCCTTAGTTCTATAAGAACAGAAAAGGAATAGATGTGGATGGGAGGGGAAGTGGGAAGGAACTGAGAGGCGTAGAGGAAGGAGAAACTATAATCAGGATATACTGTATGAGAAAATAATCTATTTTCAATAAAAGGGGAAAGTTCCAATGGGCAAAAGTGGCAAAAAAAAAAAAAAAAAAGAAGGAAGGAAGGAGAAAAGAAGGAAGGAAGGAAAAGGAATGGTCCCGTAGGCTCCTATTTTTGAATGCTTAATTACAGGAAGTGAGTAAGCTATTTGAGAAGATTAGAATGATTAGAAGGCGTGACTCTGGTGGAGGAAGTGTGTTGGGGGGGCTCTGAGGTTTCAAGTCCAGTGTCTGTCTCTCAGCCTTCGGGTCAGGATGTAGATCTCAGTTACTCTCCCAGCGCCATGCCTGCCTGCCATGCCTGCAGCCGTGCTCTCCTCCATGTTGATAATGACCTAAGCCTCTAAAACCGGAAGCAAGCCCTCAGTTAAATGCTTTCTCTCGTTAAGAGTTGCTGTGGTCATGGTGTCTCTTCACAGCAGAACAGTGACTGAGCCTCAGGGCATGGTGGTATGTGCATGCAGGGCCATCACTGGGGAAGTCTGAAGCAGGAAGGCCACAAGTTCAAGGTCCTCCTTAACCATATAATGAATTTGAACCAGCTACATCTCAAAAACACTGCCCTTCTACGTGTGCATAAGATTTTTGGAACACAGGGCACCAGAAGTTTGAGTGTTTAGAGACTTCTGGGGTCTACTTCTCCTTCCAGGGACTTAACTGGACTCTCCCAGTTTTGAGAATTCCCTGTGGCATTGAAACCACCCTGTGGCCATGATACACAAGCAGCCAATATGCTTTCTCCTGCATCTTTTGATCTGTTTTCCAGACTGCCTTCTTTCTGTGTTAGTCAGGGTTCTCTCTAGAGTAAGAGAACTTATAGAGTGCACATGAATCTCTCTCTCTCTATATATATATATATGTATATATATACACATGAGTATATATTTGTATACACACACATATGTGTGTGTGTGTGTGTGTGCGCGTGAGTTAGGTATAGAGGATTTATTAGAATGACTTACCGTTTGTGATCCAGCTAATTCAACAATGGCTATCTATGAACAGATGGTCCAAGAATCCAGAAGTTGTTCAGTACACGAGGCTGATGTCTCAGCTGGTCTTCAGTAGATGTTGGAATCCTAGAGAAGTAGGCTCTAATGCCAGTGAAAGAATGGACTTGCTAGGAAGGTGAGAGCAAGCAGGCAAAGAGAAAAAACTTCCTTCTTCCATGTCCTTATATAAACTTTCAGCAAAAGGTGTGGCTGAGATTAAAGGTGTGTCTTCCCATTTTAAGATCTGGATTAGGAGTGCATCTTTCTACTTCAAACAAAGCAATCATCCCTCACTGGTGTGCCCTTCATTTTTGGATTTTAGCTAACTCTAGATGTAGTCAAAGAGTAGTCATCACACTCTCTCTGCCTTTAGTTTTACAGCATAGGACTTTGGGAAGAATACAGTCACATCATTTAGGCCAACAGTTCTCTGAGCTCCTTTTTTCATATATTTTTCCAGACTAGAAGGAACTGTGCTAATTCCATGGGGACTGGCTCTGGCTCTGACCTACCACTGACCTCAGAACTAGAATGGCATCCAGAGCCTTGGGCAAAATTATTTCTGAGTTCCATCAGAACCCAGGGGAACATGTTACATCCCTTTGCTACTGCCCCTGAGCCATTTGAATCAGGCTTCCCTCTAGCCCCTTCCTTTGCCAAGACTCATAGCTGGTGGCTGAGGTCTTCAGGATGGATGGACTCTGGGTGTGGTGATTCACCTCCAGCATGATCCTCATGACTCCTCAAGGGGAACTTGGAGACCTGGAATTTTGGCCAGAATTCTCCATTCATATTCCCGGAACCTAGGCTCTCTGGAGCAATCTTTGTTTATATTGTTTAATGCTTACATCTTCTCTGTGGGTTTCTGATGTCAAGAGTAGGATATGTGAAACTGGTCTCTCACATCCCCATCAAACCTGGGACTTCAGAGGCTTCATATATCCTGCATCTTGCTCCAGCCTGAGCCTTATCCCTTTGCGTAATGGTACGCAAGGTAACACACTGGTAGAGAACTTGCCTAGCACTACCTTATAAAAGAAAAGGGGCCTGGTGTAAATTACTCTTAAATCATCTCTGTTTTCTACAAAAGCAGGTGGAAAAAATGTCTTTCTGCGTTGCACAAAAAGCAAAATGAAGGGAAATGACTCAGCTAGGTTCACAAATAGAATCATCAACCAATCTGGAAATGGTGCTCCCTTCCTTTAGAACCACAGCTTCCACCAAGACAGTCACCATTCCTTTAGAGGGAGCTTCAGTCTCCACAAGTGATGCTGGGATGGGAGGTGAGGCCCTCTGTCACTAGGCGCCCTCCCACTGCCCCGCATGATATAGACTTCATGATACAGGCCTTTAAAGGAAACGCTTAAGCCTTCAAATGGAAACATGACCTTAAAAGTCCAGAAGAAGCAAGAGCTCCTAAATATAGGAAAGATGACAGCAAACAAGTTCCCCATTCTTCCTTACACTCCTGCTTCCCCGTGGATGTCCTATCGTTTCAGTTCTCACTCTCATTGCTCACCCAGCCCTGAGGTTTCGTTGTTCCCACATTTCTTTCTGTCCCAGCCCCAAATCAAGTCATTCTTTTTCTTCCCAAAATGTCAGCTGAAACACGTGAGGACTTCCATTTTATTAAGAAACATACACATCATTGTTCATAAACCTACATGTCTTCCTTGAGTTCCAACTTGCATGCTGTTGTCCTTACAAGGTTTTGTTTTGTGGAGCGGAAGATAAACCTAGGGTCTTATACAGCCGGAGTTGCTCACCATACCCTTATTTGTTGTTGTTTAAGACTGTTTCTGATCTGACCTTATCCCACTTACTTCTATTTAGTTCTCATTACTTCCCAGTATAAACCTTCCTTAACCAGGCCGGACTTCTTACGGTTTTCATGTATACACACACGCACGTGCACATACACATGCGCACGCGCATACACGCACATTCACATGCACACATACGCACACACAGTTAAACACATCCGATGTCTATTCTCCATTACATGTAAAATGGTTGGTTATTGCTGGCACCGTTCTTCCAGAAGTCCCCTTGGACCTCTTTTTCCCTGACCACCACCGATTCCAACCCAAGGTAGCTTTTAAGATTTGTTCGCATCCAAGAAATATCTAACTTTAGTGTCTCAGTTCTTTAAATTTTACTCCATCTATAGCTGACAGTCAGACAACTTAATGATCAATAGCTTATAAAAATTATGACCAAAGGCAGGTGTGATGATTCATACATTTTTATGTTTATAATTCAATTTTATTTTATGTGCACTGGTATAAAGTCTGGAACTGGAGTTACAGACAGCTGTGAGCTGCCATGTGGGTGCTGGGAATTGAACCTGGGTCCTCTGAGAAGAGCACTGAGTGCTCTTAACCACTGAGCCATCTCTCCAACCCCCAGCCAATATTTTTAGATCTCTATGCTTTGAAGACTCCTCAGTGATTGCAGATAGAACATGCTGACTGTCATGTATAGACTGAGCAGAACTTCAGTGTGCTGCGTCATGGAGGAGATGATCTGCACAGGGATGCACATATGGCGCTGGTCTGTAACCCCATTGCGCAGAGAGCTAGTGGGGAGTCAGGCGGAGCTAACTGGCCAGCCAGTCTATCCAGTTAACAAGCTCCAGGTCAGTAAGAGATCCTGTTCTCAAAACAAGCAAGTAAGCAAACAAACATGGGTTAGTGAAAGGGCTTTCTCAGTCGGTAGAGTGTTTTCTGTCAAAAAGCTGACCTGCGTTTTGTCCTTAGGGCCCACCTAACAGAAGGAAAGAAGTAATTCCCTAAAACTATCCTTTGACTTCCACGTATACACACTGGCATGCACATAATATAAATGAATAAAATTATTTTAAAATTTTTAAAAGTTGGGGCTGGAGAGATGACTTAATAGTTAAGAGCATGTACTGCTTTTCCAGAGGACCTGAGGTAAGTTCCCGGCACCCACATCAGAAGGCTCCAACTCCAGGAGGATCCAATAGCTCTTATTTCCTTACCACACCTGTATTCACACGCACACATGCACACACACACACACACACACACACACACACACACTCTTAACTTGGCATGTCTCAGCCATGTAATCCCAGCACTCAGGGGGTGAAGGCAGGAGGGTCAGAAACTGAAAGCCATCCTAGCTACGCAGTGAGTTTGAGGCCAGCCTGGATTAGGGAGCCTGTCTTAACCAACTAATCAAACAACCAACAACAGCATCAAATATCAATCCTAGAGGCTAAAACAAAAGCAATAAAATCTGACCTTAAGGAGCAGAAGAGAGATCTAGTGTTGGAAAGATGAGGGACTCGGACACACAGAACAGAATTGATAAAATCTCTCCAACTCTGCTTTGTTCTAACTTATGCTTCATTTCTCCAGTTTTCTTGAGGTCACAGAAGAGTAAATTTCTCATCCACTGCTGTGATTTTTTTTTTTTAGCATTTTAATCAATCAATTTAATGAAGAGGGGCTCGTGAACACCATGGCATGGGTGCGGAGATCAGAGGACAACTGGAAAAGTTGGTTCTCTTCTCTACCGTGGGGTTCTGGGGGTCAATCTCAGGTCGTCAGGCTTGGTAGCAAGTGCCTTTACATGGTGACCCACCTCGTCTGCCCCACTGCCATGGCTCTGAGGGAGCCTCTGACTCCTCAAGCATTTTTTAGTCTCTCCATGGAAAAGTCCATTTAGTCATTCACTTGGCACGTTTTTAAAAATGAAGCCATCCCTTGGAATCTTTGAAAAAAGCACAAGTACAAAAGTGCTGAAGCAATTAACTTTCTGAGAATGGAGTTTTAGAACAGTCGCCTCCGGGTGGCTCTGTTGGCGCAGCTGTCAAGCATGCATCCCCTTCCTTGATCATCTGCATGGAAAGCTCTGCTCACTGGTCTGTTGCGTAGCTCCGGCCTTCCCCGTTTCTGTGGCCTCCATCTTAGAGGATGAGGCTTGAGAAGTGCCACCAGACACAAGGCGTATGACTTAGTTAGGCATTCCCAGGGGTGGGGTGGAGGGTTGGATAAACCAATAGAAATGAACTCGCATTCCATAGATATGCATTGGCATCTTGGGGAAGGATTATTTTTCTAGGACTTGTTTGGTCATCGGAATCCCCCAAGAAGCATGCTAAAAATCAAGATACCCAGGAGTCTATCTAATGAGTTAGAGTTTTCAAGGAGATTAAACTGAAAATCTATGGTTTTTAGACTTTCAAGCCATGTCATTATCAACAGACAAGACATGTAAACACAGTATTAATGAATAATATTTATTACTTTGGTTACCCAGGCACCTAGCCAGCAAGATACTTCTTTTGTTTGGGAGGAGGGCCTAAGGTGACAATACTGTCATAGTGATTATCAGCACAGGCTTTGGGGGCTAGAGCTATCTAGCAGTCAGTGGTACAGCTCTCTTGCCTGCCACACACAAATCCCTGGGTTCCTTCCCTAACACTGCAAAAATAAAGCACTAACAAACTCCTGGGCTTTCTGGCAAGAAACCTGGGTCTGACCCGCTAGGAACAGACTGTGTGGCTCTGAGCAAGTTATTTAGCCTCTCAGAGCCTCACTTTAATTCACCATAAAGTGGAGATGGTATTATGTCTTCCTCATTGAAGACTGAGTCATGCAGAAAGAACTTAGCCCAATGCCTGATAAACAGAATGCTCAATAAATAGATGTGACTGCTACTCTACACAGTCCAACAGTGTCTTCTTCGCATGTAAACATGAGTAAATAGAGCTTGTGAAAAAGGAAGATTGGTGAAGATAGCTCTAGGAATCTACACAGACATGTAAGTACAGCCAGCCACAAGACCCAGTGATCACATCTCTGACTAGACCCAGAAGACACAACTCTGGCTGGCTATATTGCACAAAAGGAAGAATGTTTTTTATCAAAGTCTGGCTCAAGCTGGATAGGCAGGAATCACAGCAGACAGGGCTTGGAGCTTTCCTGGGATGCCAGCATGAGTTAGACGTAAAATTTGCATGGGCTAGGCATGCTGGCACACACCTGTAATTCCAGCACTTGGGGAAGTAGATGTAGGAGAATCAGGAGTTCAAAACCATCCTTAGCTACATAACAAGTGCAAGGCCACATCTGGCTACGTGAGCCAAATGAAAACAAACAACAAAAAGCAGGGTGCTCTCCATATAAGGGCAAATACCTGCCCTTACTGACTGAATAGGGTACTGTCTCAGAGAGTTTTCCAATCCCCATAATCAGCCAGGTCTACTGTTTACCTACAGTGTGGCATTGGGGAACTTGTTCTAACTTGTGTTTCTCAGTTTTACTAACATAATGTACTTTCTTAAAGAACATTGTTAAAATTTCAAAAGCAAATACCATACAATAAAAATTAGTTATTAGATATCTTTTCAGTTTTAGGTTTCTTTTTCTTTTGTGATGTTGTTCAGGCTGGTGTTGAACTCGCAGGCCAAGCAGCCTCTTGTCTTAGTCTTCAGGCAGCTGGAGTTACAAGTGCTGTCACTGCTCCTGGCTTTGTCTGTTAATAAGGGATAGATTATCAAACCCCTGGAAGAAAGCAGGCCTCCTGTTCTTTTGTTTCTGCCACACTCCCCACAACCATTGTCCCCAGAGTAAAGAAGGAACATTCTGATTGTGCAGGAATAGGAACACATCCTGCTCCTGCTCCTCCCAATTATGCTGCTGTCTCCCGAGGTCCTGCCGTGTGTGTGTGTGTGTGTGTGTGTGTGTGTGTGTGTGTGTGTACCTGTGCACTCTTTCTATTTCCCACAGGCGTCTATGCATTCTTCCAAACCTTCCTCAGAGACTCATCTGATTGGTCTCTGTCACGGCTTGGGGAAAGGAGCATTTTCTGCAGTTGGACAGGGCAGACAAAGGCACTGAGGGTGGAGGTGAAGGAAGGAAGGAGGTGAGGATGCAGGAGAGAGGGTGGAAATGTGTCATGAGGTTCTTCAAAATCTGTAAATTGTGAATCCCGTTTTCAGTGAGTGACTGCAGATGATTCATTTCCTTTTATTGGCTACTGCTCTCCTCTGTGATGGAGAGGACAGGCTTGCATTCACTTAGGTAAAGAAGAACATACAGAATCTCGTTTGAGAGAGCCATGAAAACGCACATCATATGGGTCACGGATGTTAACCTGCTTTTCTTCTGAACAAGAGTGCTTGGCAGTTTAGCCTGTAGCTGAACATATTTCCCTAAATGAGATCTTGACAGTTTTCAGCAAACCCAGCAGTTTCTCATTTCTGCTTCCAGCTGGTTTTCTTTTTAGCTACCCCTTACGCACCCAAGGCCACTTGATATAGTGACCTGAGTTCTAAGTGGTACTGTAGGACAGGAGGCTAGCTTTTCCTGGTGAGAGACTCAGAATCCAGGTTTGAAAAGTCATAACCAATACTCTTTACATTTTTTGATTAGATTCATTAATTTTATTTTATGCGTGACTATTTTGTCCAAATGTAAGTATGTGCACCAGCATGCCTGGTGCACTCGGAGGTCAGAAGAGGGCATTGGGTCCCCCTCAACTGGAGCTGTGGATAGTTGTGAACCGCCATGTGGATGCTGGGAAATTGAACTCAGGTCCTCTGCAAGAGCAACACGTGCCTTTTTGTTTGCTTGTTTGTTTGTTTTTTGTTTTTGTTTTTCGAGACAGAGTTTCTCTGTTGTAACTCCAGCTGTCCTGGGACTCGCTCTGTAGACCAGGTGGACTTGAACTCACAGAAATCCACCAGCCTCCGACGTCGCCCTCCTTGCCCAGTGCAACAAGTGCTCTTAACTACTGAACTATCACTCCAGCCCCCTAATATTCTTTTAGGGTAATACATTTCTGACTTACTGTGTTTGAATTAGGGACAAAAGAAATTTGGTCAAGGCTTAAGATGTTCATGCAGAAGTCTGAGACAATTAACCTGGATAAAACTAAAAATCAAATCAAAGATCTGAAAGGGCAAGGAAGTTTAAAGAGCCACGGACTGGATCTGGAGGAACCAAGTTGACCCGTGCTTCTCTGTTATTGACGACATCTCGTAACCTCAGGGTTCAGTCCCTGAGTGCTTTCCCCTCCATGAGTAAGGAAGCAAATATGTGACTTCCCTCCACCCCTCTCCACAGGCCATTAGGGACTCAGCTCCGCCACCTCCTCTATCATGGAGCAGGCCCGGACACAGCCTGCTTCACCTTTACCACCAAACACACAGCGAGAGGGCGGAGGGGTCCTCAGACTCAAGGATGCTACATGACCAGTTCTGCGGCCTTTCCCCCAAACTGCTGAGGAGTCTGTTTGCCAACACGAAAGGAGGAAGGTTAAAAAAAAAGTTTCACACTGCACAGGCTCACAGATGAGGGGGGCAAGCGGGAGTCGGCGGTGTGGGGGCGAGCAGCGCCTGCAGCTGTCTTTCCCTGCTGCCCAGTTGCTGGGAACTTTGGGCCAAGGACACAAGATCCCCACTTAACTGGAATCCTGAGATGGACTCCAGCATGACCTGGTCTTCTGGGCCAAAATTAGACAAGAAAAGAAGGGAAGCTCTCTAGATAGGAATTATAGTTTACAGAATTCATCTTTCCATTTCCAGCACCTGGAAGTATATTGACTCATAGTAGGCCCATCATAAATGCCGAATGAAAGAATGAATGGACACTTCTCACACACAGGCATGGCTTCATGCAATCCGAAAAATACATGCAGGTGGGACTGATGCTGCTTCCTTCTGCAGATGGGAGAACTGAAGTCAAAGAGTTAAGTGACTTGTTTAAAATCTTCCCACGACAGTACCATGCTGAATGTGCTTAGTATAGCAACCCAGGAATATATGCCATGACTCAACATGAACTTCCTCCTTCTGGACCCAGCTAGTCAGAAAAATAGTGGCTTTGATGGCTGGGGATGTTGGCACAGGTTTCTGATCCTAGTACTCGAGGCCACTCTTGACTACATAAGACTCTGTCTCAAAAACCCAAACCAGCAGTTAAACAGTTTGGAGGTGGTAGCACATGCCTTTAGCCCTAGCTCTTGGGAGGCAGAGGTTCAAGGCCAAGGTGTCAGAGTCCAAGGCCAGCCTGGTCTACATAGTGAGTTCCAGGACAGTGAGGGCTACATAGAGAGGCCATGTCTGTCTCAAAACAACAACAGCCAACAGCAACCACCCAAAACAAACAAACAAAAACCCAAACCAAAACAAAAGCTCTCAGGGGCTCACTTTCCTGGATATAAGAAGCCAGGCTGGGTTTAGTACTTGCTCAGTGTGCACCTGTACACCTGCATCTGCCTGCCCTTTTATAAACAGTCTACAGAAGAGCTCCTCCATCTGGTCTATGCTGCCACATTTGATTCAGGAGGTCTGGACTCCTGATATACGAAGGCAGATGTTGGTGACTTCCCTCTTGCAGCCAGGAAAATAATGAAACCATATGCATTTATTTCCTTATTTCTCGCTCTCAGCAGAAACTTCAGACGGTTTAGACCACAAAGGAAGTTCTGGAATTCAGGCAAGCAAGCAACTTACATCAATAGCGTAATACATAAAATACATAAAAAAACGTATTTCTGGAAGGAGGTCTCCAGAATAGATAGGAAGGCTTGAGGCAAACACCTGAGCTGGAGTATTTTATATTGTAACAGGACCCCAGACCTTAGCAAAACTGATTCCATGATGGAAGTACCGTTCAGGTTGTAAAACTCAGGATGTAAACAGCATCACCGGCCAAAACTAAAACAAAGGCCTTGTCCATCAAAGTCTGTAGTTTTGGGAAGGTCTCGAAATGTCTTTACTTTGCTTGCTGGCTTCTGTAGTTCTGCTTCTGGCTAACTAACTGTTCTTGTTAGCTGGAGTATGTCAACCCAGGACATGGATTTTGTGCTTAAAAGCTCACCCTGAGAAAGGCTTGGGGCCACACTGGGAGCTCAACACCCAGTGTAGTCAGCAACCGGCTGATAAAGACTTTCTGTTGGCTTAACCCCATGTCCAAGCAGTCTTTTCTGGTGGATACCCCACGGCATTGCCAGCTCCCTGAGCACCTTAATTACCTGGCCCTTCTCTTCACAGCTTCTGTCTCTTTATGGAGACAGTGTGACGCAGAGCACAGGACCGTGAGAGAGAGTACCTGGGTCCTAGCGCTGCCTTTGACACTCATCGGCTGGCATCATGGTTTTGCCACACTTTCCTCATCTGCAGAGTGAGAGCAATGATTCCAGTCTATGTCACAGGGCAGCTCTGAGTTGGCAGAGGAATGATTTATCTGAAAAGGTCTTTAAGCACAAGACAGAAATACTAGGCAAAAAAGGATATAAGCCAGTACAATTTCCTAGAGAGAGAGAGAGAGAGAGAGAGACAATTTAACAGTCAAACTTACTTGCCTTGGATTTCCCAATAATCAACTTTTACAACTCAAGCTAATGTTAGCTGTGATCTTAAGTTACATGCTCTCCCGTATCCTGACCCAGATGACCCATATGAATCACTTGTTGAAAGCAGCAAATACAGAAGTTGAAATCAATTTCCTAAAGGTTGAGAGAAACTATTTATGGACATTAGCTGATAAACAACTGTTTGGGATCAGTTGGGATAGTTGAGATTGGTTGGAGCCTTGTAAAAACTCTGTTAAGGATTCCTATAGTGTCCCATTCTTTCCCCACTGAAGCTTTCTGTGCTCACAGTGAAGACAGAGCAAAGCCCTTCGTTAGGGACAAACACCATGCACACACACAGACACATACAGCACACACAGAATAGACAACCACTCACACACTCACACATACAGTTCATACAACAGACACAGGGACAAACAGATTCACAAGTCAGCCTTCCGGCAGGCACAAATTCACACAATGGACAAGAGGTAAGGCACAGGGATGATGAAGTAGAGAATCCAAATCTGAACCCGGTCTTGGTTAAAAGAGGAAGTGCGTTTTATATCTTTCCTTAGTACAACACTGATGCGTTATTGGTGACTTTGAGTTAATCACCAATGTGTACAATACACACACACAGAACACACTTTTGGGATGCCCTGAAGCTCTCTGTACCCATGCATTCACTGATTCATTCACAATAAGGCACTTCTGTGGTTAAGACTTGTAGCAAATAAGCCAGGCGACGGTGGTGCACACCTTTAATCCCACCAGAGTCGGAGGTAGTTGGATCTCTGTCAGTTCAAGGCCAGACTGATCTACAGATCGAGTTTCAGGACAGCTAGGGCTACAGAGAAATCCTATCTCGAAAAACAAACAAAAGACATGTAGCAAATGAGGGATGAAAGGAAGGTGGATAACTAAGACGTGTTCTTTGCCCCCAAAGAGTTGAAAGTCTAACACAGACTGCACCAAAAATAATCAGAATTCCCAAGAGTCTGAAGATTAGCCAGTAGAAAGTCAATTCTATGAAGAGTTGGAGGCACTGGGATTGTTCACCCAGGTGAAGAAGTGGCAGAGGAAGGAGGAAGAGGGTCAGACCGCATAACGGTTTCTGTTTGTCCAAAAGGAAATGAGGTCACCCTGCTCTCAAAGAATCAGCATGACAGCCTCCAGCCAAGTAATTCGGAGTCATGAGAGCTGTTGGGGGAGCAATGTGAATCATGGCAGCCTTCTGGGAATTTCCTAATAACTAAACTAGAGTTTCAGGGTAAGTCCTTAGGCTATAACATCCCTGTTTACATTTTGATGATGTTTGTTTACAATTAACAGCTTCTTAAACAAACAAAACTGGCCACAGTCTTATAGAGGAAGTAGCAAGTTGCCTCTGAGACGATGTATGGAATCTCTGACTCAGTGGTCCTATGGGTTGCTGGCAGCTTAGCCGTGCAGGAAAACAAATTCTAAAGAATGATGGAAAAGAATCTCTTAAGATTCTTTTCCAAGGTCCACGTTAGCAAGGTAGTAAAACACTACTGGCTTAGGTTTAGGGGAATAAAACAAGGTTTGGGACCTAATGAATTATGAGGACTTAGCCCCCCTCTTTAAAATGACCACAAGTCCTTGTTTCTGACACCAGAGCAGAAGTGAAGGTGACTGAACATCAGAATTCTTTCTGTGCACTTCCAACTTTGCCTGAGGCGTATGTGTGCATGTGTATACGCACACGTGTGAGCATGTGAGCACACACACACACACACACACACACACACACACACATGCTGCTCAAGCACAAGTATATGCGTGTGCTTTGTCCTCCAGCTATTCTGGAGTCCTTCACATATGATCTGTCTTTCTGGGAGCCTATCTTATTTGATAAACAGTGGTTTGTATTTTAATATAATAATATCTGTGATGATACAAAATGCTATATACAAATGCATTTAAAATGTGCAGTTATCTTTTTGGAATGGCTGATATAGGAATGTGTTAGTTTTTAAAACAGTGTGAAATGTTTCAGTTTACTACTCACACTGCATACATTAACAAGACCCCCCCATCTTGATTGTTTGTTTTGTGGCTCTGGAGATGCTAGGCAAGCATAACACCACTGAGATATGCACCCAGTCCTGTTCTACGATCTGTATTGACTGTATTCTTTCCCAGACAAATAAATGGATTGTTCGTTATAGACATTTTAAAAAAAAAAACACATTGACACTTCATCCAGAGTCATTAGCTGCTGGTATCTCAAGACATTGCTCCCACAATCCTATGATTATCATACTGTGACCATTATCACGTTTTAAAAAAATAATATTTATTTATTTTTATTTTATGTAAACTGGTATTTTTCCTGCATGTATGTCTGTGTAAGAGTGTTGGATCTCTTGGAGCTGGAGTTACAGATAGTTGTGAGCTGCCACGTGGGTGCTGGGAATTGAACCCCGGTTCTCTAAAAGAACATCCAGTGCTCTTAACTGCTGAGCCATCTCTCTAGGCCCTCATTCTTATTTCTGAGACAGGATTTCACTATGTAGATAGTGATCTGGTCTTAAACTCAGAGATCCCCCTGCTTCTGCCTCCTTAGTATTTGGATTAAAGGTGTTTGCCACCAAGTCTGGCCCTTGCCAAAACTTCTAAAACCATCTTTCAAAGACTGGCCTTAAACCAAGGAGCGGATCTGAATAAAATCTGACCTTGCCTCGCTCCCTCTGGTGACACTATTAAACTCCCTTACTACAGATTCATCTTTGTCTTCTGATTCTCTGGTTGTATTAATGACTTTTGGGGAACCAGCATTTGACAAAAGGGCAGCCTTTGTTAGCAGGTGCTTTTGCGGTACAGGAACTGCAAATTAAACTCTTCTATCGGGCACCCGAATCAGTGTCATGGGCAGGTGGGGGTCAAGGATGGACAGGTTGTGAGAACTGATTAAGCCACTGAGGAAGAAGCTTGCGGCCAGAGAGCCAGTGTCTAGAGCGCCCTCTCCACGCGCACCGGGGTCGCACTAGGTGACCCAAAGAAGAGAAGAAAGTTCATGCCCCGGGATCCCTCCGTGCGTTAGTTAGTTCGCTGCGGATCCCGTGACGCCCTACTTTGTCAGAGTGGGGAAAGCCAGCGCGGTCCAGCCTTGGCGAGAAGTAGGGTAAGAGAGACCGCAGGGCGCCGCCCGCCGCTGGGCGGGGCCGGGGCTCGGGCGGGCCCTATAAAGGCACGCAGCCGCGAGCAGGGACTGGAACCTCAGAGCAGGGTCGGGCTTCAGTCCTGTCCTTGCGCGTCTGCCGGCGCCCTTCCGCTGCCGTCCCCGGTGAGTGCGCTGCAAGCCTGGCGGGATGGGGCAGCCAGGGCTCCCGACCGCCTCCCTTCCCCCTCCTCGGCCGGTGAGGCTGTGGGCGCGGTCACCGCTGCAGCCGCTTGTGTCCCCCGCTTGTGCGGGTCCCTGCGGCTGTGCGGCTCCAGAGCCCGCGGAGCGGAGAGGCTGCCGGGCCCGGGGAGCCGGCTTGCCCCATAGGGGCTACGGGCTTCTTCCCTTGAACTGCAGCAACACTGCCACCCTCAAGCTGCTCCACTTCTCGCCCTGACTTCTCCTTCCTTTGCAGAACTGCTGTCTACAGCCTGGCCTCGCTACCATGAAAATCTGGCTGGCGTGCCTGCTCCTCGGCGCCTTGGTGAACAACACTGAGGTGAGTGGTTTCCATGCTTTGGCAGATGCAGGAAGGGGGTTACAGGACCCCTAAGCAGCATCACGGGGGTGGGGTGGGGGCGTACGGGGAGCTGGAGTCCTTGGGCATCAATAGCAGATCCAGACTCTCCCAGGAAGACTCTTGGTGCTCAGCGGAAGGCTTGAGCACCGAAGAGGTTTGCACTATTTGACAAAGGAGGAAAAAGCCACTGGGACTGCCTTAGCCCGAGGGAACCTTGATGTGTGAAGTCTGTTTGAATCAATTCTTGTCTGAGTACTGGAAACCCATGGAGTTCATTTGGAGAGCTGGCTAGATAAAAAAACAGAAAGGCAAGAGACAGACAAGGGTTCGGTAGAGAGGATAAGAGAGAGGATGGGAATGAATATCCCTGGAGGGAAGAATTGATTTTGAGGTTGGGCCTGTTTATCCTGAACCCTGCCTTCATCTCTTGCAGGGTAGCCATGAACTTGGAGCTTCTGATGAATGTGAGTATCTACTTCCTCGCACAAAAGTTGGCTGCACAGACACCTTGGGAACCTTAGGAGGCATACCCTCCCTGCCCCTGCTGGGAGGCTGGCTCCCCGCTGACCCTTGTTTACCCCACTTTTGCTAGCAAACTGTGGCTGTCAGAATGGAGGGACATGCGTGTCCTACAAGTACTTCTCCAGCATTCGCCGATGCAGCTGCCCGAAGAGATTCCAGGGGGAGTACTGTGAGATAGGTATGCGGACTCGGACTCTTACTGGGAAAGGAGGGAGGACCAGAGATTTCAGAGCAGGGAAAGACCGGCGGGATGCAGAAGCAGGCAGAAGCTAGATCTGGTGGCATAGGTTTGTAAGCCTAACGCTTAGGAGACTGAAGCAGAAGAGTAGGTTTAGGCCCAGCCCAGCTTAGGCCACAAGGTACTACCTTGTCTCAAATGGAGGGTGAGGTGCAGCTGGAGAGATGGCTCAGTGATTAAGAACACTGGCTGCTCGTCCAGATGGCCTGTAGTTTGATTCCTAAGCACCCACATGGGGGGTCACAACCATCTGTATCTCCAGTCCCAGGGGTTTTGATGCCATCTTCTGGCCTCTTCCAGAAGTGCACAGATATACATGTAGGAAAAACACCCATACACTTAAAATAACAATAATGACAGCAACATAAACCACACAGCCAAAGTTAGGAGCTATACACAAACAGCAGGACACACACACAGAGAGTCTCATGAAGCAGTGGCTACACAAATGTAAAGAAAAGGAAACTCTTCTTACCTCCAGGTCTGAAACCATGTCACCTCTGAAACGCCTGTCCAAACTCCCTCCTTTTTCTAATATTCTGTAATCCTCAAATCATTTGTAGATAAATCAAAAACCTGCTATCACGGAAATGGTCAATCTTATCGAGGAAAGGCCAACACTGACACCAAAGGCAGACCCTGTCTGGCCTGGAACTCCCCTACTGTCCTTCAGAAGCCCTTCCATGCCCACAGACCTGATGCTCTTTCCCTAGGCCTGGGGAAACATAATTACTGCAGGTAGGTGGAGACTAAATACCATGAATTCTTCCCATGGGGGCTCAGCATGGGATGGCTCAGCAGTTAAGAGCACAGGCTGCAATCCAGAGCACCTAGGTTTGATTCCCAGCATCCACATGTAGCTCAAAACAGTCTATAACTCCAGTTCTAGAAGATCTGATGCCCTCTTCGAGCATGAGTGTGCACCAGGCATGCATAGACATAAATACAGGGAAACACCCATATATATTAAAAAAAAAAAAGAAGAATTTCCCCATGACCTCTTAGAAACCTAGGCTACCAGCCCCCGCTAGACACAAGATTCTAGGTCTCTGGCTGAGGATGCAGAAAAAGCATTCTGGATTGGAATGACATTCCTTATCCCTTCATGCAACTAGAAACCCCGACAACCAGAGGCGACCCTGGTGCTATGTGCAGATCGGCCTAAAGCAGTTTGTCCAGGAATGCATGGTGCATGACTGCTCTGTCGGTGAGTATCGCTGACTGATGACAATGAGGTGGAAGGGGGCGACGCCTGTTGTCCCCGTTTTCCACGACAGGAGGAATGAGAAAGATTCGCCGCAGCAGGAGTCTTCGTCTTTTGCTGTCTCCCCAAACATGTATCACTTTCTTTTCTAGGCAAAGGGCCCTCTACTTCTCCAGACCAAGGCTTCCAATGTGGCCAGAAGGCTCTAAGGCCTCGCTTTAAGATTGTTGGGGGAGAAGTCACCGTCATTGAGAGCCAGCCCTGGTTTGCTGCCATCTACAAGAAGAACCAGGGAGAAAGCCCTCCCTCCTTTATCTGTGGCGGTAGCCTCATCAATGCTTGCTGGGTGGCCAGTGCCACGCATTGTTTCATGTACGTACCTCTTTGTTTCTTCTCTCTGACTTGTCCAACACGTGGCTCTTTCTCCTTCCCTGTGGAAGATTACACTGCGATTCTCCCGCTAAGCCTGACTTCATGCAGCCTTCGGGACAAGGAGTACTTTGAGGCCTTTGTGACAGAGAGAGAGGAGAAAGTAGCAGGACTTGATGAGGTCAGGCTGACATGTCTCATTTCTCACAGTAATCATCCCCGGAAGGAAGACTACGTTGTCTACCTGGGCCAGTCGAGGCGGAACTCCTACACTCCTGGAGAGATGAAGTTTGAGGTGGAGCAGCTCATCTTGCATGAGGACTACAGTGCTGACAACCTGGCCCACCATAATGATATTGGTGAGCAGAAAACTCGGTTACCAGAAAGATGATAGCCAGCAAACAGAGAGGCCCAGTGAAAGGTCGAAGTAGTGGTGGAAACTGTTGGGGGAAGATGATGACATGGATTTTTAGGACAACTGATAGGGAAGAGTTCAGAAAAGAACTACATGAGAAACTAAGGGTGTAGTGCTCCTCTGTGGAGACCTTGGATTTCCCGAAAGGTAGCTTCTGAGTGGAAAGAATCCCGTTGGCATGTGGCATAGGCAGGGAAGGCCCTGACTGTTCAAAGCAGGACGGATGCTGCTTCTGTCTACAGCAGAATATAGAATCTGTAAAGCAAAGCCTTGGGCGGGCTTCAGCTCAGATCCCTCAGCAGGAAGCAACCTGTTCAGCTGCAGGTAGCTCTGGCTGCCCGAACGTTTGTCAGCAGCTAAAATAAAGCATTTGAAGAACGTGACAGGAGAGGCTTCCGGGTGACAAGATACCAGCAGACCTTGGGTGTTCTGTGACTCCAGTGTTATTAGTGTAGATCAGTGCTGTAGCATTTGGAGGGGAGAGCTGACTATCTGACCTGATAATAGTTTCCTTTTGACCTTTTCCTGCCCCAGCCTTGCTGAAGATACGCAACAGCATGGGCCACTGTGCACAGCCGTCCAAGTCCATACAGACCATCTGCCTGCCCCCAAGGTTTGGTGACGCCCATTTTGGTTCGCACTGTGAGATCACGGGCTTTGGAAAAGAATCTGCTGGTAAGTGACAGCTGAAGCTGACTGAGGGCTTCTGGGGGAGCTTTAGGGTCTAGAGGCAAGTACAGCAGACTATCTCAGGAGGACATGGAGACAAAGGTGGGAGCACTGTGGAGGTGACAAACAGGTCAGGGAGAGAGTGGGAAGTGACGGGCAATCCACTCACACAGGGGAGGACCAACTACGGGCGGAGTAAGAGAAAGGGATTTTCACAGTGGGGATATGCTTTTTGTCTTCACCCGTGCAGAGTCTCATTTATAGACACATCTTAATGCAAACATCTGTTTCCTCCACCTAGCTGACTATGTCTACTCAAAGAACCTGAAAATGTCTGTTGTAAAGCTTATTTCCCATGAAGAGTGTAAACAACCCCACTACTATGGCTCTGAAGTCACTTACAAAATGCTGTGTGCTGCTGATCCACAGTGGAAAACAGATTCCTGCCAGGTAAGACTCCCACACATCTCTTTTTATCACGCCCAGACTCCCCAGAGCTCTGGGATTTGATCTGACAGCTCTAGGGAGCATCCTAAGAATCAAGGACTTAGGTGTCTGGGAGCTTACGCCAATGCTTACGCGTTTGGACATTAGGCATGAGCCTGTGCTACACCCTTTAAAAGAGAAAGTCAGGCACAGGGGAACACACCTGTAACCACTTTGGAAGCTAAGACAGGAAGATCATGAGTTCAAGGCCAGCCCAAGCTACATCTTCTATAGCTGCATACTGAGTTGAAAGCCATCCTGAAATACATGGGATCGTGAGACCCTGTCCCAGTCTCAAAAACATAAACAACAATGAAAAACACCTATACTATTCACATCATTTCTGGGCCTTTGTCTAAGGACAAATGAAGTCAATATAATTCTGTAATACACTGTTCAGGATCTGTTCACTGTGGATTACAGAAGATCAGGTATTAGGAAAGGGAGAAGCCTTAAAGAGAGTCTGACTTGGCAAATGAAGAGGTAAATGAAAATGGAAGGAAAGCAGGTGGTGGTGGCACACACCTTTAATCCCAGCACTCAGGAGGCAGAGGCAGGGCGATCTCTGTGAGTTCAAGGCCAGCCTGGTCTACAGCGCAAGTTCCAGGACAGCCAGAGCTACACAGAGAAACCTTGTCTCAAAAAACCAAAAAATTAAAATTAAAAAAATAAA
Organism: Cricetomys ansorgei; assembly: GCA_026225945.1. NCBI lineage: Eukaryota > Metazoa > Chordata > Mammalia > Rodentia > Nesomyidae > Cricetomys > Cricetomys ansorgei. The sequence continues at coordinate 7,532,396 of JAMJFZ010000770.1, read as the reverse complement.
TGGAAGGGGAAAATAAGAAAAGAAAAAGGAAAGCATGTTTTAGTTGAGAGAACTGAGACTGAACATGCTATGTCCCAGGGTGAGGAACAGCAGGGTCTCGGGATGTGAGTGGAAAGTGGTAGACAAAAGCTAAGTGGACGTTTTCCTGACTTGAGGAACCTCTCCCTGTTCTCTCAGACATGGCTGGGTGGTGGCTCTTAACTCAATTCTCCCAGAGCTCACCTCTTTATCTTTGGCTCCCCAGGGAGACTCTGGAGGACCTCTTGTCTGTGACATCAATGGCCACGCAACTCTGAGTGGGATTGTGAGCTGGGGTCGTGGATGTGCACTGAAAGACAGTCCAGGTGTCTACACGAGGGTCTCGCAATTCCTGCCCTGGATCCAGTCCCACATCGGAGAAGAGAATGGCCTAGCTTTCTGATGGCCGCCAAGTAGCCAAGGGAAAAAAAACCAAATGGGTCGCTCGCGTTTGTGCTGACCATCGTATTTGCAGCAGGGTCATCTCCAGCAAACGTGGGAAAGCTGAGAAAGACAGGCTCTGCACTGACTGTTTGCTTGTGCTGCCCACCAGGGTGAGCGGCCAACAGCTTTACCGTCCGACACAGGCCTGGGTGCTGGCCACCCAGACCCTCCTGACCAGGATGTAAAGTTGGTCCTGACTCAGGATGATATTGACCAGGAGTTGTGTTTCTGAACTAAAGCCATCTGCAGTTAAAAAAACGTTTCCTGTGCAAGTGTAGGAGGAGAACTGTCTCCCCTAAGGGGTCATTCATGAGGTCTGCTGTTGGGAAATGAATGCTTTCCTAATTAGGAAGTGTAACAGCTGAGGTATTTTGAGGGAGCTTGTCCAGTATGAGAACAGTGGTTTGAGGAGCTGAGACACTAATGGCTTGAGGGAACAGCTCTAGCATTCCATGAACGGATCAGGAAATATTATTTATGTGTATGTTTGTTCTCTGTGCACAGGCTGTGCGTGTAAGCCTGAGCAAAAGCTGGTGTATTCCTGCGTCTTAACTGCAAGTCTGGGTATTTCCCTAAACTCTCAACTGTGATGCTGGAGCCCCTTGGTCTCCTGTGTGCTGCTCCATGTGAATGTATCATTCTCGGGCATGACCCGTCACCAGCACTAAATGTCTGTTTTACTTTGACATAGATGTCCACTTGTTGGCCAGTTATCGTTTCTACTTATTAGCCTGGTTCATCTAATCCTCACTGGGTGGGGTAAGGAGCACTCTTATATACTTAATATTTAATAATTATGTTCTGCTATTATTATTTATGTCTATTTTTATAGTTCTGAATAAAGGTGATCAATAAAATGTGATTTTTCTGAACATTCTGGTTTCTCTGTAGTTCTTGTAAGGGACACTAAAAGAAGAAAACGGTAAGAGTGTCCATCTTACAATCACTTGGGGATTGCTTGGACTCTTTGGACAAGAACGCTTGGATGAGGGAAGACTGCTGATCCGAGCCAGGCACGGCAGTCCTATAATCCTGGCACGCTGAAGGTTAAGTAGAGATCAGTGTAAATTCAAGGGCAGCCAGGACTGCAGTGACTTCAAGGCCAGCTGGGCTACATAGCAAGACATTGTCTAAAAGAAAAGAAATCCACAAAGAAAGAAAAAGATGATTCAAACAAAATACCAGTGTGGGTGCTGAAGATGTGGCTCGGCAGCTCAGAGTGCTCGTGCTTGCTGCTCTTGCAGGGGGCTGGAGTTCGGATCCCTGCATCCACTGCAGGCGTCTGACCTCCACTGTGGCTCTTCTGGCCTCTGTAGGCACCAGCACCCATGGACACACACACACACACACACACACACACACACACACACACACGATGAAAAATCTCACTAAAAGGATGAGAACATTAGTGTGAGTGGGTATAACGTCGTATGCCTGCTGTCACAGCATGTGGCAGGCTGAGGCAGGAGGATGGCCATGAGTTTGAAGCCAAACTGGCTACAGAATAAGTTTTAGTTTTTAAACAACAACAAAAACAAACACCAAACCATTGTGACTCTGACATTCCAGAAAGAGCACACATAATTTCCTATCATCTCTGTGTGGGCTGATGCTGAGTTTTCTCTGTGTTAATGGAGCATATCTGCACTTAATGTGGGAAGCAAGGTTAAGAGAGTTCTAGGGCCAGCCTTTGTAACACCTAAGTTACAAAACAGGTCACAGACCCACGGCTCTGCCGGTGGTGTTGGGTTGAGCTGCAGCTCACAGTTGCTTTCTCAGCCTGGTGCCTTTGTGCACTGCACCTCTTTTATCATTTATTTTGTTTTTAGGATGGGTCTCACTGCATAGCCCTGGCCGGCTTGGAGCTCAGTATGCAAACCATGCCTGTCTCTGCCCCTCCTCCCCCATCCCGAGTGTAGAGATTAAAGGCATGCGCCACCACATCCAGTAGTGTGCCTCTTTCATAACTGTGTGGTACTGAGGATTGAACCCTACATCTTAGGCCCCAGACACCTTTTATTTTAATTTTTGTTAGAGTAAGCTCTTACTAAGGAACAAGGCTAAACTCAACTCAACTCAACTCTGTAGCCCAGGCAGACTTTAAACTGGTGCTCCTCCCGCTTCAGCCTCCTAAGTAGCCGGGTTAGATTACAGGCCCGCTCAAGAAGCCTACCCACAGTGACCCTCTTTAGGATGAGCTACACCACATTCCCTTTACTCTGCTCCCTCCAAACTCTTGGGTTGACCTCAGTCAGGAGCATTTGCGTGAGTGAAAACTGCTGACCCACCACACCGCCTCCACATACTTGACATTCAGGGAACGCAGAATATAATTTCCCACGATCTGCGCGTGGGGCTGGGCTTTCTTCATGCGTTAGTGCCACTCGTCGCTATCCATGAGATCAGCAAATCAGAGTTAAAGCTGGGTGATATCCCGGTGGGGGGACCGCATGACTTGGATCAAACAGTTCTGAAGAACTGAGGTGTATAGGAGGCAGGCTGGAAGATATAATTAGATGCTAAAATATTGGAATTTCCAAGTCTCGTTTATGAGTTTTGGCAGTGTTTCTTAACAGAGTCACCTGAGAAACTTTTAAAAATACATACATAGAGATTATGATTCAGATCAGGATTCAGGTCAGGGCTAGTGCCAGGGCTTGTGATCTAGTTGTTTTTGATATTCACCACGGACTGAGAGCCTTAGGCAACAATTGGTTAGAATCCATGAAGGGCTCAGAAAATTCAAGACCTGGTCAGTTTGAGTTCTCTGCATGGACGGCCAGTGGAGTTTTGAGGATACGAAGTCTCCTGGGTGTTCTGCAGACCCCTGGGCTTTTCATCCTGTAGTCTAGCGTGTGTGTTTGCTTGCTTGTTTGTTTTTCACACAGTGCGGCTGTGGTTTAGCGTGGGTTTTGCAATCAGGTGGGCTAAACTAGAATCCTGGGTTTTAACACTAGATTTGTGGCTCGGAAAAGATCATTAGCCTTTTTGTGTCACCCACCCCATAAAAAACAGAGATAACAGGGCCAGTGAGAGGACTCACTGGGTGAAGGCACTTGCTGCTAAGGCTGACAACCAGAGTTTGATCCTCAGAGCCCGAGTGGTAAAAAGAGAGAACTAAAAGTTGTCCTCTGACTTCAGTTCAGTGCTGTGGCACATTTGGACACACACACACACACACACACACATGGCAGGGCGGACAACTGACCAACCAGTGGCTTTCATAAAGCTAAGTAAGAATCTCAGGGTTTAATGGACTCCCTTCCTGTCTCCATTCTAGGATGCACGAGTGTTTGTGGGAGCAGAGACTTGCTGGGAAAGAAAGGACACAATTAGAAGTTCAGAGGCCCAGCCCAGGCTGAGTTGCTGTTCACCTTCTTCATTTCTCCCCCCGGGAACAAGAAAGATCTTGTTCAAACTTGAGCAGCTCCAGCAGCATCAGGGCTCCCAGACACTGAAAACAGGAAGTATGAGCCCCAGTGGCAGGTTGAGCAACGAAGCTAACAGTCTGCAGACATTTTCTCAGCCGTCACCTCTACCCTTGGCTATCTTGTCCCGAAGCTGTAGCTGCTTTCCAAACATCTGTTCTGGGCTCTAGATTCTGATTTAGTTCTTTCCCTCATTCCAAGAAGAAGGATCTGTACTATTCGTAGCCCTACTTTACAGTAGGGAAAAACAGAGGCATAGAGACACCGAGGAGCCTGTGCATGGTAAACACAATTGCAAATGCAGAATCAGGCCTTGAACTCAGGCAGCTGGTCCCAGAGTCCACGGCCCAATGTCAGAGAGGGCACACAGCCACTGGCTTAAAGAATGACTCCACCCTGATCAAGCAACCCCAACCTTTCTTGCTGAAGTCTGGCTTCACTCAGGTGGTTTCCGTTTTCACCAGAATCCTTCCTTTTGAAATATTCTGTGGCCAATTCAATTATCAGGACTCAACTGATTTCCATCCATGCTGTGTCTTTCCCAAACCAGCACCCCACAACAGCCACACCCCTGCACACTCATTCCCATTGAGTCCACCTTCCTCCCTAGCAGGAAATATCTGAGCCCTCTCCCTTGAATCAGACACAGTAGAAGAGTTGCTGAGGAATGTTTAAAATAACAGTTCTGTTAAGATACAGTTCATATACTACACAATTCCCCCATTTAAAGTACACAACTTGATGGTTTTTAGTGTATTTACAGAGTTGGGAAACATCACGATCAATTTAGAACATTTCATCTCCTCACAGAGAAAACCTGAACTAGTGAGCGGTGGCCTTCTTTGTTTCTGCCTTTGCCGTAGGCAGCCTTCCTAGTCTCTGTGGGTTTGCCAACTCTGGACACTTCAGGTAAACAACTACATAAGACACAATCTTGCCTCTTTCTGTCAGCATTGTGCTTTCAAGTGTAATCCACCCTGTAACATGTGTCAATATTACTGCTAAATTCTAAATAGCAGATTAGGGGAAAAGATGGTTTAGGCTCTTTTCTGACTTTGCAGTCACACGGAGAGTCGGCAACCATCTTCTCCCTTTCTTCCCTCCCTCCTTCCTTTCTCCCTCTTCCTTCTTCTCCACTGTGCCCCGCTCTTTCTGGGGACAGAGTCTGGCTATGTGGGTGGCTTAGAACTCACTGTGTAGCTCAGGTTGGCTTTTAACTCAGGATCCTTCTGCTTCAGCCTCCCGAGTACTGGGTCTTTCTTTTATTTCCTTTTTTAAAAGAAAATTATTTACTTTTATTTTAAGTATGTGAATTTTTTTGCCTGCATGTATGTAAGTGTACTCTCTGCCTGAAGTACCCATGGAGCCTAGAAGAGGGTGTTAGCCCCCTGGAACTGAAGTTACAGATGGTTGTGAGCTGCCATGCGCATGCTGGAAACCAGACCTGGGTGCCCTGCAAGAACAGCTCCTAACAGAGGGGCCACCTCTCTAATCCCTTTATTTTTCTTTCTCTCTTTTTAAAAAAAAAGGATTATATGTGCCAAGCATTCTTAGATGCTGGGGCCACAAGAGGAGACAAGCCAATCCTTGTGGCTAAGGAGCCAACAGCTTTGGAAAGGAAACAGAACCATGCCCTCAATCTAAGGAGATAGTAATTACAATAAAAGTATGTATAAAATGAACAAAAATAAGATAATAGAGCTCTTTATTCTGCATTAGGAGTCAAGGAAGATTTACAGAAGAGATAATTTCACTTAGGTCTTTAAAGATTTATAAACATTACCAAATGAAGAAAAAGGCATCTTAGGCCCAGGGAGGGCTATGGAGGCATGAGAGGCAAGGTGTTCTAAGGAAATGACAAGTAGTCTGTAGGGGCAGAGCCAAGAATCTAAATGGCAATCAGTAGCGGAAGCAGCTGGTGATGAGGGAGCTGGCGGGATCCAGTGGGGGAAGGTTCTTACGAGGGCTGATGCTCTACGACGCACACCATCCCCTTCAAACTAGATGCAGAGGCTTCCACCTTCAGGCATCCCCAGGTGACCCTGCTCTCCATCCTCCCTCCGCCTGACGATCCAGGAAGGAGAGTCTTCCTTCCTCTATGAGCCTGCCAGGATGTTGGTACTGGGAAGTCTCACTAGTTAAACATTTTGGACACCACATCCTGCTTTCAGATACTGTTTATTCAAAGTCTAGAGAGCTAATTAAGGTCAAGGTGCCCTAACTTTATTCCTTGTGAATTTGCACACGCATGTGTGTGCTTATCACAGCATACATGGGGGAGTCACGGCACAACTCAGCAGCCGGGTCTCTTTCCACAATGCAGACACTGGGGACTGAACTCGGGTCGTCAGCCTCGGCAGCAAGGAGTGTTACCCACTGAACCCTCTTGCTGGCCCTTATCTATTTATTTATTTAAATTAAGAATTTCTACCCAGTTGTAAAAAGAACTATACAAGTAAAATAATCTCATAGTATTCAGCCATTGTTTACATCTTTGGCTTTGGGGTTTCCTTTTCAATTTAACCTTCTCTACTTGACTTTGCATATTTGGCTCCCCAAAGCCTGGTATTAAATCCTTTCTTGTTCCTGCCCTAAACTTTCTCTAAAGAAGTCTTACTCACGCTCAGGCTTAAATCACCACCAACAGATGACTCACACGCTTCCAGCCAGACAGCTGCTTGGTGCCCCGGCTGACTGTCATGCGTAGCCACCTGAAATCAGCTTTCATGGTTCTTGGTTCCAATCTAGATCTCTCCACTGGCCTCTGAGACGGCACCACGTCCGCACAATTGTGCGAGCCAGAACTCTTAGAGTCAGCTCCCTGCTCCTATCTTCTCACCCTTTGAATCCGACCTGTTACAAAACCCTAGGGATTTGCCCAATATCTCTCAAGTTTTCCATTCCCTTTTTTCTTAAAAGACTGGCTCTCAGGTAGCCCAGGCTGGCCTTGAATTCACTGTACAACTGAACACTCTCTTGCTTCTACCTCCCAAGGGCTGGGATTACAGGCATGTGCCACCACGCCTGGCTTATGTGGTGCTGGGGAGCAAAGCCAAGACTTCATACACACTAGGCAAACCTCTACCTCCTGAGCCCAGTGATCCACTTCTCTCCATCGTCACCATTAGTTGAGCCCAGGCTACCCTCAGCTCCTGCCTCGCTGGATGTCGCAGCTTCCCATCCAGTTCCCTCCATTGTTTCCACTCTCCTCTGCTCCCTCCCACGCCTGCCCCTTAAACAGACTACACTTAATCAGAGTCAACACTGAAGTGGGAGCTTGCTTAATGACTGCTTTTGCTCTCCACAGCTCCCTCCTGCCTGACTTAGAGCCTTCCTCAGCTCCTAATCCCCTTCTCACCTGCTCAGATATCTATCAAACCCCTTACCATGGACCCTTGTATTTGATGTTCCTTCCTTCTGGGATTTTCTTCCTGATTATAAGTTCCTCATACTTCCAAGATTATTTTTTTCAATTAAGTTATTTCCCAGATGCCTGCACCTGCTCTTCCGGTGTCTGCAGTCTTCCTGTGCCACGTCCCCCTCTCTGCTGCTCTAGTCATGGCTGCAACTTTTCATTTGCTCGTTGATTAATGTGTGTATTTTCTCCCACCAAATTATGTACTCCATGAGGTCAGGTACACTGCTCTTGATCATCACTGAATATGGCTGACATCTAATATTTATTGAATAAATGCATTCTGATGTATAGGCTATCTTTTAAAAAAATAATTGTATTCGTGTTCTATACATAATTTTCTATTTTTTCCTTTGTTTTACCACTAGCTTTTTCCTTTGGCATAAGAGATCTCTCCAAGAGGGTGTAGTGTCACACACCTTTAACTCTAGCATTCAGGAGACAGAACGAGGGAGCTCCCTATGAGTTCGAGGCCAGCCCTGTCTACATAGCGAGTTCCAGAACAGCCAGGGCTCTGTAGAGAGATCTTATCTCAAAAAAAAAAAAAGAAGAAGAAAGAATGAAAAGAAAAAAGAAAAAAAACAAAAACAAAAACCAGACAAACAAACAAACAAAAAGAGAAATCTCTCCAAGCCATGTATGTACAGCATGGTTAATAACAGCTCTCAGCCAATTTACCTTTCAGGCTTGAGGCATCATAGTAACGTGTGTGAGGGTTCTCTGTAAATATCTGAGAAGGAGACAGCCACTCTCGCATTTCTAAGGAGATGCGGCCACATTTCTTTCGGGTGCTGTCCACCCCTCCTTTCTACTTGTTTCCTTCTTTTTTTTTTTGCCCTTGTTCTGCTTGATCAACCAGTAAGGTCTAAAATAACTCATTAACTTTAATATCTTACTAATCTACGGAGCACTCATGCTTCCCCTCCCCCCTCTGTGCGTATTGCTAGAAAAAGTCAGGCACATGGCACACACACCTGTAATTTCAGCATTCCTGAGGCAGAGCCAAGAAAATCAGAAGTTCTATCCTGGGCTAATAACCACTGCTCAAAACAACAATAAAATTCTGCTAAAAGACAAGCATTCTTAGCCCAAGTTATAAGGTTTGAGATCCTGACGGGGACTCAAGAGTTTCTGATTCGCTGACTTGTCTTTTACTTATTCACTTATCATCTACTGAGGGTTGGTCAAGAGCCTGGCACTCTGCTGTATCCGGGTGTAGGTCCACTGAGCTGAAGGTCAAGAGAGAGGACAGATAAACAACTACATAGAAAACACTGAGAACATCAGCATGAGGAAAAAGTGCAAGGTGGGTAGGAGGGCTAAGGGAACAAGGTGGAGGAAGCGGCCGTGAGTGGAACGCTGAAGGACAGACATAGGAAGGAGAAATCGCACTCTGAGCAGAGGAAACGTCATGTACAAAAGTGAAGAAGAAGGAGGCATGGCAGTTCAAGAGGCGAGGATCCGGGCTGGCAGTGGAGAAGAGGTTCGGCTGAAGGCATGAGCAAGAAGGAACTAAGCCTAGAGGACTGTCTCTGCTCTATGAAAGAATTTGGACTTCATTATGACAGGGAGGCCATCAAAGAGATTGGAGCAGCGTGAAAAAGTTGATAATGATTATTGGGCCTAGATGAGACCAAGAGCAGGCAAAACCAGTTCGGGGACTATTTCAATTAGCCCCCAGGGCACTTCGGAGTCTGTGAATCATGATTGGGGCATGAGGGGGAGGGAGGTACAGTAGAGGAGATCTGTGGAGAGCACAGATGCTACTCAGAGTGGGAGGAGGAGCACTATCATTTGGCTTAGAATCCTGACTTTAGACAGATAAGGCCCGTACATTATTTTACAAGTGAGAAACTGAGGCTCTACTGTAGATGATCTCCCTGAAGTCACATCAAAGTAGAGCTATCACTGGTGGAATTGGGGGGGACCATATCTCAGGGAAGCTAACATGGCTAATGATCTCAATCTCTGACTGCCTACATAATTGGAGAACTTTCCCATCACCATGATCACTAAGCCTTGATGCTGTCTAAGTCTGCGTGGTCTGTGCCTGTTTCTGAAATATCCCGGGTCTGTTCAGCCCTGTGACTGTGGTTCTAACTCCAGGAAATTCTTAAAAACCTCCTGTCCTGAGATGCCCTTAAGTTAGTAAACCAGTGGATGAGTTTCTGGTGTGTATAAAGAAATCAGCAGAGACCGGCTCTAGCTGTCTCGTGATTTCCTAAAACTGGAAAGTTACAGTGCTTTAGCAGATCACATGCACTTACTAGACAAGCAAATTCTAGCATGGAGCTACGGGAATGCAGCTCTGAGGAGGAAGGTAGCTGGTGCCTTCTCATCCCACTCTCCAAAAGCTTCCTTTCTGTAGCCTGCCAGTTGTCTCGAAGTTTTTACCTCTTCTTTATAAAAAATTACATCTCTCAGCAGGCGTTAGTGCTTTCTTTCTAGAGCAAGTGTAGGCTGGGAGAGCAGAAGTTTGTAGCGACAGCTTGATTTCTTCTCTTAAATGTATTAATGATGAGTGTTGGCCCTAACTCCAGATTTTTGTCTTGTTCTCCATTCCTACAAACCTTTACTGTCAAGAGCTGAGAGATTCTACCGGAAAGGTCTAAGTTTTTGCGTCCCAATGGGACTGGTCGTATGTAATTAACAATTGTCGGTCATATCATTCTTGCTTTCCATTGGACTTTGGTACTCTTGCCATTCCTGGCCCCAGAAAGTATCCCAGAATGCCCTGTGGTAAAGGCATCAAAAGTCCTTCTCTCAAAGCCTCCCTAAGTCCAGACCTTTTTGAGTATTTCTTTGAACCTTTTCTCTCTTTGACTGATGTCTCTCAAGGCTGAGAAAAACAGAGAAACAATAGAACGGAGACATTTTGACTAACAGTGATCTAAAGCAGTAGTTCTAGCCAGGCATTGTGGGACATGCATATACTCTCAGTATTTTCAAGGTAGAGGCGAGAGGACCAGGAGCTCAAGGTCATTGGCTATAAATGGAGTTCAAGGCCAGCTTGGGCTGGAAAAAAATCCAGGTGTGGTGGTGCATGCCTTTAATTCTAGGACTCAGGAAGCAGAGGAAGGTGGATTTCTATAAGTTCTTGTTCCCCTGGTTTACATAGAGAGTTATAGGCTAGCCAGGGCTACATAGTAAGACCGTTCCCCCACCACACACACACAAAATAAATAAACAAAAAAAAAAATAAAGCATCAGTTCTTCAAATATGATCCTCAAATCAGTAACTTCTGTCACTCGGCACTTAGCAGTACAAATTATCAGACCCCACTGTATATAAATCTCCCCTCAACCTGGGTATTTTTGAGACAGGGTTTCCCTGTGTAGCCCTGGCTGTCCTGAACCTCACTCTGTAGACCAAGTTGTCCTCGAACTCGCAGAGATTTGCCGGCCTCTGCCTCCTTAGTGCTGGGATTAAAGGTGTGCCCCACCACTGTCCGGCTTGTGTGTGTGTGTGTATGTGTGAAAGAGAGAGAGAGAGAGGAGAGAGAGAGAGAGAGAGAGAGAAATCTTTTATGTTAAAAACTCTAGAGGTGGGGTCCAGCAATCTGTATAGTTTAACAATCCTGAAGGAAATGTCACACTGTAGTTTGAGAACCACGGTTCTCAAATGTTGGTATGCTAATTCTCAGGTGTTGGTATGCATCCCAACCACTCAGTGAGTTTCGCTTGATTTTATTTAAAAGGCTGTACCACCTGGGAAGCTTGTTAAACATAACTTGGTTTAAAAATACTGTATTGGTGGGCTACAGAGATGGCCCAGTGTGACGTGTGACAAGCGCTGACTGTTCCAGAGGACCTAGGTTCAATCCCTAGCCTCTATGTGGCTAATAGCCATCTGTAACTCCAGTTTCAGGGGGTCCAACATCCTCTCCTGACCTTCTTGGGCATTATACACATACGGTGCACAGACATTATGCAAGCAAAACACTCATACCCATACAATTTTTAAAAATTAAAAAAAACTGGACTGGTATCTGGGCAACTGTATTTTTAGTTAACTTCGCTAGGTAATTCGGATATTTATGAAAAGCTGAGAGTCATTGAGATATTAACTCATCTTATCAATTACCTAGTCTCAATGCGGTAGTGTGGGAGACCAGACAGAAGAGCTGTGGAAATGTCTCTCAGTGTTCCACATGTCAACTGGTCTGAATCTGGGGCACTTGTTAGAAGAGCAGGAGCCCCAGCCTGCATCTGAAGTACTGAGATGACGTTTGGATGTGAATCCTGAGCATCTCTGTTCAGAATATTCCAGATAATCCTTTGTCATGTTAGTGTCAGATAACCACAGAGCAACAGTTATATGTATTCTACATGTTGGGTACACATTAGAATTACCAAAGGAGGGCTGTAGAAATGGCTTAATGGTTAGAGCATTTGTTGCTCTGGTAGAGGTCCCAGGTTTGATTTCCAGCACCATATGGCAGCTCATGATCAGCTATAACTCCATTTCTAGGGGATCCAATGCCCTCTTTTGACCTCCACAGGGCATGCATGTAGTATAGACATATATATGAGTAAAGTACTCAAAAATAAATAAAAATTAAGAAGAAGAGGAAGAGGAAGAGAAGGAGAAAGAGAATAATAATTACCCAGGACTTAGGTAGGCTAAGACTGGAGGATCATGAGTTCGAAGCCAGCTTGGGCTATCTGGCAGAACCACATCTCACCAAACAAACAAAACAGAGAAGACTCACCTCGGGAGCGTTTAAGCATCACCTAAATTAAGTTAATGTATAGAGCTCAAAGTTGTTGACTAAAGGGAGGGACGGGTGTGAGTAGGGTTGGGAAGAGTGAGCAAGCACAAGGGAAACAACTGATGGAGGTTCACGGAAGAGGCTAGCTCCAGATTGTCCTTTTGGAAGTCCAGGGCGCAGAGGAAGGTGGAAGAGATCCGTGAGATGAGATGACCTGGGTTTAATCCTGGGCCCACAAGGTGGAAGGAGAGAACTGACTCCCACTGACTGTTAACTTCCACACATGTACACGACCTGCCTCCACAAACTACAAATGATAAACACACCTTTGAAAACCTAAACGCTGGGGCTGGAGAGGTGGATCAGCAGTTAAGGGTACAAACTGCTTTTCCAGAGGACCCAAGTTCAGTTCCCAGAACCTGCTTTGTGAGGCTCACAACGGCCTGTAACTCCAGCTTCAGGGGATCTGACACCATTCTGGATGCTACAGGCACCTGCTCTCACATGTGTGCATACCCACGCACAGACATACACACAATTAAGAAATAAAAATAAATCTTAAATCAAAAACCCTGAACATTAAATAAAAGTGGAAAGGCGTGATCAGGCTGGCATCTGATGGGGCTTAGTAAGAGAAGAGGCTAGTGTGTTAATTTTCTACTGCTGCTGTAACACATCCCTATAAACTTAGTGACTTAAAATAACGCAAATGTCTCATCTTAGAATTCTCAAGGTCAAAAATTTTAACTGGACAGCAGTGCTGGTTTCTTTCTGGGAGTTCCTGGGGGAGAATCAGTTTCCTTTACTTCTCCAGCTTCTAGAAGCAGCTCTAATTTCTCGGCTCCTTGCTGATCTGTTCCTCTGGTCTTACATCTTTCTCTCCACTCTCACTCTGATGCTTCATGCCTTTTTCTTTTTTTTGAGACAGGATCTCAGTAGGTAGCCCTGATACACCCAGAGTCTCGTAGAATTTGTATCTTCCTCTTGCATCCTGAGGTTCTGGGCATTTGCCACCACACCTTGCTCTTCATCCCCGCCTAGAACTGTCCGCTTATGCACTGTGACTACCTTGGCTCCACTCAAGTAGTCTAAACTAATATCTCTATCTTTAAGTCTTTGGGGTTGGGAAATGGTTTTGTGGTTAAAGTACTTGTCATCTGAGTGTGAGGACCAGAATTTGTATTCCTAGAATCCATGAAAATGCCATGTGGTAACTTGGTTGTATATAATTCCAGAGCTCAGAAGGCTGAGACATGAATTTACCAGAGCAAAATGGCTAGCCAGACTAGGCATATAGGTGAGTTCTTGGTTCAGTTGAGAGACCTTGCCTTAATGAATAAGGTGGAAAGCAATTGACCAAGACTTTGGACCTCTACATGCATGAATGTGCATGCCACTCTCACGCAGATTTATACCCATAATGTAGACACACACATTCTCCCTGCCCACATATACGTGAGAGAGAGAAAAAAAGAAGCTTAATCACATCTTTAAGTACCTTTTAGCACATAAACTGACATATGCACAGATTCCGGGGATTAAGAGATAGATAGTATGGGACAGCTTACCACTTTGCCTTTTAACTTCCAAAGATTCATGTTTGTCTTTAATGTGTAGTATGTCATCTCGTCCCAACATCCTCTAAAAGCTCACCCATTACATTAATTCAAGTCCAAAATTCTCATTTAAATCTCTTAATTCCACAATATAAATAATCTGAACGCGATATGGGTGAGACGTTTGGGCATAGCCCATCCTAAGGCATACTTCCTTTCTCCCTGCGAACCAGTGAAACTCAAGAAAAAAATATCTGCTCCCAGGAATAGATACAGGGTAATACTACAGATATTCCCATTCAAAGAGGAGAAAATGGAAGAGAAACAGAAACCACCAGTCCTAAGCAAATTTAGAACCCACCCTGAAAAACCCCTTTATTTCTCAAGGCTGAGAATAAGACTAGCCTCGGGCTCCTGGTCTCAAGCTAGAGCCTGTCTCAGCCATGGAGTAGCTGGGACCGTAGGGGAACACCACCGCACCCACTGTGCAGAGCAAGTTTATCATTCCTGGCTGCCACCAGGAATCTGACAGTCTCCTTTCCTTTCTTTTTTTTTTTCCTTCCTTTTTAAAAAAAGATGGGTGTCACTATCTTTCCCAGGCTTGACTCCAATGATCACATCCTCCAAATGCTGGGGAACATCTTCTTTTGCTTCCTTCTGATTTTGTTCCTTTCAGGCCACCTGGGGGTTTTCTACTGACATTCGATGTACGTAAGTCTCATTCTATGACTCTGGTTCTTCTAGAACTTGTTATTTGGACACTAAATTCTGAAGACTCTTATGAGACTGGGTGTGTTGGGGCATGCCTGTAACCCACCACTTTGGAGGTCTATGCCTCCAAAGGTAGATACAGGAAGATTGTTTCAAACAAATACTATGGACCGTTCATACAACAAATGCTTTCGTTTCATTAGACATCACCACGGATTTTAAAAATTAATCCCATCGTTGAGATGGCTGAGGAAATCCATTAGACACAGCCTCATCTCTTCAAAGATCCCTTTACACGATTAAACACACTGACCTTCTGATTCTGATAAGGAACTAACAAAAGGCTCCAACGTACCCAGGCTCCCTGCCCCCATCCCTGCCATCTCTTCCTCATTGCTTATAACTTCTACTTTCCATATAACTATAGGACACGACTCAGCTATTTAACAGGACTCTTCATTCCCTCGTTACAGCTTCCAATAAGCCATTTCTCATTTCCTTATAAGCCCTAGCCAGAACCATCTTTAATGTCCCTATTTGTACCCACATTTCATTTGTGATGATTTAGATATTGTCAAGACAGTATGAGTTCCTTGGTATGTGTCTAAGAGTGCTTGCCCAGCTCAAAAGAAGCCCTGGTTTGATCCCCAGGATTGCATAAACTGTGCCAGCTGCTACATGCCTATAATCCCAGTACTCTAGAAGTAGAGGAAGGAGGATCAGAAGTTCTGAGTCGTCCTTTGCTACACATCTAGTGGGCCAGCCTGGGCTACATTAAGACTGTTTCAAACAACAACAAACCAGAACGCTGGTACACTGGCTCAATGAGTAAAAGTACTTATCGCAAATCTGGAACAATCTGAGTTTGATCCCTGAAACCCACATACAAAGCTGAACGTGGCAGTGGCAGTGTACGTCTACAACCCCTCGACTTCAAAGGTGAGGCGAGGCGGGAGCAGAGATTCAGTCATCTCCCGGAAGCTAGTACGAGACGCAAAGAGAGACTAAGCCCCAAACGTTTTCCTCTTTGACCTCCACACATGGTGCCCCTCCTGTCATACACGCAGAGAGACAACAATGACAGCAATAATAACCCAAAGTGACAGAGGTTTCTCTTCTGTAATCACTTCTTTTTGCTTTCTCACCCGCAGAATTTTTAACATATGTAATTTTTGTATTCCACCCCTTAAAAACTTTCCATTTACTGCGTATACTGATATTTAGTCACTGTGTATACTGATTTATTTACTTATTGCATGTGTGTGTGTATGAGTCTATGTATGTATACCATGTACGTGCAGGTGTCCTCAGAGGTTAGGGGGGCATGGGTTCCCCTAGAACCAGTGTTGAGAGCTGCCCAGTGTGGGTGCTTGGAACTGATCCTGGTCCTCTGCATGGGTAGTAAGTTCTCTTAACTACTGAGCTGTCTCTCCAGTCCCATCATTTGCTTTTTTTTTAAAGGTATTTATTATATTAGCACTCTACTCTGGGGCCAACGTCCACATTAATTTCATATTTTTGATGTGGCAGGCAGAAAGATGCTCTCTCAAAGAAATCCAGACCCTAAGATCACTGCTTTTTAAAACATCCACAAATTGTCAGTCAGTGGTGGCACACACCTTTAATCCCAGCACTTGGGAGGCAGACGCAGGGGGATTTCTGTGAGTTTGAGGCCAGCCTGGTCTACAGAGTGAGTTCCAGGACAGCCAGAGTTACAGCAGAGAAACCCTGTCTTGAAAAAGACCAAATGAAAACAAAAACCCCACAAATATATTATTTTATATTTCTAAGGTCAAAAGTCCAAAATGAGTCAAAAGGGTTAAAGAAAGGCTTTAGGGAAAATCGTCTCCATGCTCTTGCTGCTCCCAGAAGCTGTCTGTACTCCGGCTGCTGCCACTCTAGAACCTCTGATTGTGCGGCACTCCCTTCTCAGAAAGACACTGGTGACTGCCTTGGGCTCACTTAGATAATCTGCAATAATGCCGTACTCTTAATATCACGAAGTCTCGTTGCCCTGCAAGGCGGTATGTTCATGGGCCTCAGGGCTTAGAACACAGACGTCTTTGAGGGGACATCATTCAGCCTCTCACAGTTAGTACGAATCAACAGACGTAAAAATAGTTGCTGGAGGGACCGTGAAAGGCAAGCAGAAAGGAAATCCCCAGTTTAAAGTCCAGCTCATCCCAGGGTTGGGCCCTTCTGGCCAGCTCCAGGAAGCCCCTGGCATAGCTCAAAGCTTAGTCAACAATTGAGACCTGCCTGAGATTCAGCACTCTCCCTGGCGCTTCTCCGGCCCTAGACTCTGTTCCCAACTGAGAAAGAGACTGCGGGAAACAACACTGTTGTCATTTATGTCTCTAATAGTTCGGGACTATTAGAGATTTTACTCAAGTCCTCTTAAGGCAATTGAGTAATTAAGTCTACTGTACTGGCACATGCAAACTAAGAGGTTTCTGGTTCTCTAGGAAGGAGAAGGAAGGGGGAAAAGGAAGAGGAGCCCTGGATTCTTGAGCCTATTCTGAGGCTTTACTGTTGGCCTGGGACTCCAAAACCCACAGGGACCAGAGGTCCTTAGCATGCCTGGGAATGGCCCCTGGAACCCCCAGCATCTTACCCCCAGGGCTTAATCTCCTTCCTGGACAAGGAATGTGTCATGTTAGGCAGCACCTTTCCCTCCTAAGCACCTGTGCTGTGACTAAGACTCCCAGGTTGAGCCCAACCCAGTGGGAAATGACTAAGCATTGAAGTTTCCTTCCTTTTATTTAGGAGGGAGGAGGGAGCCTGAAGCTGGGTCTGCCTTTCTTTGAGATTTCTCAAGGCAGTAGGGGCTAGGGTGGGGGTTTGCTGGTCAGTCTCCCTGGGGCATCCTGTCTCCACTTCTACTTTTTCTTTGCACATACCTAGATAGGCTAAGAGACTTGAAGGAGAACATGTTGAGATCTATCTCCCCAACTTCTCCCTTACTGTCACTCCTGTTTTCTGCCACCTCCAACCTTTGAAGTGTTCTATAAGGAGGGTGAAAGTTTGTTTTCTGCTCCAGTGAGTGTGTTAATGGCCAGGGAAGAGTTGGACAACAGGGAGGACTGTTGCTGACCATCTAAACTGAAATCTGGCACTTAAGAAAGCCCAGAAGCCAAATTACAAAGGCGCCTTTTAAAATGCACAGTTGGGGCTGGGGTTGTAGCTCAGTTGGTAGAGTATTTGCACAGCACCCAGGAAGCCCAGGTTTGACTCTGACCTGCATAAACCAGGTGTGCTGGTAGGCTCCCAGCACTTGGGAAGGTGGGAGCAGGAGGATAAGTTCAAAGACATTCTGGGCTCCATAGTGAGTTTGAGGCCAGCCTGGAACACATGAGAACTTGTCTTAAAAATAAATCCATAATAATAAAGGCACAGTTGGCCAGGCAAGGTAGTACCAGGGGATAAAAGTAAAAAAAAAGTAAAAATAAAAATGGGCAGTTGGACCATCCCTAGGAAATGATGTGAGTGAGAACAGGTAGCACAGTTGCTTTCAGAAGGGAAACTAGCTGGAGGAGTAGGGAAAAGCCTACTCTTCTCTATATACTGTGTGATAACTTAGAAGTGTTGTTGAATATGCAAGTACTGTCTGTTCGAATGGAAAGACTGATATATGGTCAGCTGGGAGGGAAAAAGTCTCTTTTCGTACTAATGCTAAAACAGTTTGGAAATTCCATCATGGATCAGACAAATATTACAGAGTCTCTGTTGGATGTCCGACCCTGTATTTAGTTCTGGAAACTCAATATTGTGCAAGATCGCGTCCTCTGCTTCACAGATCAAAATTCGCAGTGATTCAGACATAGCCAGGCGATGATCACGCTGTGTCAGACGCATGATGATGGGAAGTGCAGACACTAGGGAACTGTAAAAGCAGCCCTTCGGTCCAAAGCTGGGGAGGGAAAACCTTTTTGGACCCGATGATGTCCAATCTGAGACCAAGAGGGTGTGGGTGAGTTAGTCAAGGGAGAGAAAGAACATTCAGATGCAGGACCAACATAATGTATTCAGAAACACAGGAGCCATAAAAAACTTGGCTGCTCCCTGAAATTGCAAGTGGTCAACAGTACTGGAGTGTCAAGTTTGGAGTGGAGAAATAAAGCTGGGAGAGGAAGGGCAGATCACAAAGTATTTCATAAGCTAGTTTCAGGGCAGTTAGTGGGAACCTTCAGGCCAAGTGGAGCGCCTCGGGAACAAGGATTAATAACAATCCACAGTAATGGAATGCTCAGGTGTCAAGCACCATACGCTTTTCACATAAGCGAACTCATTTCATCTCCAACAGGCCTCTGAGACTCTTGTTTTCCATTTTCTCTATGAGTAGGGAAATTGGGCCTCAGGGAACTCAGTAACAGTCAGCAGGAAACAGTTCAGGGAAATACAGAAAATAGTACAAATGTCTGAGCAGAGCCAGCCCGGGACAGAGCCAGACACACGCTCAGTTTACTGTGTGGCCTCTCTATTTGGATAGAACGGTGGTGATTTGGGTTGTCGGAACTGTGAATATGCTACTGGCATCTAGTGGGTAACACCCTGTAATACATATAGCATGACTGCATTTTAGCAAAGAATAGCTGAGCTCAAAATTAAGGTGTCAAGGTTGAGAAAACATGAGACAGAAGGGGCAGACTCAGTGAGGTAGCCACATATGCAAAGTTTGGGATGGACTCTACATCCTCGCCAGTGTGTTCTCAGTGCTCCTAAATATTATCCTTAGGAGCTCACAGCAAACAACAAATTACCCTAGGATTATCCAGAGCTAACGCTGAAGGGCCCTTTGCTATCTAACAGGCCCATGGCTATAAAGGGGTAGTAGTCAAGTTAACCACCTCCTCACACACAAGTCCTGAGAGCTGAGACATGGCACCCCAGCCTGACACTTTCGGCCAATGGGTAATTTCAAAGAATGGTAACACCCAGAAGCTAGGAGACCAGAGGCTCAAAGAGATGTGTTCTAGAAAGCTCAATGCCTCAATTCGTTGTTCTCGCAAGTCTTTTCACATTTTACTGTAGCACATTACCTTTGCCTCGATCAAGAGAGAACACTGGGTCTCCCCAGCAGCTTGCTCGTTGGTTTGACATGCCCGAAGCTCTCACTTACCTTTTCCTGCAACCCTAGAGTGGGTGCAGGCCTTTATTGGATGCACAGGATGAGGCAAAAGGTTGCCTTCATTTCAGGGCTTCTTTGTCACTGAGCACTTGAGTTCCTGAGTGTTCAAATCCAGCAGATTTTTTGGTTTCTGTTTAGGCTCAATTTTTAGTTGGTTCCTGTCTGGGTCTCTGATTTAATTCCCAGCTACTAGTTCATTCTAACTGGCATTTCAGCAGGTTACGACCCTATTCCCAGATGATGAACGATATAAACATATTGACTTAGTCATCCCCATTGGATTTCCCTTCTTGCCCATAGTCTTAACCCCGAGGACAGAGACACACTGACCCTTGTATCTAAAATCTTAGCACTCTCAGGAAGAGCCACTCTTTCCCTACATCTGAAAACTCCTGTTAAAAAGCGAAATTGTTCTAAATATCCTATTTCCCAAGTGTCCACAGGAGAATCGTGATGGTTAATTCTTATTACCAGCTTAATTGGAACGAGGACCTCATAAGAGTTGATAAAGCACATCCCTGGGTTTGTCTGTGATGCATTTTCAGAAAGGATTAACTAAGGGGGGAGACTCACCCCGAACGCAGCGGCACCATCCCAAGCTTGACCACAGTTCGAAGGAGGGAAGGAGAAGGCCTGACTTCCAGGATTTCTCCGTCTCTCCTGGCTAACATGGTGAGTTGCTCTACTCTGTTCTGCTCTCCATGCGATGGCAGACTGAAGATACAAGCCAAAATAAATGTATTTTTCCTTTAAAATGATTTCTCTCAGGAGTTTTGTCACTATGATAAGAAGTCTAATATAGAAAATTGGAACCAGAGAAGCATGGTTGTTGTTGTGCCTTCCTAACTACATGATTTCCAAGCCTTTGTGACTGGTTAGAGGGATGGATTTAGGAAAGTTTTGAGATACAGGCAGGCTACAGAAACCTTGGACTACTATATTTGGGCTCAATGGACAATTCTGTATTTGTATGTTCTTGGTTTGAGATAGTGTCTCACTCTGTAGTCCAAGCTGGTGTTACACTTCCCCTGTAACTCAGACTGGCCTCAATCCACAGTGATCCTCCTCTTCCACCTCCCAAGTATTGGGGTTGTAAACATGAGACACTCACCTGGCTTTAATGGGGATTCTGAAGGGAGCTCAGACGATCAGAACTCTCATACTGGATGATACAGATGCCTCAAGCTTCAAATGGGATGGAAGACTCGTTGAAATTGTATTAGAGGCCATTGTTTTATATTGTGTCAAAGAACTTGGCTACATTTTATCTATGATTTAAGACTTTGAATAAGGTTGAACTGAAAAGCAATGGGCTAATTCATATGATGAAGAAAATTTCAAGGCAGCACAGCATTCAGGCTGCACCATGGACACTACTGACTGCGTCTGGCCAGGCTTACAGTGATAATTGTGAACAAAAAGCTGAGTAGGATTTTTAAAATGTGTGATCTGACCAGCAAAGGAACACTTTGAAAGCTGTGGACAAGGAGGGTGTGGTTGCTGAAGACATTAGTACCATTAAAAAGATGCTAGTCTTTTTAATGAGGGAACCCAAGCCTGATACTGCAGGGCAGGCCAGGAACTAGAGACGGGATAGCCGGGAGACAATTCCTAATGATATCCTATTCCGCTTATAGATGGGTGACTAGCCCACTCTTCATTAGAGAGGCTTCTTCCAGCAGTTGATGGGAGGAGACACAGAGGCCCAGGGCCAAACATTGTGCAGAGCTCAGGGAACCCCACAGAAGAGGGAGAGGGGGAATTGAGGGGAACCAGAGGACACTAGGAGAACAAGCCCATGGAGTCGACTGACCGCCACACATAGAGGGTCACAGAGACTTCAGTCACAGACATGGAACCTGCAGGATCCCCTAATAGATCTTATGGTTGTCTGTCTGGCTTGGTGTTCTTGCAAAACTCCTATAAGCTAGAATTGGGGAGTCCTGACCCTTTACCTGCCCTTGGGATCTTTTTCCTCCCGCTGGGTTGTTTAGTGCACCTTTGATGTATGGACTTGTGCCTGGCCTTGCTCCGTCTTGTTATGGCCTGTTTGAACAGTAACTCTGGGAGGACTGCTCTTCGCTGAGGGGTTGGAGTACGGGAGACTGGGAGGGCTGGGGTTATATCTGGGGGAGAGGGGAGATGAGGGATCTGGGAGGAGGAGAGGAGGGAGAGGAGGAGAGTTGGCATGTATTATACGAGATATAAGAAAAATAATTTTTAAAAAAGATGCTAGTGTTTTGCATTTGGGATAACAGGAAAGAAGCCTTAGATGTACTTCCGGAATTGTCTAGATTTCATGTTTACGTCTATCACGTAGACCCAAGAGATGTCACGAAAAGGGCAGCCAGACATAAGTCTCAGCCTTACACACAAAGGCCCTTCTCCCAGAAATCCCACCACAGGGCCCCCCACCCAAAGCTAGGCATCTACTCTTCTTTGTTCTCCTAGCCAATTGGAGACAGCTATCCCAACCCTTCTCCGACTGCACCTCCCCTTCCTTTCCTTTCCCAAGCTAGTGCCTTAAAAACTGCCATCTCCCAGGGAACCACTGTCTGCCTTTCCTCTGTCCAGAGGCAGCCATTTTGTCCCTCTGAGGCAAAATATCCCTCCTCCCTTATTTCCTCCTCCTGTCCAACCCTCTGTCCCTCTGGGGCAAATACATCTCTTTTGTGCTAAGAATATATCTGAGTGTGTTCTGTGCTGACTCCAAGGTCTCTTTACTTCATCCATTCCAGGTTCAGGGGTGCAACTTGTATCAAGTTGGCCTTGAATTCACTCTGTGCTCAAGATGACCTTAAACTTCTGGTCTCTCTGTTGCCACCCTCCAAGGATTACATCTATTTTATGGAAGTCCTGGAGATCATATCCAGGGCTTCCAGAATTCTAGGTAGGTGTTCTACCAGATGAGCTATACCCTCAGCCCCAGGGTATAAAGCAGTGGTTCTCAATCTTTCTGATGCTTTGACCTTTTAATATAGTTCCTCATGTTTTGGTGACCCCCAACCATAAAATTATTTTTGTTGCTACTTCATAACTGTAATTTTGCTAATGCTATGAATCACAATGTAAATACCTGATATGCAGTGGTCTTAGGGCCGTTCAACCCCCAAAGGAGTCTCCACCCACAGGTCGCGAACTGCTGGTGTAAAGTTTTAATTCATTTGAAAGACTTTGCTTTGAGAACTAGCTCTGGAGAATCCTGCTTACAAAGGGCTACCTGGAGAAATTTCCCTCATCTTCAACCATTCTGACATTCAGAGACGTCTACTGCAACAGTTCAAGGTGGCCAGACCTTAGTATCTTCCACATGTATGAAGATATGAAGGACGGAAGAGTCACAAGGTCATTGAGGCTTCCACCATGATTTTAAGCTGTATGCGGAGAGAAGAGCCAGCTCAAGAAAGAAGACATGTAGTCTGCACCCAAGAAAGCCAGAGGAGTAGGCTGCCCCAGTCCTGTGAGCTCAGATGCCACGGCATGCCCTGGTGGATGGACATGGAGCTATAGCATTTAATGCTTGCCTCTCAATCTTGTTTTTAACCCACCTTCCCTTTCTATGCCCTTTCTATGCCTTCCTTTTTGGAAGAGTAAAGCTTATTCTGTGCTATTGTACTTGCTACTGTATGTTACTTTCTTCAGGTAAGAGTTTGCCTTGAGTCTCAAAGAAGATTGGGCTGGGACTTTGAGCAATATTGGAACTGTTGAGACTGTTTGGGATCTTGGAAAGACACTAAATACATTTTTCTTGTGAGGTAAACATTAAGTCTTCTCAGGGGCAAGAGGTGGGATGCCATGGTTTAGGGAGACATGTTTGCATGGTAAGTTGACAACGAATGGACTTGTGGTAGTCAATTGATCATTGATTTGATTGGATTAATAAGATACTAGGAAATTAGCAAAGTTCACCCCTGTGAAGGTGTTTCCAGGGATTGACTAAGCAGGGAAGGCCTGCTCTGCACATGGGTGGCACCGTCCCATGTGCTGGAGGCCTTTATAGAATAAACCAGGGGAAATGAGGGAGCCTCGAGCCCAGATCATCCTGAAACAATGCTGCCTGATTACAATGCTGCCCGTTATTGTGCTCTACCGTGCTCTTCCTATGATGGACTGAAACCTCTGAAGCCAAATAAGTCTACTCCTCCCTTAAGTTGTTTTGCTAAGAATGTGACCACAGCAACATAAAAGCTTACATGGGACTTCTGTTGTGTATTAACAAAGAGCAAATGGAACAAAGGGTTTTGTGCCAGTTACTCTCGGGGATGCCAAGTGAGACTGATTTCTTGGCTACAACAAAGCTTCTCAGGGCTGTAATGTGCCATAGACAGGGTAAATGTCCAGGAAAGACACTGAGACAGTTTACAATTCAGTACCAAAAGTCTTTGTGGCCAGATGTATTTGAAATTTAGAGGTTTTTTTCCCCCCAGATCTTAAGAAGGTAATAGTGAGAGTGCACTTTTTATTTCATAGCACCCAGCAGAATGGGGCAGGCCCTGTAACTAAACACATTCTTCTACAGAAAATATATGGATATTCAACTAAGAAGCTTAAACAAAGAATCTGAATATATTGGACATAGAATATCAACTTTATTTTGAGTTAAATACAACTACTTTTATTTTTAGAACTTTCTCAACTTCAACATTGGATATGGACCTGGACTGAATGTTTCTCCAGAAACATCTAGCAAGAGTGCTGGGCTATTAGTTTTTTCTCTTGTGGGACCAGGGATGAAAGCCAGGGTCTTATGCATGCTAGGCGAGTGCTCTACCACTGAGTTACGTCTAGCCCGTATTTCATGGACCCTTTGAGCACATCTGAATCTACAGCTTGCTTTTCTAGGATAGTGAACACAGTTAATCCCCTAGTCAAACACTAGCCTTGTCCTCTCCCATGTTGACCAGATGAAATGAAGGTAGGGAAAAGCTGAGTACTTGCAAATGTTGAGCAGAACCTGCAGATCTGGCTGGGGAGTACTCAGCCTATAGGCACCAGGTGAAAAGAAGAGACCTAAAGAACAGCACTGTAGAAACAAATATGTTATTGATGTTTCCTTATAAGTGTTTAAAAAATTTAGATGTATTTATTTTATAGGTATGAGTGTTTAGCCTGCCTGTGTGTGTGTGCACCATGTGCGTGCACCTCGTGCTCATGAAATTTGGAAGAGGATATCAGATCACCTGAAACTGAAGTTAGAGATGGTTGTGAGCTATTATATGGGTAATGGCAACCAAACCCAGGTCTTCTGCAATAACTGTTAGTCCATCTTTTGCATAACCCAAAGATGGCTACAAAAGGCAGCCAGATATAAGTTAAATTCCAGCCTCTTACACACAGGCCTATCTCCCCAAAATCTCTCTTCAGCGCACCCCAACTCTAAAAAGTTCTCGTCCTCCCTCTCCTTTGTTCTCCTCCCAGCCAATCTGAAGTAGCCACTCCCCAACCCTTTTCCGGCTGTCCCTCCCCTCCTGCCTTCCTGCCCAGGACGCTATATCACCCACATTTGCGGAAGGGCCATCAGAGACAGTTCTTTGTCCTTTGGGACAAATGTCTCTTACCTCCTCTCCCCTCCCCCCGTCCCCTGTCCCGAGCCTTTTGTCCCTCTGGAGCAAATGCACTGCATTTGTGCTAAGAATCTGGTGTCCGGGTGTGTTCTGTGTTGACTCCAAGGTCCTTTCGATAACAGCGTGCTCCTAACTGCTGGCCCTTCTCCAGCCCCTTACGTTTCTTTTTCTTTGTACTCCTTCATTTTTTTTTCAAATATCCTTTAAATATGACAAACTTTGTGGGGTAGGGTGGCATATACCTTTGATACCAGCACTTGAGGCAGTTGGATCTCTGAGTTCCAGGCAGCCCACCATCCACAGCTACACAGTTGAGACTGTCTTAAAAAGAAAAAAGAAAAAAGACAAATCTTTTTTTTTTCTTATTGTTGTTTTCTGCTCTAAGAAGTTATTGTTCTTCAGGGGAGAGAGGCCCAGGGCTGATGCTCACCCTAAGGGCAAGATCCTGGGCTCCTGGGAGTGGAACTTCCTGTTGTTTTGGCCCAGAAAGGAGGTAGGGTGGGTAGAGTGCATGTCAAAGGTCAGTGTCTTCCTGGAGGATTTCCAGGAAGACTTCCTGCTCTCACAAAATCAATGCAACAGAGGAAAAGGCTATGGGGCCTAAGAAGAGGGGCTGCTTCTCTGGTGGAGGCTTGGCTTGTATATAGGGCAGCCCTCTGTATTCCAGACAGGGCATCTTCCTCCATCTTGATGCTTAAAAAAAGAAAAAAAGCTTTTATTACTATTTTCAAGTGTGTGTGTGTGTGACGGGGGTATGTGCGTGTGTGTGGGTGTGTGTGTGTGTGTGGGTGTGTGTGTGTGTGTGTGTTGGGTGTGTGTGTAGGGGGTATGTGCATGTTTGTGTGTGTGTGTGTGTGTTGGGTGTGTGTGTGTGTGTGTGTGTGTGTGTGTGTGTTGGGTGTGTGTGTAGGGGGTATGTGCATGTTTGTGTGTGTGTGTGTGTTGGGTGTGTGTGTGTAGGGGGTATGTGCATGTTTGTGTGTATGTGTGTGTGTGTGTGTTGGGTGTGTGTGTGTGTGTATGTTGGGGTATGTGCATGTTTGTGTGTGTGTGTGTGTGTTGGGGTATGTGCACGCGTGTGTGTGTGTGGGTATGTGTATGTGTTGGGTGTGTGTGTGTGTGTGTTGGGTGTGTGTGTGTAGGGGGTATGTGCATGTTTGTGTGTGTTGGGTGTGTGTGTGTGTGTTGGGTGTGTGTGTGTGTTGTGTGTGTGTGTGTGTATGTGCATGTTTGTGTGTGTGTGTGTTGGGTGTGTGTGTGTGTGTTGGGTGTGTGTGTGTGTGTGTTGGGTGTGTGTGTGTGTGTGTGGGTGTGTGTATGTGTGTGTGTTGTGTGTGTGTGTGTGTGTGTGTGTTGGGGGCGTGTGCACACAGGTGCAAATGCCTCTGGAGCTGGGGTTACAGGAGCTGTGAGCTGCTGGGACTTGAGTAGGCGCCTTTGGAGAACAGCAAGTGCTATTAACTGCCGAGCTGTCTCTCCAGCCCTTGATCTACATTCTTTAAGCAGCTGAGAGCATTTCCAAATCCGGGATGACGGTGGACACCTAGAACCCCAGATGCTCTGGGAACTGAGATGAGAGACCCGCTGAGGCCAGCCTGTCAATATGACAAGAGTCTTGACCACTCGGGGATCAACAGAAGACACATATCCTAAATTTGGTCCCATTATTGTGTTTAAAATTTATATTATCTTCATACAGTTTCTAAGTGGCCCCATTATGTTATAATCTAATACAGGTGAAGAGACACCCAAGTATATATGGGACTATATAGGTGTCATGCGTGTTTGTGTCACACCTTTAATTTATTAAGTAATAGCAGTTAAAATACACCACAACTTTAAGTCAGGTGTGGTGCATGCTTTTAATCCCAGCACGCAGGAGCAGAGGCAGGTGGATCTCTGTGAGTTTGAGACCAGCCTGGTTTACAGAGCAAGTTCCAGGACAGCCAGGAGTACACAGAGAAACCCTGTCTTGAAAAACGTGTGTGTGTGTGTGTGTGTGTGTGTGTGTGTACCACAACGTAGTTTTTCTCCAGTTATTTATTTATGGGGGCAGGACTGTATTATAGGTATGCATGCAGACGTCACAGGGCAGTTTGCAGGAATCAGTGTTATCTTTCTACTATGTGGGTCCCTGGGGACCAAACTCCAGCCTTCAGGGTTAGTGGGAAATACCTTTACCCCAAGTCATCTCACTCGCCCAAGTTTCTTGTTTTGGAATTTAACCAATGTATCCAGAGCCTTACACATGAAGCACTGAACATATTTTTATAGAAATGACACAATGAAATTAGCCTGGCCTTGTTTTCTTCTCTGAGAAGAGTAAAGGGAGCTTCGAGGAGGAGACCCAGAGCGCATGCCTGGCTGGGCCCTTGGACTGAGAACGCCCGGAAGTTCGCGGAGCTCTGCCTGCGGTGTGTTTCAGCCTCACGCGCCCACGCTGGCTGCACTTGCGCCGCTCTGGCGGCCTCTGCTGGGCGGCTGCTGGAATTGACAGTCTGGAAAGGAGCGGCTGAGAGGAGGAATGGCCTGTGGGCACCGTGAGGAGGACCCAGGGAGGAGAGAGACTTGAAGAAGAGATTAAAAAAACAACAACAGCAAAAGAAAAAGCCTCAAAGATGTGTATGCCACACTTGGGGTTTAATAAACTGTTCTGAGAATGGAACTGAGGGCCAAGAATATTGCGAGAAGTGCTTTCCTGTTAGAAGTGAAGGATTCATTTCTTTCCCGTCTGCTTCTGACCCCTGGGATGGCTGTACAGAACCTGGCCGCCGGGAGCACGGGTCCTTCTCCCCGCAGCCGGGCGCGAGCTCGCAGGGAGCGTCTTGCTGAGGCCGCACAAGGCTGAGCTCTCCAACCCAGGGTTTAGTGCACCCTCGCTCTGAGGTGCAGGAGTCGTACATATCCTCGCTGTATCTTCATGTAGCACTTGTCCCTGTGCCTCCAAACCTGTGAGTGAGTCCCCGTGAGCTTCTGAGATAAAAATAGCGCGCGGGAGCCCATGGCTTAGCGCAGCTGCTGCTGTGACTGCGGCCTGACCAAGGGCAGTGTCAAGTTATCGGGGAAACAGATCTCTCAGGTCTCTGAAGTCAGAGGCTTTAGCCCTTACAAGTTAAGCAGTGATGTCAGCACAGCTTGCTTTCCTCCTTTCCTCCAAACCTCCTCCAACACGGCGATTTCTTTCATTATTGCAAATGGATTCTCTAAACTGTAGAACAATCAGTTCTTTTTCTTATTTCCCAGTCTAGAGTTTGAAGAGTCTTGAGCTTAGTTTTATATGGTCAAAGAGCCCCTGTGTGTGAAGTTTTGGACCCGAAGGTTACCCAGTTTGGAAATACTGTGGATAGCAGCTTCCCCAGATTGTCTTGTCTGCCCCCCTCCCCGCTTCTTCATATTGCTCTGAGCCTTCAGCGGTGGGGGCAGAGCTAACCTCTTAGGTCCATGAAACAGATTGCAAAGTTCCTGAGATCCTGCTTTCCTCTGCTCATGTGGCTGTCAGCCCTAGAGGGTTGACTCCACGGACCCTTGCTATGGTTTTGTATCTAACAGGAGAGTGGCCACTTTAATTGGTGGACAATAAAGAGAGAAGGCAGAGTGATAATAAATAAATGAAGTTTTAAAAATCTTTAGGAAAAAAATCTTTATTTCTAGGAATTAGGTTTCCTTTGATTGAGGAACAAACTGGATTTATTTGAAAAATAAATTTTGATCTTGTTAGCAGGTGAGTTGTAGAAAAGTAAAAGACAAATGTTGTGGTTTATTTTTAGTTGTGTTTAAAATGGTTGTTTTGTGCACTGTTGGGTGAGGGGCTGCCTAGGTCTTGGCATTTTGTATGGTCCGCAGGTGTTGGATTTCTGTGGGGGATGTTTGATTGCTCATGATCTGCACATGCTATCAGTAGAACACCTGAGGAGCTTAGGCATCAATAAAAACCCCTGAGACTAGACGCTCAGGGCTCCACTGTCCCAGTCGGTGCTTTCCAGGACGGTTTCCAGGACGGTGGCTCCCTCTGCTGAGGTCTGGCAGGGTTTGCACTATGAATACTCCTCCATGTCTGCTTAGCTGAGCCGCCACAGTAGGTGTACATTACACATAAATGAAGGCCATGTATGCTAATCATTGTCCCCCAGGTACTAGGGATCAAACTTAAGCTCTCATACATGCTGAGCAAGCATCCCACCTCTCATCGATGCACCCTGGAGAGTTGAACACTATTTTGTGTGTGCATGGTATGCAGATGTGCAGAGGCTGGAGGCTGGCCCACAGGCCAGAGGTACCAGTCCTCAGTGTCACTTTCTGAGACAGAGTCTCTTATTAGAGCCTGGAACTTATTGACTAGGGTACACTGGCTAGTGGATGAGCCCCAGGAATTTTCTGTCTCTGGCCACCCAGCACTGGGATTCCAAGTGCACGCCACCAGACTCGGCTTTTCAGGAGATACTAGAGACCGGGTCCTCATGCTTGTACGACAGCGCTTTAATGACTGGACCCTAACCCGATCTCTATATTGTTATTGGAAAATAAAACAGAAGACTACTTAAATCAAATGTATAGCTTAATTGAAGAAAAAGGCAAGAAACCCAACTAAAATTGAACAACGAACAGTAGTCAATCAGAGACGAGAAATCAAGAGGACTGACAAAGGGACTAGAGATGTAGTTCAGCTAACAGCACACTTACCTAGCATGCACAAAGTCCTGAGTTTGATTCCCAACACCTGCACAAACTGGTCTCGGTGACACGTCTGAAGACCTGAGTTCAATTCCAGGATCCCATGAAAGAATGGAAGGAGAAAATCAGTTCTACAAAGCTGTCCTCTGACCTGCACGTGGTGCCATGACATGCATGCCTTTCTATTAATAATAAATATTTTTAAAGTAAAAATGAGGCTGAATATATAACTCAGTAGAGCAGTTGCCTAGCCTGTACCAGGCCATCAGTTCTTCTGTACTTCAAAACCTGTTTTTCCCTCATGTACTTCCTACCTACCATAGGCATAGCTTCCTTCGTTACCAACATCCACAATTAAAGTGATACACTTGTTATAATGTATCTTCATTGACGGTACATCGAAGATTGACAAACCTACAGCAATTCAGCATTGTCACCTCAAATCCGTAGTCTGCATCAGGGGTCACTGTTGGTGTTACATATTTCATAGATTTTGTTTTTAGCTTTTTTCAGATAAGGTTTCGTGTAGCCATGGGTGGTCTCCAACTCCTGATTCTCTAAGCCGCAGCCTTTCTCGTCTCACTTTTAATGGTTACATAGAACTCCACACTACGGGCACTTCCTAAGCTTCTGCTAATACAGACAGTGCATTAACCAATAAACTTGCACTGACATCTTAGAACAGCTGTGTCCTTTTTTTGCAGGACAGATTGTTGAGCTTGGATGATTAAGTCACACAGTAATGCATTTACAATTCTGATAGCAATCACCTTTAAAACATTCACTTAGTGTTTAGTGGATAACTATTTTGGGTCAGACATTTAGAAGGCCTTAGGAATTCAGCCA
This sequence comes from Cricetomys ansorgei, assembly GCA_026225945.1. Lineage (NCBI taxonomy): Eukaryota > Metazoa > Chordata > Mammalia > Rodentia > Nesomyidae > Cricetomys > Cricetomys ansorgei. The sequence goes on along the minus strand of JAMJFZ010000770.1, from coordinate 7,501,903 downwards.
TGAAGAACTATACATGCTTCCTAGGGGAGGACATGATCATGTCAATCAATAGCACAATATATAACACAATCAACAACACAAATCAGTGTGTTATTGTAATTGTGGTAACCACTCTAAAGGCACACACGCGTGCGCACACACACACACACACACACACACAGAGGGAGAGAGTTGTCACAGAATCACAGAATATAGATAAAGGTAGATGTGCCAGCTCTTAGTGTAACCAAATGGGCTAGTCTAGAAAACACCAGGGCTAGTGGGCAGAAACTACAAAGCCCACCGGAAGAGGAAAGTCAGGCCATGCCCGCTACAGTCTCTTTCCCTCAGTATGCAAAGGGACCTGTTTCCTGCACCTTTGAGAACAGTTGTATTTATAAATATCTTCTTCCCTATTGTATTACTGTGTGAACATTCTTGCTTCTCACTAAAAGTCTTTCTAAGAAGTGCATAATAGTGCATGTTGAGATTGTCAGATTCAAAATGCACATAAAAGTTACTTCATTACATTAGCCAAATTCCCCAAATCCCTGTGCATCCAGCATATTTCTTCTATTTTAGGACTTAAAATATGAGAGAAATTTCCTGTGTCTGCAAAACCAATTTGTTCATGTAAAACAAACTGCTTGCTAGATTCAGTCGATGCTCCTAGATACTTCTTCTGGGGTCCTGAATCCCTCCAAGTCCTAGCCACTGGAATGTGCGTCCTGGCAGGAGAAAGAGTGCTGCCTTTCTCTAGGGGGCATTTACGCCTCTTGTTTTGTCCTTGGAGGTACATGTACTGTCAAACAGGCTTTCTAGTTCGTGTCTTTTCTAGGATTCATAGAATCCTGTGATGAACCTGTCACCTCAAGTCCCAAACTGTCAATTATTTTTTCTTTTGGGGGGTTCTGTGTTTATGAAAAACTATGCTATATTAACACAGGCTTAGGAAACATCTAAGTTATAGTACACCATTCAATGCAACACTACATGCCCATTAAAAAGAAGGGAATACTCAGGGTGGTGGTGGGGCACACCTTTAATTCCAGCACTTGGGAGGCTGGTGGATCTCTGAGAGTTCAAGTCCAGCCTCACTCTACAGAGTGAGTTCCAGGACAGCCAGAGTTATAACAGAGAAACCCTGTTTCAAAAAAAAAAAGATAGCTAGCTAGCTAGCTAGATGATAGATAGATAGATGATAGATAGATAGATAGATAGATAGATGATAGATAGATAGATGATAGATAGGTAGATACATAGATAGGTAGATAGATGATAGATAGATAGATAGGTAGATAGGAAGATAGATAGATGATAGATAGATAGATAGGTATATAGATAGATAGATGATAGATAGATAGGTAGATAGATAGATAGATGATAGGTAGATAGATAGGTAGATAGATGATAGATAGATAGGTAGATAGGTAGATAGATAGGTAGGTAGATGATAGATAGATAGATAGATAGATAGGTAGATAGATGATAGATAGATGATAGATAGATGATAGGTAGATAGGTAGATAGATAGATGATAGATAGATGATAGGTAGATAGGTAGATAGATAGATGATAGGTAGATAGATAGATAGGTAGATAGATAGATAGATGATAGGTAGATAGGTAGATAGATGATAGATAGATTGATAGGTAGATAGATAGATGATAGGTAGATAGATGATAGATAGATAGATGATAGATAGGTAGATAGATAGATGATAGGTAGATAGATAGATAGATAGATGATAGGTAGATAGAAGATAGATAGATAGATGATAGATAGATGATAGATAGGTAGATAGGTAGATAGATAGGTAGATAGATGATAGATAGGTAGGTAGATAGATGATAGGTAGGTAGATAGATGATAGATAGATGATAGATAGGTAGGTAGATAGATAGATGATAGATAGATAGATAGGTAGATGATAGATAGGTAGATAGATGGTAGATAGGAAGGGATAGATGCACTGTCTGATTGGTTACAGTTCACATGTATTAGACTTCTGTAATTACGATGAATTGACTGATGCTTAGGAGTCTGTGGTAGGATGATTCATAGTTATTTCGTTATTTCCAGGCTACAATAACTTCCAGGCCAGTTTGAGCGATAGTACAAACCTGTCTCAAACCACCACTGCCGCCGCCGTCACTGCCACCATCGTCACCACCACTGCCATCCTTTTTGGGCCAGCAAGATGGCTCAGCGGGTAACGTGCTTGTGTGTAAGCCTGGCAATCTGGATTTGATGCCTACAATTCACATGAAGTTGGAAGGAAAGAACCGATGGTTTTTTTATGGTTTTTATACATGCACACCATAGACTCTACTAATAAATAAATTTAACTTAATTTTTTGAGCAAATGAATAGGGAACTCTTTAAGAGTCCTCAGGAGGGTGAATAGAAAGGAAAATCCAGTTCTTAATTTTTTCTCTAATATGTTCCTTCAACTTGGATTTGTTTTTGTTGTTTCCTTTCCTCTGATTTTTTTTGAAACAGGGTCTTGCTATGTGGAGCAGTCTGGGTTTGGATTTATGATCTTCCTGTCTCGGCCTCCTGAGAGTTAGGGTGGTGGGTGAGCGCCAGCCTGCCAAGCTTCTAATGACCCCCCCTTTTTTTTTTAAACAAATGATTTATTTGGTGCTGGAGATTAAACCCAGGACCTTGCATTTGGTATATAAAATTCCCAACCACTGAGCAGCTATACCCTCTCCCTCAACTTACACTTGAAAAGTAATATATAAAAACACATCTACCAGCACTCAGGAGACGGGAGCAGCGGCACAGCTGTGAGCCAAAGGCCAGCCTGGGCTATGTAATGAAATGGTTCCAAGAAACAAACAAACAGCTGGGCAGTGGTGCTGCACGGCTTCGATCTCAAAGCGAGGCTGGTCTACAGAGCGAGTTCCAGAACAGGCAGGGCTACACAGAGAAACCCTGTCTCAAAAAACCAAAACCAAAAACCAAAAAACAACAACAAAAAAAACCCAAAACAAACAAAAACATAAAACCAAACAGAAAAAGAGAAGAAAAACACCACTCGATTATTTCAGAGAATACACACATGTATATATTTTTACTTTGAGGGGTGCTGGCAGTTTAACTTGTGTATTTCTTAATGTTTCCATGTTTCATTTTCATTTAAGAATTTGTCCTTTATTTGCTCAATCACGGGTTCATTCATTCAGTCAATAGGTGTTTACTGAGAATCTGTCATACACCTGACATGGACTCTAAATTCGTGGTCTGAGAAAACAGTGTAAGGAGATGTATAATTCGGTGTATAAGTTCAGCCATCTTTCAGCAGAATGAAGGAATGACTAGAAAATGTTTCACAGCAAAGGTATTGCTTGAGTTGAGTTTTAAGGGATGAGAAGTCTGCCAGACCGATTGGTGAGGAGGCATTCCTGGGGAGAATATCTTCAGTGGGGATACTTTTTATAACAATACAGAGTGGCTGGGTGGTGGTGGCCTTTAATCCCAGCACTCGGGAGGCAGAGGCAGGCGGATCTCTATGAGTTCAAGGCCGGCCTGGTCTACAGAGTGAGTTCCAGGACAGCCAGAGTTACAACAGAGAAACCCTGTCTTAAGAATACAATATATACATGGAGAGGGGGAGGTTATCCTGCTTATGAATACTAAATAGGTCAGCATGGCAGAAATGGAGCATGGAGAGAAGTTCTGCTGAGGAAGCCGGCACCCTAGAAACAGTATTGAGCCCGGAGGGAGACCTGTGTGAGACTGAATACAGGCAGGCATTCGTGTCTCCATTCAATAGGAAGAAAACTAAGAGATGTTCAGTGACTCACGGAGGAGGCCAAACTGGAATATAGTCAGGGTTTTATGTTTTGGACCACAGTGCCTCCCAGGACAGGCCCATCTTTGATGGTCCTTTGGTGTTCTGGCCTGAACCACTTCAAGCTCTAGGAAAGAACAGGGCTGACTCTACAGGAGGCTCCAACCACACTGGCTACACACTTGGCATGCCTATGCACAGCAGCCACAGGAGCGCGTTCTCAGCAGCGCTTTTCTAGGAAATGGCCTTGTACCCAATCAAGACATGGTAGAGGAGGCAGGCTTCTTGGCAGCCAGCTATCTTAAGGAGCCCATTTCCATTCTTTCTGCCAGGAGTGTGTCTCTCTGTTCTCTCACTCCCATCCGTGACAGAGAGCCATGGATACAGCAGGAGCTCCATCCCAGAATTTTATAATGCTGCATAGGTTTCGGAAAGATTCAATTAGCATACTCACTCTTCTATAGATTGGCAAGAATGTGAAAGAACTAGAACTCTGGTCTAGGGTTCTGGGAGTATGAAATGCCCCCATTTCTTTGACAATACAGTATTTAGCTAAAACGTAAGTATTACTAACTAAGGAGAATGTTCATGGCAGTGTTATCCAAAATAACCTAAAACTGGGGGAGGAGATCCAGATTCACCAACAAGAAGCTAGATAGATAAACTAGGTTGTGAATTCACGAAATGGAAGGCTACTTAGTAGTAAAAATGGAGTAAGATGCTGGTTCAAACAACAGTGTGAACACATCTCAGACAGATTTTGTGGAACAAATCAAGCCTGATACAAGAAAATGGTTCCACTGATCTAAAGTTCATGAATGGGTAAAAACCAACCTTTGAGGACAGAAATAAAAATATTGGTTATTTTGGGGGTTGGGACAGCAGATATTTGCTGGAAAGGGGTATGATGAACTCTGAGGAATATTGGAAATGTCCAGTCTTGCTCTGGATCTGGTTACATGTGTGTAAATTAGAAAGAAAGAGAGAGAGAAATTGAAGAAGGGGAAGAAGGAAGGAGGAAGGAGAAAAGGAAGGAGAAAAGTTCTGTTCTGGTTCCCAGTGCTACCACTGTGACCACTGGACATTACTTTCTCATAAGGTGGTTTTGAGAATCAAGTGAGATAATGCATGAAAATCTCTTATAGTTTGACAAAGACTGTCAGCTTAGTAAAATCAATCCTCACTATTGGTCCCTCATCCACCACCTTCTCCTTTAAGAACTATATCCTGGGACTGGGGATATGGCTCAGCTGGTAGGATGTCTGCCTTTACAAAGTCCTTGGTTCTATCCCTAGCACTGCATTAACTGACATGGTGGTGCCCACCTGTAATTCTAGCACTCAAGAGGTGGCTATGGGAGGAGCAGACGTTCAAGGTCATCCTTGGCACATAGAAAATCTGAACCCATCTTGAAAAACAAAACAACAAACAAACAAGAATCAACTCCTGAGGCTTTATCCCAAAAGAGCAATCCCCACCTCTGGATTATGTCAGCGCCCCAGCAGAACTCCAAAGCCCTACAGCCTCAGGCTCACAGTATCCACAGGACTCAGTGACTAGAAAGAAGTTTCATCGAATTCCGAACAGGAAGCGGCAGTGGCAGCTGATAATCTGTGACCTGAATATAGCTATCCATTATCTCACTGTGGGTTCCTGTTTCTCTGACAGAGGAAACGCCCACGACTTTCTTGAAGTTATTCTAAACACTCAGTTCCTTGTTCGGCTCTGGCAGGATAATGTTACCCCTGGGTGCCCTGGTGCTTTGAGCTGTGGCCTCCCTGCCAGCTTGGGGCTCAAGCTTAACAGTCAACCTGTGGGCCAAGTGTCTTCTCCACTGAGGAGACAGTGACAGGAGCAGATCAAAAATAGGCCGTCAGTATCTGCAGCCGTTGGAAGAGAAAAGAAAACAAAGCAAAAACCCCTCAGACATGACATCTACTTTTTGTTCCTCTTCCAGAAGGCAGCCAGGCAGAACTGACATGTCAGGAAGGTGTGGACCACAGGCTTCCCATCCACAACTAATTTCTAAATACGCGCCAACCTTCAGTTACTCCTCTGTGGTCCTCTTCTCTTGAAGGAAGCAAATCTGCTCTCCTAGTGTATGCCGACTCTCCAAATGAGGAGCAGAATCAAGCTCAAGACTCAGATTAAACAGAAATATCCTGTTCCCTCTGTTCGTACAGAATTTAATTGTCCAGCATGGGCATGGCAGTACGCGCCTTGAACCTGAGCACTTGAGAAGCAGGGGCACATGATCTCTATGAGCTGGAGGCCAGCGTGGTCTACACAGTGAATTCCAGGCCAGCCAGATCTGCACAGTGACACTCTGTCTCTTTAAAATAAAAGAACAAAGAAAAAAATCCACTCCTTGGTGTCCGGGAGACTCAGTTAAGTTGTAAAGTAATCAAAGTTTTTCTCTAGCTTCTCTTCTTCCTGGACACACTCTCTGCCCCATCCTCTAGCAAAGCTTTTGATGTTTATTTCAAGATAGTCTTGCTAAGCTCAGGCTGGCCTCAAACTTACGATCTTCCTGCCTGAGCCTGCCAAGTATCGGGGTTACTGATGTGTGTCACTACATCTAGTTCTACCAAAGCATTTGTAAGACCATGCCGCTTACCACTGCATCTGGGAGACCGCTGGTTCTGGGGGTGTATGCCTACTGCTGAGAGTACTTACATTTTTAAAAAGAAGCCTTGAGATAATAAACCTGAAATCAAAAGACTACAGCTCTGACTCACATCTGGGAAACTGCTCCCAGAACAGGGAGTGCCTCTAGCCGCTCTGGCCCCCTGGTGGTTACCACTTTCCTGGTTAGTGCATGAGTCTAGTTTAAAAAATCTTTTTTTTTTTTTTTAAACGTGAAGATATTTAAGAAGATGAAACTTTTGCAAATTAGTGTAGGTCAAAATAGGGAAGTTGTAAGAATCATTGGATAGAAGGTCCAGGAAAATACATATTGAAAAGCATACATACTGATTTTGAGCTGGCTGTGGTGCTGCACACCTGTAATCTCAGCACTTGGGAGGTGAAAACATCCTTTGTTACATGGTGAATTTGAGGCCAGCCTGGGCTACAGGGAAGAAAAAAAGCCAAGCAGAACACACCCCCCGCAAAAAAAAAAAAAAAGCAGAAAAGCTGCTTTTAGATGCTGCAGAGCTGAAAGCAGAAAGGTCAGAGGAATGAAGGATCATTCAGAGATTCCGACGCTGAGTGTAACGCCCAGCTGGCAGGGATGAGGCCAGTCTTCTGAAGATCTACTCTGCTGACAGCCGGCTGGGCTTCGGTAGGGATTTACTCTGCCTTGGGCTTATTCTCTTCAATTAAAGTGACTTAGGCAGGAAGAATACATGCTGGGGGAGACAGCTCAGTAGTTAAGAGCACTGGCTGCTCTCTTCCAAACAGAGGACCTGCGTCAGATTCCCAGAACCATATGGTGGTGCACAGGCAAAACACCTATGCACACAGAATAAAATAATGATTTAAGAAAGTTTAAAAAGGAATATAGGCTAAGAGGATGGTAGTGGTCCTTGCTGGGGTGGGATTACAGACAGCCATTATTCTGTCTTCTTTTTGCTTCTTCCACCCTTTCTTCTTTCTTAAAAAAACATTATTATTGTTATTGTTTTTGTTTTGTTTTGTTTGTTTGTTTATGTTTTTGAGACAGTTTCTCTGTTGTAACTCTGGCTGTTTTGGAACTTGCTCTGTAGACCAGGCTGACCTCAAACTCAGAGAGATCTGCCTGCCTCTGCCTCCCGAGTGCTGAAATTAAAGGCGTGTGCCACCTCCACCCAGCTTATTTTTATTATTTCTAATTATGTGTATGTATGTAAATCTGTGTGTGAATATATGCTCATGAGTGTATGTGCCCACAGAAGCTAGAGGCCTCAAAAACCCCATGAAGTTTGAGTTGTGAGCTGTTTAAAGTGACTGCTGAGAACTGAACTAGGGTCCTCTGGAAGAAGAGTATGTACTTTCAGCCACTGAGCCATCTTCCCAGCCATCTTTCTTTTAAGTAAAGTTGTCATTTATCACACATACACTCACACACACTCACACTCACACACACTCACACACATACACACTCACACACACATACACACTCACACACACATACACACTGTCACACTCACACACACATACACTCACACACACACATACACACTCTCACACTCACACACACTCACACACATATACACACTCTCACACTCACACACTCACACGCACAAACACACACACTCACACCCACACACACATACAGTCTCACACTCACACACACTCACATACACACACACTCACACACACACACTCACACATACACTCACACACACACACTCACACACACACACTCACACATACACTCACACACACACACACACACACACACACACACACTCACACACAATTATACTATCTCAGATTATCTAGTATTTATATGTAACCCAGTCTGGCCTCTCGCTCTTGATAACCTCCTGTATCAGTCTCCCCAGTGGTGGGTTTACTGGTATAAGCCACCACACCCATCTGGTTTTCTTGTTAATGCTTGATATTAGTTGGGTTTAATCAGGAAACTAGAACTGCTAGAACCATGTAGCATTAGAGGTTCATCTGAGGGTTTGATCTTATGCAATTGTGGGAACAGGTTAAATAGTCTGTATAAGTGCTGGGCCTGAGGTCAAGAAGAAAAATAATTGTCAGGTGTGGTAGAGCAAAGATAAATGAGAACTTGGACATGAGTGGACTGATTAGTCTTCCACTGCCTCTAAAATCTCTTGCTTCAGTGAAGTGGGCAGCTTACAGACATGTCTGAGTTCTTCTTTATGGAGCTAGACAAACACATGGCTTGGGGTTGAAAAAAACTGAAGGATCTGGTAGGAGCCGGGGGAGCTGTGGCCCAACCACTGTTTCTTGGTGACAAAGTGAGCCGGAGGATCTGAGGCACTGAGCTGTGATGGTATCTGAACTATCACCTTTCTGACATAGCTGCAGCTGCTTCACACATACTTTCCTGATCTTGTCCAGATTCGCTAGGGGCTAACAGTATCCCAGAAGTATACAGAGGAAGGAATTCTGAGACAAACAAACAAACAAAAACCACAATTCTAGTTCAGCTACTTTGGCATAGTACAAAGCTACTATGATTTGTTTCTTTGCCAAACCATTAGTGTGTATTATATTTTTTTTTTATGATAGGGTCTTACCGTATTGTGCAGGTTGGTCTTAAACTCCTGGGCTCAGGGCATTCTCCTGCTTCAGCCTCCTAACCAGCTGGTACCACAGGCGTGTATTACCATGCCTATCTTAGTATGTATTTTTTTGGGGGGGAAGGGAGTACTGGACAGGATGTCATGTAGCCAAGGCTGGCTTCAAAACTCTGTATGTCTGAGGCTCTCCTTGAACTCCTGATACTCTGGCCTCTCTCTCAAATGCTGGAATTACAGGTGTATGCTTCAAACCCAGCTTAGTATGTATTATTTTAGCAGCAGGAAAATAATTTTTAAATGTCCTTATAACATCCAAATGGCTAATAACTATACAAAATGGCACTCAGCTCACCAATAAGCAGGAACCACAAATTGAATGACACGATAAACCTGTGTATGTTCTGCATACCTTCAGAAAGCAACACTAAGTACTGGTGAGGATACAGAGCAAGTAGAATGCGCACATTTGTAGTGGGAGTACAAGTTGGCAGAACCACTTTGGGAAATGGGTGATAACTACAAAGCTGAATAACACACACACTGCGATAAGCAATTTCATGTCTAGAATGGTCCTATTTACAATTGTTAAAAAGCAAAAAGAATTTAACTATCCACCAACAAGCAGCGTATATAAATGAGCTGTGGTAAATTCACAGTAATGTAAGTAAATTCACACACAATAAAAATGGCTACCACAAGCACAAAAAGAACGAGTAGAACAAAAAAGCACATACTTACGAGCTGAAAACAGGCGAAATGAGTTACGATGGTGCCCTACAGATAAGATCAGTCTCGAGAATCAGAGACTAAAGAGGGTCAGAGGAAAATTTTTGGGGCACTCTCAACTTTTAGGGTGTCCTGTTTATTCATTTATGTGTTGTGTTCATGAAAGTTTGCCTTTGAATATTTTTTTTTATTGAGACAGGGTCTCTATTATGTATCTCTGGCTGTCCTGGAACTTGATACGTAGACCAGGCTTGCCTCAAACTCACAGAGATCACCTGTCTCCCTCCTGAGTGCTGGGATCAAAGGCGTGTGCCACTACACCTGGCTTGCCTAAGAGATTTTATAGATATTTTTGTACACTGATGATTACCACAATTTCCTGGTTATATATTATACTTCAACAAAAAGTTAGGAAAAGAAAAGTATTAGTAATTGTGCTGAAGAAACTAATAATAGCTGGGCAGTGGTGGTGCAAAGATACAACAGAGAACCCTGTCTGGAAAAAAGAAAAGCTAATAGCAACCACATATGCAAGTAGAGGGGATCAGGTGGAATAATGTGTATTATGATGCTTGAGAACATGCAAAGGAATATATAGATGTAGGAATAAGAGATACAATATTTAACTTGGCTATATTTTTATATATATACATATATACACACATATATATGTATACATATACATAAATACATATATGATGCCCGTATTAAAGGCATGTGCCACCACCACCCAGTTCCACTTTGCAGTATTTTACGGGAGGGGAAGTGTGTGTGGCTGTGTGCATGTGTAGTGAGAAGCAGGAAGAGAGACAGGTTTCCTGGTCCCAGATTAGCACCTGGCCTGGCCTGTCTTCATGTGTTAGACATTTGCTCTGCTTGCTCAGCTTATCTCATGACCAAGCAGGGAAATACTCCGTAAGTGCCTTTATTGGCTGTCCACAATGCTCCACCCTCTTGAAGCTAGACTGGCTCAGATGACAGAAGGGCCTAGGGGCTCCAGATGTGTCACTACTGCACTCACCAGACTCTCAGAACTGTCTCAGAGCTTCTCTCCTCACCAGCAGCCACAAGAAAGGAAGAATTCTGAATGCAGCAAGGTCTTAAGTGGCCATCTTGGGCTGGCAGCGGTAGCATCAGTTTTGTTCTCCAGAGCGAGGAAGTGCCGCCGCTACACTGAAGCAAGCGGTTCTTTATTTCGTCCCAACATTATCTGGAGTGGGGCAAGAACTCACAGCTCGTCAGCATCTACATGGGAGCCAAGGCTATGAATCACAGAACTTGTCCCTGACAAAACCACTGGAGAGAATTTATTAAATGCCTGCTGTGTGCTTGGAAGACATATCTATCAAGACATCTAAGCCTCTTAAGACCATCTGTGCTGGACTCAACTAAGTGCAGTTCCCCCAGCTACAGTTTTTTAAAATTAATTTTATCATATATATATACACACACATATACACACATATACACACACACACATATACACACACATATATGCACACACACATATATACACACACACATATATATACACACACACATATGTACACACATAAACACACACTTATATGCACACATATTTACACACACATATATACACACACACATATATATACACACACACATATACACACACACACATATATACACACACACATATATATACACACACATATATATACACACACATATACACACACACATATATATACACACACATATGCACACATACATACACACACATATATGCACACATACATACACACACATATATATACACACACACATATGTACACACATAAACACACACATATATGCACACATATATACACACACATATATGCACACATATATATACACACACACATATATACACACACATATATGCACACATATATATACACACACACATATATATACACACACACATATGTACACACATAAACACACACATATATGCACACATATTTACACACACATATATACACACACATATACACACACATATACACACACACATATTTACACACACATACACATACACATATATATATACACCCATATACACACACACATATACACAAATGCATATATATATACATATATATACACACACACATATATACACACACATATATACACACACAGATACACACACATACATACACACACACATATATATATGCAAATAAAGCACCACACACCAAAATTAATCAGACCCAAAGTCTAAACAATTTAATGGACCTACATATAGTTAGAATTGACATTTGCGCTTCTCAAGGGGTATGCCTTTAATCCCAGCACTCAGGAGGCAGGGAAGTTAAAAGCCAGGCTGGTCGATGGAGCGTTCTGGTCAGCTAGGACTACATAGTGAGACCCTGTCTCTAAATAAAACAGAATAAATAATGAAGAAAAAAAGAATTGGCATTCAAAATGGAAGATTTGTAGCTTCACATTGAACTTTACATTTTTAGTTGAATAAATTTTATGCAGTTGTCCACCACCAAACACAAAAAAATCCATGACAGAATTAGAACTAGAAAAACAATAAGCTTTAAATATTGGAAGCTCCTCGTCAGTGCTTAGCTTGGAGGAGTGCATGGGATGGGCGGTTCTGTCTTTTACTCTGTCCGGTGGCATCTGTAATGAAGAAGCACAGGCTTTGGAGAACTGCCACTTGCCTTTGCTCTCAGCTTTGCTGTGCTCTCCCTGTGTGACTTTGGGCAATTACTACCTTGTAGGCACTTTACTTTCCTCACCTATAAATGGGGTTGGGTGATAAATACCTGCTTCATCACAGGGACACTGTACAGTTTGAACAAGCTGATATATATTAAGTACTTTAGAACAGTGTCATATACAAAGAAAATACTTCAAAAGAGGGGTATTACAGTCCTCTATTGTTTGCTTTTCAATGAACACATATTTTTTAAATAAATATTTTTAAGGAAGCTTCTGAAAGGTAGAAGGCTTGTGGACAGGAGAGGGATGGGGCTCAAGGTTTTTTTGGCCTGCAGCTGAGAGCAATGTCCTTCTGCTCTGGGATCCTTTGCTTAGAAACCAGGGCTCTTATCCCAGGACAGCTCTCTCTTTCAGAGAATTCGAGGGCACACAGGGCTTCTTACCATGACCTGGGATCAGGGTGACCAAACCAGTTAGGACAAGGCTTATACCATCTCATCTCTGGTTCTGACATGCTACGCCCATGAGCATTGCTGTATGAGCTTTTTACACCTTTGTAGTTTCTGATGCTGGGACTGTGCTTTACTTTCAGTAAGATGATCACTTCTGTGACATCATCTGAGTAACTCTAGAAAAAATGATCTAGTCCTTTAGAGTGTCAGCCTCCCTCCCTTCTTGTGGTTGTTTCTTCTCCTTGAAGTGGCTGCTGGCTCTAGCCTTCCCTGCCTGGCACTCTGTACACACTGTGGGTTTTGCCTTTTGTCATACTGAGCATGCCTCCTGCAACTGTGGCTGGGGCACACATTCTCCCATATTTGGGAGTAAGTCAGAGACTCAGCAGCATGTGGGTTTCTGTTTAAAATTCCGAAGCCAGCGGGGCGTACATTATCCATTTCCTCAAATCCAACATGCTGTAAAGCATGAGTCAGAGTCAGATAAGCTTCTTCCCAGGGGAAGTTGTGTCAGATGGTTAGTGAATGTAATTAAACAAGGATAATGTTCACTGGCATTAGCTGCAGATTAATGCAGAAGAAAACAAAACTCCATCTTGAGTTTACAATATGCTGCCAAAATCTCCAGGTCTTGCTGATCAGAGAAGGCAGTCCATCCTTTATGCAACCTTTATGGACATGGAAAAATTGTTCTATCACCTCTATCCTTCTACCTAAATGAAGAATTTAGAATCTAGGACCATTAAAGGGAAGCACGCATTCTGATTATTTTTTAAAGTATTTTTGAGACTAAGGAAGTAGCTCAGTTGATAGCTACTTGTCTAGCTTGCACATAGCTCTGGGCTCAGTCCCTAGCACCTCCTAAAGCCGGGCATGGTGGTGCACACCTATAACCACAGCGTTCAAAAGGTGTAGACAGGAGATCAGAAATTTAAGGTTATTCTTGAGTACACCAAGAATTTGAGGCAGCATGGGCTACATGAGAGCTTGACTCAAAAACAATCAAAAGGACATTTTATTAGAATATTTACATGAGTTATTTATCTGATTTAATCCATTATTACCCAGGGTCTGGGTGTTGAAGGCAGAATTGGGGATAAAACAAGGCACAGGTAAGATTTTATGAGCACCCCAGAAGGTGCTGGGCTTTTCTATGCTCTGTATACCAATGGGCCTTTAGGAAGAGGCTTCAGGAAGGCATGTACTGCTCAGAGTGACCAGGACTTGCTATGTCTCCAGGGATGGCCCATAACTTATGAGCCTCCTGCTTCTACCCGGCAATTGCAGGGATGATGGGCATGTGTTATCAAGCCTGGCACACGCAACCGCTTCACATCGCTGTACCATGCCGCTCCTGGACGTAGTTCTAGGAGTGGACGCACAGGCTGAACTCACTAGTCCACTCTGCAAATGCTTTCTATATCCCATCTTTTCAAAGGCATGTATAATTTCACTCAGTGTTAGAAAAAAGATTAGCTTATACTTGAGAACATATATTCTCCTGCCACTTGGGCTTCCTCTCAGTTCAAATGCCATCAACAGTATTAAAATGTGTAGTTCAGCTGAGTGTAATGGCCCATGTAGTAATCCCAGCATTTAGGAGCCTGGAGCAGGAAGGTTGCTTTGAGTTTGAGGGCAGCCTGGGGTACAGAGAGGACTCTCTAAATAGTAAAAACATAGACAGACAGATGGACAGACAGATAGCTAGATAGGAGCTGGATAGATGGCTCAGCAGTTAAGAACACTGGCCACTCTTCTAGAAGGGCTGCATTCAGTTCCTGGCACCCATATGGTGACTCACATCCATCTGTAACTCCAGTTCCAGAGAATTTGACTCCTTCTTTGAACCTCTGTGGGCAGCAGACATACATGCAGGCAAAATACTCACACACATAAAATAAGATTGAAAAATTTAAAGATAGCCTGGCATAATAGCACAGAGTTCCAGGACAGCCAGAGCTACATAGTGAGTCCCTGACTTAGATAGATAGATAGATAGATAGATAGATAGATAGATAGATAGATAGATAGATAGATGATAGATGATAGATAGATAGATGAATGAAATAAATGAAAGAAAAGAAAAATATAAAGATAAACAATCAATAAACAAAATATGCACTTTCTTTTCTGTGTTGCTAGGGTCTGAAACTCCTACTTCTGAGTTATTAAATTACCCTAATTTTGTTTTGTGCAACAAAAGCTTGCTGATTACCCCTGAGTTCTCGCTCTCACGGTCTCAGGAGAGCTGGGATTACAGACCTGTACTATACCATACCTGCCTTCTGTATTTTTTTTTTTTAACTCCAGAAAAAAGTTTTAAAGTTTGTTAGAACTAGCTGGTTGGTGGTGGCACATGCCTTTAATCCCAGCACTTGGGAGGCAGAGGAAGTCAAATCTCCGTGAGTTCGAGGCCAGCCTGGTCTACAGAGTGAGTTCCAGGACAGCCAGAGTTACAACAGAAACCCTGTCTCGAAAAACAATAAATAAATAAATACACAAATACATAAGTACATAAATTTGTTACAGTAGAGACACAAGGCTTTCTGATAAACAGAACAGCATCTGTGGTTAAAGGAGAGGGTGTTCACGAAATGTCCTCTTCTCTGATGAAGCATCCCCTTCCCTAACCCTAACCCCTCCAAGCTAAGTAGTTAGAAAGAGACTTGGCGTTTTAAAAATGTCTCTTTATTTTGGTGTTTCTAGTGCTCTTTCTGATGTGGGTCAAGACATCTTGCTTCTCTTAAATGAGAGACTACAGTCTTCCTGCCCAAATAGGATAGAAAAGAATTTTCCAAATAAGGAAGTTTTGCTGGAGCGTGGGCCAGCCAGCCGCAGTTGCTGGAGTCCTAAGCCAGCAGCACTAGGGAGGCAGCAGCTCTCCTGTGCAGCCGGATGCCTGCTTAGACCCTGCAAGGCGGTCGTGACAGCTGTGAAAGACAGTGCAGCCTGCTCTCCATTTCCTCCTTCTAATCCCAGGGTTTCACTTGTGTTTGCTCTCTCGGTGAGCTTCAGGCCAGCGAGAGACCACCTCTCAAAAAAAAAGACATCCCAATAAATTTGGGTTAAAATACCAGTTCTCTCCGCGTATAATCTGTTGAGTGATCTTCTGTAAGCTAAAATGGACTTTAAAAGCTTTTTTCTTTTCTTTTTTTTCAAAGTGAAAAAAATAGCGCCTATCTCATAGAGCTGCTATGGAAGTGAGTGAGCGCAATGCGCGTGCTGCCTTCTGAGTCGCCTTTCTAAGCCTCTCCGTCGCTCATTTTCCACTTTTGTTCAATTCCCCTACTATCAAAGCACCTTGGTTTGAGCCAGCCATCTTTATATATATTTGGGAAGGAGACATGACGTCAGAGCAGTTTGTACTAAGGTGAAAATGACTTTAAGAAACAGATGATTAGGCCATATGAGCCTTTAACTGCCGTGGCGACTACAGATGAACGAAGCGTTCCTTTGTGGAACCGAGGTGATCTAGACTAAAGGCTGCGCCCTGGGAAGCCCTCGCCCTCAGCTTCGCAGTATTGGAAGGTGATGTGATTTAGACGCAATCACAAAGGTAGAGTGCTCAAGATGAGACCTGTGTTAAAGGAGGAAGAGGTGAAGGACGAGGAGAAAGAGAAGACAGCAAGGGGTATCTCAGTCAGTAAAGTGTTCATAATCACAGGAGCTGAGTTTGAGTCCCCAGAATCTCTCTCTCTCTCCCTCTCCCCCCTCTCTCTCTGTCTCTCTCTCTCCCTCACACACACACACACACACACACACACACACACTCTAAAACAAGGCATGGTGGCACACACTTGTAATCCCAGCCCAGTCTGGGAAAGTGTAGATAGATTCCTGGGGCTTGCTGCTGGCCAGCCAAGCCTACTTAGACAGTTCCAGGCTGGGGATCATATCTGTCTCAACAGAACAAACAAAAACGGTGGGCAGGCCTGATGAGTAACATCTGATGTGTCCTCGGCCTGGCCTTAACACTCACATGCACACGTGTGCACGTGCACCCACACACACAAGTAAATTTGCACACATTAAAATGAAGAGAAAGAAAAGAAAGGAAAGAAGGGCTAAAAAAAAAAGGAAAAGAGAACAGAACTTAGTTTTTTTCACTAATGCCCCATGTAAGGTTATAGGAAAAAGAGTGACATATGCAAGCTAGGAAGAAAGCCAGGAACAAAACCTACCAGCACTTTTCCAATGGACTTCCAAGCCTCTAAAATTTTGAAAAGTAATTGCTATTGCTTAACATTTTTTACATCTATTTATTTTATGTGTATGAATGTTTTGCCTGCATGTATGTATATGCACTATGTGTGTGCTGGTACTGAAAGAGGTCAGAAGAAGATATTGGATTTGTCAGGAGCTGGAGTTACAGATGGTTGTGTGTGGGTGCTAAGAATCAAACCCAGGTCCTCTAGAAGGAGCAGCAAGTGCTTTAAATCACTGGGCAATCTCTTCAGCCCCAATCTCTATTGTTTAAAGATATCCAATCTATGGTGTTTGGTTATGGCAACCAGGTTGGTGAAGGAAATGGGGATAAACTGAAATCTTTAATTGATACCATTGTCTTGCTCCAACTATAGCTTGTTCAGTCTCTTACAGTGAGAGTCATTTGGATATTGGATATACAGAATCACCTTTCAAGAAATAATGTCAATTATCTTATTTTTAAAATTGTTGAAATACACCCTCTTCGAAATTGCAGAATTAAGCTGGGTGGTAGTGGTGCATGCCTTTAATCCCAGCACTGGAGAGGCAGAGGCAGGCAGATCTCTATGAGTTCCAGGACAACCAGAGAGTTGCAACAGTGAAACCCTGTCTCGAAAAAAATAAAATATAAAAAGTAAGTAAGAAAGAAAGAAAGGGCAGAATTCACATCATGATACAGAGAGAATGTTTAACAGAAGTTTCTTACCTGAACAACAAAAGTCTGTTCTCAAGACTATGGCCAAATTAAATATTAAGTAAGCCTGATGGTATAGCCACTTTAGAAACAGTCTGGCAGTTCTCCTAAAGGTCAAATAGGTCAAGAACACTTGTCTAGCATGGTAAGGTCCTGGGTTCAACCCCTAGCACCACCAAAAAAAAGAAGATCAGAAAAATGGAGTTACTATTTAACTCAGCAGTTCAACTCCTATGTATATACCCAAATGAAATGAAAACATGCCCATAAAAAACACACATATGGAGTTGGGCGTGGCCTTTAATCCCTGCACTTGGGACGCAGAGGCCCAAGTGTTTGAGACCAGCCTGGTCTACAGAGAGTTCCAGCAAGCCAGGATTACACACACACACACAAAAAAAAGTGTCTTGAAAAACCAAAACCAAAACCAACCAACCAACCAACCAAACAACCACAACAAAACATACATATGAATGCTCCTCTCAGAATTATTCACAATAGCCAGAAAATGGAAACAGCTAAATGCTGTTAGAGAGGCTCGTTTTGTTTTTTTTAGACTGGAGGTTGAACCTAGGGCCTTTAGCATGCCAGGCGAGCGCTACTACTGAGCTGCACCTGCAGACACAAAGATCATCTTAAACTCAATACTCGTGACCTGCAGGTGCCGACTGGATAGAAAGCTGTAGGTTTCTTGAGGTCTGGCAAATGGCCCAGCGCTCTAGTAAGTGGCCACCTGTTAAACATAAGAATAAGTAGGAGAATCTTGAGCAAGGGCCTCACAAGCTTATCATTCTGTACCCCTTATCTGACACAGGCAGCCACATTACTGTGCCGCCTCTACAGCTCTTATTTCATGAGTTTGTATGCTCAGGAAAGTCTCCCTCTTGGTTTATAAAGTTGAAAACATTACTAAAGCATAATTCAAGCCTTCAGTCAGTGACTTCTTTTTTCTCAGTCCATCTAAAACAGACAACCAGGAAGCAGGTTCAAAGAGTATCTTTCAGCCTAAAGCAAAATTTGATAATGGAAGAATGCGTTTGTCTCAACTTGGGGTACATGCCTAGAATTCCAGCACTTACGAAGCTGAAGCAGGAGGGTTTTGAAAAGCAATGCACTGATTATAAAAACACAATAGCATAGAGATTATTTAAAAGAATTACTAATAATGAACATGTACAATGCAGTTGATGTTGAGTTTAGAGCTATCTGTTTTCCATCCTTACAACAACCTCATGAGGTAATTATATATTTTCTCCATTCTATAGACTAGGAAACTGAAACTCCAAGCTAAATCAGTTTCTAAGACAAACACTTCTTTAAGTGATAGAAACCAAGTGGGTTCACTTAAACTCTAAAATCACCTTACATTTCCATTTTGAGTGTAACCGTCACTTTATTCTCTAATTCTCATCCTCATTTAGTAGTTATTTACAATTTACTATATATCAGAAAGATAAAATTTACTCATTAGAAAATGATCAGTGACCTTTTCATCCATTCATTGATCCATTGATTGAAAACGCGTCTAGCACACGCCTTTAATCCCAGCACTTGGCGGCAGAGGTAGGTGGATCTCTGTGAATTCAAAGCTAGCCTGGTTTACAGTGCTGGTTCCAGGACAGCCGGGACTACACAGAGAAACCCTGTCTCGGAATAAACAAACAAACAAACATGTAAATAAGTGCGCATAGCAACATTATTCAATAAAGCCCAGAGCTGGAAGCAGATCTATGCCCACTAACTGGGGATTGATAAAGAAAGCATCTAATAGGCTATCACTGATTGTAAAACAAAGTACAAGTACATGCTGCAACATGGATAAACCTTGAAAACATTTGCTAAGTAAGAAAGCACAAATGACGTGATTTTACGTATAAGGACCGCCCAGACAAGATGTAAAATCACGCATCTGAAGTCCGCTGTTCTTCATTTATCTCGCGCCCATGACTCTTCTTTCGCTTACAGAGTTGCTGCCATCACACAGTCATTTTCGGGACAGTCCGTAATCTGAAAAAGAAAATGTCTACACGTTTGCCAACAAGTATATATCCCGGAAGTGTATAAAGACAGAAACTACAGGGATGAGGTACAGCTCAGCTGATAGAGTGCTTGCCTAGGACGCACAGAGTCCTGGGTTTGAGTCCCAGGTTCACATAACCTGGACCTGGCGCCGACTGCCAGTTACCCCAGCACTTGTTGGTGAAATCGGAAAGAAGACAGAGACTAAAATGGTCAACTCTCTGGAGAAAGAAAGACGAGGCGGTGTCTAGGACCGGGTGTGGTAGCGGTAGGATGGGAAGCGGTGGCAAGTGTGGAGGTGTTTTCTTTTTCGGGTTGGGGACTATTCCAGCAATGAATGAGGCGATGGCAGCAAGTTCTGTGAGCGTAACAAGAGTCACTGACCGCAAAATAAAAGGAGTGCAGTACACGTCCGATGTGTGGTTTTAGCACGCAAATTTTATTGATGAGCTGCTAAAATTTTACTTCATGACAGTAAAAGTGCATGTTCAAAATCCATTTGATTATTTTTGCCAATCCTTTAAATTTAAGAAGTTAAAAATATCATCAAGAATACTTTCCTAAATGAGGGTAGGCAATCGGATGTGACAAGGTCATAATGAGGAAATAGATTTTTAAAAACGTCAATAAATCAGGTGCAGTGGTGTGCGCTGTGCCTAGAGTCAGGTTCCTTTTGTTCAAGCCAGGAATTGCTAGAACCCAGGAATTAGACTACAATCTGGAAACCAAGAGTCTGTTTAAACAAAGAAGGAAACACCCCCTCTGCCCCACACAAGAAACAACTTCAAAGTTTTATGCTGCTCTGTTAAAAAGAAGAGACAATAGTGCCTCAGTCTCTTGATTCACCACATAGCCCTGGCTGGCCTAGAGTCCACTGTGTAGATCAGGCTGGCCTTGAACTCACAGAGATCTACCTGCATCTGCCTCCACCAAGAGCTGGAGTTAAAGGCACATCTCTCTCTTTTTTGTTTGTTTTGAAATATGGTCTCATATAGCCAAGGCTGGAACTCACTATGTAGCTGAGGCTTGTCTTGAACTTCTGATCCTTCCTCCATGTGAAAAATGCTGGTATTACAGGTGTGTGCTTCAAATGCCTGGCTGTAAGCATATCTCTAAAAACAATTTCAGGCTGCGTGAGGTGGCTCCCACCTGTAATCATAGCATTCAGTTGAGGCAGAGACAGACGGATCTCTCTGAGTCTGAGGCCAGCCTGGTCTACACAGTGAGTTCCAGGACAGCCAGGGCTTCAGAGATAAACCCTGTCTCAAAAATAAATAAATAAATAAATAAATAAATAAATAAATAAATAAAGAAAGAAAGAAAGAAAGAAAGAAAGAAGGAAGGAAGGAAGGAAGGAAAGAAAGAGAGAGAAAGAAAGAAAGAGGGAGGGAGGGAAGGAAGGAAGGAAAGAAAGAAGGAAGGAAGGAAGGAAGGAAGGAAGGAAGGAAGGAGGGAGGAAGGCAGGGTGGGAAGGAAGGAAGGAAGGAAGGGAGAGAGGGCATATTAGAAGCAAAGAGCTTCCAGGAGGTAAGGGAGAATGTACTGTTCAAGAAAAGGAATGCGAAGTGTTAGCTTAGATTCTGTTTTAAGCACAGCATGTAAAATAAAAACCCAAAAGTAAACAAAAGCCTTGAATCATTTTCTTTGGCATGTATTTAACTTTTAAAGACCATTTCCTGGATTTGGACCTATAGCTTAGTTGATAGAGTACTTGCCTAGCCTGAACAAGGCCATAGGGTCAATCCCCAGTTGGAGCAAAGAATGAAAAAGAAGTTATTTAACATAACTCTGGCAAGAGACAGGTAAATTAGCTGTAAAGTGTAGTTGCTGATTTCCAAAAACCTCCATCGCTGCTCTTTCTCCTGCTAGTCATGCTTCTGTGTAATCCTCTCCCCCACAGACTCTGATCCTGTGACTCATTTTTAAAATGACTAATCATCACACTTTCTATTTGTTGAAGTGTTTGATATCAAGTCAGGGCCTTGATTGAGCACATCACTGAGTTACAATGAGTTATAAAATGCCACACAAATTTATGAAACTAGAGATAAGTACATGAAATCTTATATGTTTTCATATGTTTAAACACTTCTTTGTTTTTTTCTTTGTTGTGTTTTTATCAATAGAATAGAGAGAAACGACACTGTGCCATTTCTATAACTGAGCTTTACCCGACAACTTGGCTCTTGCATTTTTGAATAGTTCAGAAACGGCCCGTTCTAGAATTTGGCCACTCTGCTTGGGAGATTACACAGAGAAATGATGTGGAGAAGCCAGGTTGAATGGAGATGCCCTTAGACCGCATAAAAAAGAAGCTCAGCCGCAGGCATCCCTGCTGAGCAGGGCCTTCCAGCCATCCTCACCCGGGCTAGATGTGTCCTTCATATATCTTCAGT
Organism: Cricetomys ansorgei; assembly: GCA_026225945.1. Taxonomy (NCBI): domain Eukaryota; kingdom Metazoa; phylum Chordata; class Mammalia; order Rodentia; family Nesomyidae; genus Cricetomys; species Cricetomys ansorgei. The sequence goes on along the minus strand of JAMJFZ010000770.1, from coordinate 7,479,748 downwards.
GAGATCTTAGCAAACTGGATTTCTGAGAGTATCGGGAAGATGCGAGATTGTGAGCTAATTTCATTTTAAACTTAGTGTAGTAACTCTGGATAAATTTCCTAATTCTCTAAAATGTAGTTAATAAAGTATGAATTAATAAAAGGCATTATTGTTCCCTGGGTTGAAACAATAGCTGTTGGGACCTTGAGATTGTTAAAATAGAATAAATTGTCATTAAAAAATTACAAGTAGTTCCTGCCTGCTAAGAAGTGAGGTTTTGGGGAAGGGAGAAATATCTCAGAGGTTAAGAGTGTGCACTGCTCTTGCAGAGGACTTGAGGTATTTTCCTAGCACGCAGGTTGCCTCACGATTTCCTGTAACTCCAGTTCCAAGGGATCGTTTCCGGCCTCTGAGGGACTGTACTCATATGCACATACCCCCAAACTAACACACATATACATAATTAAAAATTGAAAAATAATTTTTTTAAAAGAAATGAAGTTTTGGATATGTGTTGAAGGTGGGCCATTCTCTACTATGGGAAAGCCATCATTTTTTAATTATGCAAATGTGTGTGTAAGTATTGACCCTTGTTCTTGGGGAGAAAATTTGAATACAGCAAACAAAACCAAATACAGTTGTTTTGTATTAAAAAGTGAATGTGTTCATGTTAATTGGGTATAATTTTTAAGCATCTTGAATGGGAGCCTGTTCTTTCCTCTGGATTTAGGCTATGTGATACCTAACAATCATTGTCTGTCCTTGTCGAGGTGTATGTGTTTTGTTTACGGTTGTCATTTACAAAAGAACCCTGGCGACTGTAAGAGGAGCTGTAGGTGCGAGATTCGCCTTATTTGGGAGACGCTACACAGCCATCACTTTGGGCTGTGGCTCTTTAAATACATTTTTTTCTTTCTTAAGAAATGATCTCACTCTGTAGCTCGGGCTGGTCTTGAACTCATTTTGTAGTCCAAGTTGGCCTTGAATTCACAGCAGTCCTTCCTCCTGGGATTGTAGGCATAAATAACCATGTCTGCATCTGGTCCTTCCTTCCTTCCTTCCTTCCTTCCTTCCTTCCTTCCTTCCTTCCTTCCTTCCTCTCTCCCTCCCTCCCTCCCTCCCTCCCTCTCTCTCTTTCTTTCTTTTTTCTTTCTTTCTTTTTTGAGAGAAAGTCTCTTTAAGCAGCCTGGCCTTTAATTAACAGAGACCCATCTGTCCCTCCTTCCTCCAGTGCCTGGACTGAAGGTATGTGCCACCACACCTAGTTCCTCCACTAAGGAGGACTTTAGACTAAGTGATTTAGAATCTATTGATGCTAGATATGTTAGTCTGGGTTCTCTGAAATCAGAATCAAGACGTTGTCAAGCACATTGTATGTGGTAGACAATACCTCTAATTCCAGCACTCAGGAAATGGGGCAGGAGTATCAAGAGTCCAAGGACAGTCTCACCTACATAGCTAGTTGGAGACAAGTCTAGTCTGCAAAAGAGACTCTTGATAAAAAAGAACAAAACAAAGTAAAAGATGACTACAAAGTAAAGATGTTTTCAAGCTTGGTGTGATACATGCCTGCAATCCTAGCTCTCAGGAAGATTAAGGCTGGAGGATTTCAAGTTTGAGGTCAGCTTGGGCTACAAAGGGAGAGTGGGGAAAAAAAGGAGGAGAGAAAAGCTGGTATAAAATGAGTAAGAAAGAAATGTAATAGGCAACATGACTATTAAAATGAGGACGAAAACTTGTTAGCTGGGACAGTCATGTGTGAGGCTGCAGATGAAAAGGTAAAGAAAACCAAATGACTGAGGAAGAATGGAACAGGTGTTCAGGGGCCAAGAACCCTCAGAAGATGCCTCGCTTTAGTGCTTGATAACTTCCTAATTATTCTTGTTTTATCTTATTTGTATGAGTATGTGTATGCTTTGTCTACATGTGTGTTCGTGCACCGTGTGCATGCCTAGTGTCAGAGAAGGCCAGAAGAAGGTATCAGATCTCCTGTAACTGGAGTTACAGCTGGCTGTGTTTCATTTCTAAGACCCCAGTATGCAAGGTAGAAAATACAGGAGGAAAAGAACATGTTTCTTGATATTAAAGCATTGAGTAAAAATGGAAAGAACTGAGGGAAGACACCCTTGTGTTCCATGCAGTGATCCAAAGAGGGTCTCTGAGAAGGCTAGAACAGGAGAATTACGTACTTGTTTCTGACAACGGAAAGACAGCCTTCCCATCCAGTTGCACTGAGAGGCATTTTTGGCAATCAACAGCATTGAGAATTTGTTTTAGTATTAATGGAAATATGGGCAAAAATTGTAATTCTGGGAAAAAAAGGTTTATACATTTATGTTATCTGGGTAAAATTACTATTTTACAACAGGCTTGTAGGTGATATTGTCTCTCACTCACTTTTCAGGGTCACTTTACTTTTTGAGCAAATAAAAAGTATGCAAAAGGAGTTTGCTTAGAAAAATAGGCTGGAGAAATGGCCTAGCGGTTAAAAGCTCTTGCTGGTCTATTATGAGGAATGAGGTCATTCAGATCCCAGCACCCATGTCAGACAGCTTACACGTCCTGTAACTCCAGCTCCAGAGGGTGCTGTCACTTCTGGCTTCCAGGGGCACATGTGTGCATGCACCCAACACAGACGAACACACATACACACAATTAAAAGTCAAAAACCCCAGATCTTTAAAGAAAAAACAAAGTTGCATTTTAGAATTTTGCTACATGGCTTACATTCTTTCATCAACTTTCATTAAAACCTACTGGATTGGAGACTCTAAAAAACTCCGATTATAAATGCTTTAAAGTAATGTAATAAAATAAAAATAAAAACATTTTGTAAAGTATGGTTTGTGTAGATAATATACTGGAAAGGAAAATAGAACTCTCTTAGAAAATACAATAATTATCCACAGTACCCCAAATGATCTCTAGGTAAAAACTAGGTTTGGGCTAGGGGTATGGCTGTATAGCAGAGCACGTGCTTAGCATGTTTGAAGCCCTGGGTTCAGTCTCTACCACCACACTCTCACAAAAGGAAACCATAGAAAAACCTAAATGGGTATTGGAGGCTAGAGGGGATATGTCCTGGTTATTAAGCACAGGAAGCAGTATGCCTCTTCTTTAGGTATTTTGTTTTGTTTTGTTTTTTGAGAAAGGTTTCTATGTGTAGCCCTGGCCCTCCTGGAACTCTGTAGACCAAGCTGGCTTCGAACTCAGAAATTCACTTGCCTCTACCTCCCAAGTGCTGGGATTAAAGGCATGTAGCACCACTGTCTGGCTTCGGTAGTAATTTTAGTGCCTTTTTCTTTCTCCTAGTTAGGTATGTACCATTTAGTATAATGTAATTCTCCACCCTCTCTTAGGCTTGAGATTAGCAATGTACACTAACCCAAGATCTTTCAATTACATATGTCAAAACACTAACTTAATTTAGAGAAATCCAAGGGGAATTTATTGATTCCTATATTTGAGTGGTTCAGGGCAGGCTCATGGTTTTAATCATAACTGGATTCAGCAGCTCAAACAATGGGTTCAATATTTTCTTTTCTCTGTGCCCTGATTCTCTCAGTGGTTTGGCTTTATTTTATTTTATCTTATTTTATTTTTATTTCAGACAAGCTTAACACTTCCAATAGAAAATTCATCTCTGTTAGTACCCTACATGAATTTCAGGGAGGGATTCTGATTGGCTCTGTTAGTGTTACATGTGTCCTCTTGAATGGCTGTTACTAAGGAGGTAGGATATGATGATTGGCTAGTTCTGGGTCATATTTCTTGATATTTAGTAATGATGGGGGAAGATAGAGAAAATAGATTACTGTAATTAAGAAACCCAGAGAGATAAAATCCCCCAAATATACCCCCAAACGGGTGCATGTGTTGACAGAAGCAATAGTAGAAACATAGAAACATAGAATTGGTTGCTAATGAGGTAATGCAGAGCTCAATGTAGTATTTCCTACCTTTGGTTTTTTCCTTAGTTTTTTAGCCTAATAACTACAATTTGTTCAAGCTAATGAGACTTTTTTTGTTAGCCTCAAATCACATAATAGTATATTTCTTCTTCCTTCTGATGGCATTCAAATGCATCACTTCCTCTCTAAACTCACTTGCTCAGTAGTAATTACACAAATATTATATTTATGCATGGCCCTTACTGGAACATGAATAGAAACATTTAAATATAAATCTTAGTTCATTTTCTATTGCTAGAACAGATACTCAAGACTGGGAACTTTAGCAAAGTAAGCAGATGTGTTTAGCTCACAGTTTTGAAGGCTGAATATCCAAGATTGAGTGACCCTATCTTGCCCTCTTGTGAGGGCCTGTGGCTACATCTTAATAGGGCAGATGACATTACAGTATAAATCATAAAAATAGGGGGCGGGGAAAGTTGCTCTTTATAACGACCCCATTCACATGGAAACAGATGTACCCCTATGGAGCCAAACTCATCCCTTACAACTAATACTAGTGTCTTCACAAGAGAAGTCAGGGCCAACTCTCTCCACTATGTCCTGGATCTCTGAATCTCTGAATACCACTACAATTTTTCTGGGGACAAATCACATAACTTCTTTGCCGCTTTTTTTTCTTTGAGAGAGAGAGAGAGAGAGAGAGAGAGAACTGACTGACTCTATATAGCCCTGGCTGTCCTGAAATTCTCTATGTAGACTGTAGACAGGCTGGACTTGAATTCACAGAAATTCACCTGCCTCTGCCTCCTGAGTGCTGTGACTAAAGATATCCTGCATTATGCCAGACTTCATAGTAGGCTCTTGAGGCAACAAACACAGGGATTGAAAGCCCAGTTTGGCAGGGTGAGAACTAGAATCCCTGATGATTGAGCAACTGCTGACCTCCAACATTTTCATAATGTAAGAGAACATTTTCTGTTAGCTTACACTTCTCTATACATTTGCTATTTATAGTAGTCTTTAATTTTGTATTCATCAGTTATTTCGCTGTCTGTCTCTCTGTATGTATACATGCAGTATGTCGAAGTGCCCTAGTGAGGGTCAGAGGCTGACCTCTGGGAGTTGGCTCTCTCCTTCCCCCGAAGGGATGAGCTCAGGTCGTCAAGCTCGGCAATCCTTACCTACCCAGCCACCTCAGCTTGTTTATAGGATTGGTTTTACCTGATTTCTTCTGTGTGGATAAGTGTTCCATATACATGTAGTGCCCATGGAGGTCAGGAAAGAGCTCAGATCCCCTGGAACTAGAGTTAAAGATGGTTCTGAGCCACCACATAGGCTCTGGGAACTGAACCTGGGTCCTCTGCAAGAGCAGTAAGCAAGTGCTCTTAACTGCTGAGACATCTCCCAGGCCCTGTTTGTGGTATTTAAAATTTTTTTTGTGTGTGATAAATGTGTGGACACACATGTCACAGTGTCATGCGGATCTCAGAGGACAGCTTTGTGGAGTTATTTTTCTCCTTCCACAAATGGGTTTCAGGTGTCAAACTCAGGTCCAGGGCTTGCACGTCCAGCACCTTTACCTGCAGCGGTATCTGGCAGGTTCTTAAAAGTTCTCTGAATGCTGTCATTTAGGTGACTCCCACATATTTTTGACTAAAACATAATCTTACTATTTATGAAAATGAATAAAATGATTTAATCTTTCTTTCTTTTTTCTTCTTCTTCTTTTTTTTTTCTTTTTCAGACAAAGGTTCTTTGTGTAACCGCTCTGGCTGTCCTGGAACTTGTTTTGTAGACCAGGCTGGCCTTGAACTCACAGAGATCTGCCAACTTATTCCTCTTGAGGGACTAAATGTATGAGTCATCATGCCCTGCTGATTTTATTATTTTATTTTAATGTATATGGGTGTTTTACCTGCACAAATGTGTGCATATCGTGTATGTGCAGTGCCTAAAGAGGCCAGAAGAGAGAATCAGATCTCCTGGAACTGGAGTTACAGATGTTTGTTAGGCACTATGTAGGTGCTGGGAATTGAACCCAGGTCCTCTCCAAGAGCAGTCAGTGCTCTTAATCATGGAGCCATCTCTCTAGTCCCCGATTTGAAATTTTTTAATGAAATTAAATTTAATAATATCAGTGTGTGTGTGTGCATGCACACGCACAGGTATGCATACTTGTGTGTTTTGCATGTGCCGTAAGTGTGTGTGGAAGTGAAAGGTGAGCTTTCAGGACTGAGTCCTCAGTCTTACATGCAAGGGCTTTTTCCTGCTGAACCATCTCATTGACCCAGAATAAAATAATTTTACATGGTGATATACCAAATTCATCAGGAAAAGAAGAGATGACTACTATTGGCATAATTGACTTACTGTAGCTAATGCAGTAAGAAAACAAAACATGAGATAAATAAATACTATAAATGAAGAGTAAAGATCATATAATTATATAACAAGAAAAGTCTCTGCCAAAAGTAAATCTTAGGGCACAGTGGCTCACAATGACAGGAGGATTACCATAGTTTTAAGGTTTTAAGATCATCCTAGGCTATCCAGCAAAGGTTGGGCCAGTCTGTACTACGGTATGAGGCCTTGCCTCAAAAAAGCAAATAAACAAATAAGCAAATAAAACAAATCCCTAAATCCAAAGTAAATCTTACTTAAATTAATAAGGGTATTTATTTTATGGTTAACTTAAAAATAGTTTATCTTATCTATGACCCAATTTCAGCTTGGTTTTTGAATGATTTTAAGGTTATCTCTTCAGAAGGAGTAATGTTACAGTGAAGAATAATTTATCTCTGAATGGAAACATGTCATTGTCCCCTGCCTAAGGGGCAGTTCAGGGGTTGGGCAGTTCAGAGATGGCTCAGCAGTTGAGAGCACTGACTGCTCTTCCGGAGGACTGGGGTTGATTCCCAGCACCTACATGGTAGCTCACAACTATCTCTAACTCCAGTTCCAGGGAATTTGATACCCTCTTCTTGCCCCAGGCATGTGCATAGTGACCAGACAAGCAGGTAAAACATGTATACACATAAAATAAAAACAAATAGTTAATTCAGTTGCTGCAATCAACTACCTGGCCAGGGGATCACCCCCCCCAGGGGACCCCCCCCAGAAAGGTGGGTTCACATTAAGCTATACTAAATAGGGAGGAGGAATCATTATTCCTTAATGCAAAACTATACTCTTCCTCCCACTAAATTCCCACTTCTAGTGCAGTTTCTGCCATCTACCATGAAGTTCTGTTGGGTCTGCTCACTGCTCTGAGTTAGGACTTAAAAAGATGTAACTTCCTTTTTCTTCTCTTTTCGTTTCTAGGCACTAGCCAGAGCCTAAGCATATTTTTTCAGGTGCTCTGGGTTTCATTACTCTTTCTCTGAAGCACCCTCTCCCTTTTTAAGTTGTTTTGCCATATAGTTTTTTATCAGCCACTGGTGACCTCATACCTACCTCAAACAGTATGCCTCGCCTTTCCCCTCTTAAACTCTTTCCTATGAATCTGTAATAAACTTTTCTCTAAAAGCAAAACCAACAAAAAGAACAACCCTTGTCTTTAATCTAGACTAGGCTAAAAAAAGATGTGAGGTAAAGGAGCGTTGTATCTTGTGGAATGTTTTACTAAATCAAAAAAAAAAAAATCTTCTTGTAGGCAAATCTCTGAAATCCTGGCATTCCTTACAAGGAAATTTTCTTTATAGAATCATAGAAATCCACTGTATTGATAACTGGTTTTTCAAGGAGTCTCATGTAACCTGTCTGGCCTTGAACTAAACTTTTTATATATGTTTTTGAGATAGAGTCTCACTGTGTAGCCCTAGCTGGCCTGAAGCTTGCTATATAGATAAGGTTGGCCTTGAACTCGCAGAGATCTGTCTGCCTGCTGAATGCTAATATTATAAGATTGTGCTTCCATGTCTGTCTTTTTAAACAGACTCCAGTCTAATTCAGAGTCTTGTGCTTTCATGACAAAAACCTAACTTACTGAGTCATCTTCCCAGACTGATAATTACTCTTATGTATGAAAAGTGATACATACTTTTGTGGTATGTAAAGTGATAAATTATTCTCTTCCAAATGCTGATTTTGGATTGCTTATATCAGAATTATAAAAGAATCTTTAATAATACAAATTCTTTGATCCTAACACACACCTTCTGAATTAGACTATTCTGGGAAGCGCCCAGAAGTTTGTATCTGAAAAAGTTCCCTTAATTGAGTCTGAGGTGCAGCCAATTGTTAGAACTACTAACCATGTTGTCTGAAGATTCCATACCTCTAAATCTCCACCTCCCATTTTCCTACTACAATGTCTGAACTTTTCTTGCTACTTCTAAGGTATTATAGTTTGTAATTGATGTTCAAGTGTTAGTAATATGTGTTGATCAAGATTCCTCAGTAGCCAGTGAATGAAAGAAACTCAACAAACTAGCTAACATAACTAAAAGCAGAGAGGGTACAATTTCTTAATTATGGTTGCTTGCTCCAGTGAAACCAAAATATTTTCTCTGAGATTGAACCTTTTCCACACTTAATAAGCAAAAAAGCTTGTAAATTATTTCTGGAATTTTCTATTTTCTATCTTTGGCCTATACTTGACTCTGAGTAGCTAAACCAACTGAAAGCATAACTACAGATAGGAGGGCTCACCTGCGTCCCCACCCTCATCTCTCATGTCTGTATCTATGCATATACCTGGAATTCTAAAAAACTTTTTCTCTTCCAGACCCCCTTTCACCCAGTACACAGGTATATTAAAATAGACATGCAGATACAAGCATTTAGTGATAATTAATAAATGTACTTTAAGACTGTCTCAGGTGGAGTTTCTATTGCTATGATAAAAAGATCATCGCCATTAGTAACTTGGAGAGGAGTTTATTTTGCTTACATTTCCACATCACAGAGGCAGGAGCTGAAGCAGATACCATAGAGAAGTCCTGCTCACTGCTTTGCACCTGCTCAACCTGCTTTCTTATAGCACAGGACCAGCAGCCCATGTACGGCAGCGCCTACAGTGAGCTAGACCCACACACATCAATCATCTATCGAGAAAATGTCCCGCAGGCTGGTCTCAGGTCAGTGTGATGGGAGTATCTTTTCAGTTGAGTTTTTCTTTCTCAAACAGATCTAGTTTGTATCAAGTTTACATAAACTAGCCATCACAAAGATAATGCTCTGATATACATAAAAATTTACCACTTATTAAAATTGAAGGCAATTTGCATGCTAAATGAGATGGATATACTTGTTCATTTTTACATAAAAATTAAATTTTGGCTAAAACCTTAATACTATAAAATACAGAGTCGGTTGACATTTTGATTTTGTGTATTCATTTATCAGCATGTGTGATTATATATTTTTTTCATTTACTCCCCTTTCCTACTGCCTGCCCCATGCCTCCTGCCCCAGCTGAATAATCTCTCCGTGACTATCTCTGTCTTCAAGTTCATGTTCCTTATGACGCTTCTCTCAACCCTAGGCATTCCATTATGAAAACTAACTGGAGATGTTCTCCATTCGAACACCAGACACTGGAGGGAAAGAAAACACCTGAGTAACAGGAAGCAGGAAGAACCCACACTAGGAGAGCTAAAGCTCTGTGTAGCTTCGGTTTTAGCTTAATTGGGCAGGGTTTGCTACTTGGCCACACTACTTGCAGAGGAACCTGAGTAATTTAGAAGAGTTTGCCAGATTCTGAAGAAAAAGAAAGAGAAATTTTAGTGGATCTCTAGTGGTGTGCTTAGAAACATCAGGTCCTCACCAGAGCTGGGGAGAGGCCTGTCCCCTTTCAGCATGTCTGCCTCCTTCCACAGGCTGCATTTTCATTTTTTTTCTTATGATGTAAAATTAATATTTTTTTATTGAGAAGTGGAATCTATGATTCCTCTTCTGGAATCTGCGGCAGGCCCATATATGACTCAGACTTTTCTAGAAAAGGTGATGTAGCATCTGTCTAGCTCTTGATCTACATGAGATATGTTTTTGGATTTCTGAGCCTTATATAATAAGCCTGGCTTGCTGCAAGTGCCTGTGCTTCAGGCTATATAGAGGGACCATACAGAAAGAGAGGAAGTAGGGCTGGAGAGATGGATGGATGGTTAAGAGCACATACTGCTCCTTCAGAGGCCCTGAGCCCAATCCCAGCAACCATGTCAGGTGGCTCACAACTGCTTGTATCTCTAGCTTCAGGTTATACCCTCTGTGGGTACCTGTACCCATGTGCACATACACATAATTAAAAACAACAAAAATAAATATTAAAAAAAGATATAGAGGCCGGGTAGTGCTGGTGCACGCCTTTAATCCCAGCACTCAGGAGGCAGAGGCAGGTGGCCAACCTGGTCTTTGAGTTCAAGGCCAGCCTGGTCTACAGAGTGAGTTTCGGGACAGCCAGAGTTACAACAGAGAAACCCTGTCTCAAAAAAAAACCCCAAATAAACAAAAACAAAATTCCCATTTGTTCAAGCTTTCGGCTCTTCTAGATTTCCCAGGCCAGGTATGAGCCATGGAAATGGAAAAGCATGGAGATTACTCTTGGGTAGGGTAGAAAGAGAAGAAATTATAGCAACAAGGGGAGAAGAGGCTGGGAGAGGGCCTTGATTTACTTTTACTGCTGAGAAAGGCAGAACACTCCAGACTCCACTGCTAAAGACCTACTGGGCCACAGAGTAAATGCTTATTTTTCAAAAGACATCTTGTCCAAGACAATAAACAAATTGTGCTTACTTAGGGACAAATGATGTATTCCCAAAGACATCCTTAATTAAGGATGTCAAGGACAATAATTAAAATTTCTTAAAGTTAAAATGATGTATAACTTTATGTTCCTAGCACTCATCTTTCCTAGACCTAAATGATGCCCCATGTAAAGTCACCTTACAACTCCATTTACTGAGAAAATTCTTTAACTTTTCGCATATTTATTAATTAAATCCCTTGGCTATGCTAAAAAGAGGAATAAGAGAGATGAATCAGGGGTTAAGAGTACTTGCTCCTCTTGCAGAGGATCTAGATTCAGTTCCTAGCATCTACATGGCAGCTCACAACCATCAGTTGTGTCCAGTTCCAGGGGATCCCTCTGGCTTCTGAAGGTACTAGGCATGCATGTGCTGTACATATACAAATACAGAGTCTCTCTCTCTCTATACACACACACACACACACACACACACACACACACACACAGAGATTAAGAATAAATAAATATTTTGGGTCAGATGTAGTGGTACATTCCTTTAATCCTAGGACTTAAGAGGCAGAGACAGTAAGATCTCTGTGTGCTCAAGGCCAGCCTATTCTACACAGCAAGTTCCAGGCCAACTGGGGCATAGTGAGACCTTGTCTCAAAAGAAAAGGGGTGGGGAGAGTGCTGGTGAGATGACTCAATAGCTCCCATTACTCTTGCAGAGGATCTAGGTTCAGTTGCCAATACCACCTACATCAGAGGGCTCACAACCACCTGTAACTCCAGTTACAGGGATCTGAAGCTATCCAGCCTCCAAGAACATCTGGATGCACATGATGCACATACCATACACAGGCAAACACACATGATGCACATATCATACATAGACAAACATTCATGATGCACATACTATATACATAGACAAGCACACATGATGTACATACCATAGTCAAACATACATGAAGCACATACCATACATAGGCAAACACACATGATACACATACCATACATAGGCAAACACACATGATGCACATACCATACATAGGCAAACACACATGATGCACATATTATACACAGTGGTTTATTGTCAACTGTTAGAGATGTAACTTTGGGGCCTTCCCAAATCCCATATATTCCCATAGTAAGGAAACCTTATTGTGACTCTTATAGAGAAGTCCACACTGTTTTGTCAGGTGTGCTTTGCTCTCTCTTGGAGGACCATACTTTCTATTTTGTTTTTGTTTTTTTCAAGACCGGGTTTCTGTGTTGTAACTCTGGCTGTCCTCGAACTCACTCTGTAGATCAGATTGGCCTGGAACTCACAGAGATCTGCCTACCTCTGCCTCCTGAGTGCTGGGATCAAAGGCGTTAATTTCTATTTTTAATAAATTCAACTTTGCTTTTCCCCCCTTGCTTTGAAATTCATTTCTCTGTCAAAGTCACAAATCTCAGTTTTGTCCAGGTGGAGGTCTCTGAAAAGAACCCAGGCAGTTGCTGGTGTGGTGTGGAGCTCTGTTCCTGTCATTGGTGATAACCCCAGCTGTTAAACAGATACTATTTAACTGTAGTCTCATGACAGGCCTTGAGAATAACCCAGTTAATCCACTTGCAAATTCATGAACTACAGAAGCCATGGAAGCTATAAAGGGTTTTTTGTTTAGAACTGATTTCTACACAGCAGTAGACAACTAATTCACCTCTAAACAATACTGGATCCATATAATACAGCACAGTAGTAGACAACCAGCAAAGTTTGTCTCTCTAACAACAATAATAAATGTGATAAATAACACTTCTAAGGCTTTATAAAATAAAGACTTAAAATGTTTTACTTTTAAAAAATATGTATGGATGTTTCGCCTGCATATCTGTCTGTGTACCAGATGCATGCCTGGTTCTTGTGGAGGTCAGAAAAGGGCATCAGATCTCCTGGAGCCGGAGGTATAGACGGTTGTGAGCCACTGTGTGGGTGCTGGGAATTGAACCCAGATCCTCTGGAAGAGCAGCCAGTGTTCTTAACCACTGAGCCATTTCTCCAGTCCAAAATTATGAATATTTTTAATAGTATTATTTAGAATAGTAAGAACATAAAGACAACCCAAATGTCCAAAAGAAGGGAAATGGCTAAATAAATTAATATTTATATACTTTGAATGCTGTATGGGTATAAAATATCAAGGTTTTAAGTTAAGTATAGTGGTATATTCCTGTAATTATAGTACTTGAGAGGTAGAGGCAGAAGTTAAGAAGCTCAAGGTCATCAACTATATACTGATGTTGTCGCAAACATGGTTTACATGAGGCCTAGTCTCAAAAAAAATCACACTTAAAAACAATTCAAGCTAGGTGGTGGTGGTACACGCCTTTAATCCCAGCACTCAGGAGGCAGAGGCAGGTGGATGTCTGTGAGTTCTAGGCCAGCCTGGTCTACAGAGTTCCAGGATAGCCAGTCAGAGTTACAACAGAGTAAACTCTGTCTCAGGAAAAAAAAACCAAAACACAAAAAAATTATTCAATATCATGGATATATGTTCTTTATATAATAATGTTAAGATAAAAGCAACAGGAATGAAAGTTGAACATTATACTTTTAGTTTGTTTGTTTGTTTTTTGTTTTTTCTTGAGGCAGAGTTTCTCTGTTGTAATTCTGGCTGTCCTGGAACTCACTCTGTGAGTTGAGCTCACAGAGATCTGCTTGCCTCTGTCTCCCAAGTGCTGGGATTAAAGGTGTGTGCCACCACCGTCCCGATGAACATTATACTTTTAAGGGCTATATTTTATGGTATATAAATCATCTCAGTGGGAAAATATGTAAGATAAAAATTTGAGTATATACATACATATGAACAGAGGAATGATTAAAAGAGAATACACTAAAATGTTAATAGCAGTTGGTTCTAGGAACTGGATTTTATATTATGTTAATAATCTTTATAGTTTTCTCATGCAATACCTAAGATTGGAGGGTAGGGGCAGGGGAGATGACTCAGAGGTTAAGAGCGTGTACTGCTCCTTCAGAAGACAATAGTTTGGTTCCAAACACCCAACTCCAGCAGCTTACGACCTCTGTAACTTCAGCTCCAGGGGACTCTAACTGCCTTTTCTGAATGATATTGTCACTTAACACTCATATGCACATAGCCACACGCAGGTACACCCGTACACAACCATACAATAATAAAAATAAATCTGAGGTACAATTAAAAGGAAAAAAATCATAAAATATATAAAATCGAAAATGGCTTTAAATGAACATCAAATTTTTAAAAAGTAGTCAAGCTAGTTGTTGGTGGTGCACACCTTTAACTCAGTGCTTGGGAGGCAGAGGCAGGGGGATCCCTGTGAATTTGAGGCCAGCCTGGAGTGAGTTCCGGGACAGCCAGAGTTATAACAGAGAAACCCTGTCTTGAAAAACCAAAACAAAAAAAGAAAAAATTGGTCAAGAAAAAACCACATTATTTTCAAAGTGATGGGGGAAATTCGTGGTTTGGGGTGGGGATGGAGGGTGGGGCAGACTGTATGTGTCAGCATTTGGGAGGGAAAAGAAGAGCTACTAACTAAGCCACTGTGCGGTGTGTGTGGGAACATGTGGGGTAAATGCTGGTAAGGAGAGGTGGTCTAGATTCAGAAAGAAGGTTGATCTGAGGTAGGAAATGTGGTCAGTATAGCTGACATAGAGCAGTCCAAAATCTAATCACAAGCTAAGTACAAAAACTCAGAGAGGAATTGAGTGTCTTGACTAAATATAGGAGGATCTAGCATTGACCAAAATTTCCACAAACTGGTATTCACAACTGATAGCTGCTATGTCTCAATTTCTCAACCCGTATGTGAGAGTTATACTTCCTGTTTTCCGTGTACCGCAGAATTGCTGTGGACTACAAGGGACAGAAACTATCCTGTGCCATATAGCAGTATAAAACCGTAGCCATCCAAACATTTCCTAATTATTTATAACTTAGAAATGATAAAAGTTTTGCATATCTTACAATGTTCCCTACCATTAGTGGTCTTCACACTAATTATATAAAGAGTAAGGTGAGGCAGCCACAATTAAGAGCAGATGTTGCATAGTTCTTCACGTCTGAAGATTATAATCTTGTGGAAATTCACTTTCACATCTTTATCTTTGAGCTGCATGAGCATTCTCTTCAGTCTGACTAACTTAAGCACTGACCTGGAATAGGGCCCTCCTTCAGACTTGCTCATTCTGGAATGTCTGCCCTGCGGCCTGCCTAACCAAACATTTGTTTCACTGCCCACAGATCCTTTCTTATCCGCAGGTCGATGATGGTCTCCTACCTGGAATCTGAGCAGCACGCAGTCTCTAGGACCAGCTAGGGAAAGCTGCTTTATTCTTGGGGATGGAAGGTATCTTAATTTCGCTTACAGCAATTCACAAGATTTATATAAAAATAAAAAGCTTTAAGGGAAACGTTGGGACAAAACTCCCAAAGTAACACTACCAGGAACTTTTGGAGTCTGAATGTGCTAACTTGTGATTGCTCCAGTAATAACAGTAGCTCTCTTTTCCTGAAGTTTTCCTGGATCATGTAGCCCAGGCTGGCTTTGAACTCATTATGTTGTAGAAGCTGACCTTGAACTTTGAATCCTCCTACTGCCATCTCCAGAGTTCTGGGATTACAGGAATGGGACACCATACTTGATTCATGTGGTCTGGGTCAAACCCAGAATCTCACGTATGCTAGACAAGCACTCTGCCAATATATATATATATATATATATATATATATATATATATATATATATATATATATATAATTATTTCACTGATCCTTACGTAAAGTCTATGAAGACAGTGGCATTATCTCACTTTTACTTCAGAGAGAAGAAAAGCCACTTAAAAGATCCGTGTCTTGGTCAAACTGTAAAGCTAGGATCATAGTGAACACCAATGATTCCGAGTTTTCGTTTTCTGTGCTATTTAACCTATCTGCATGTTTGTTTAGTTTGGGAAGCAGAAGGTAGTCAGTTGGTCTGGGCCAGACTCTGGAAGGCATTGGTGTTAACATGCATTAACAACTATCAAGAAAGATGTTAGAGGACACATGTGAATGTGGGAAGAGCAGTAGTGCACACAGATGCAGATGAAAGGGAGCAAAGGGCTGTGTCAGGTGGTATCCTGGGAAGTTAATGTGGCCAGTAGTGATCAGTGTGTATTACAAAATGTGAGATAGGGATGATATATTACAAGTAAGAATAATACATATCCAAGCCTCTGAATTTTACTGCGACTTGCACTAAATATGTGGAATAAAGGAACATATTGAACTTCTCATAAGTATTCCATCAGCAAAGTGAGGGAACAGTAGAGTTTATGGAAAAAAAATGTACACTGGCTAGCAAGACGGCTGGCTGGTAAGAGTACTCGACCCTGAGGCTGCTGACCTGAGTTCAGCTCCTGGGAGACATGTGGCAGAGGAGAGAACTGACTCAGCGGGTTGTTTTCTGACTTTCACATGTGTGCTATGGCAGGAATAAATTCAGGTGCATGTTTCCCTATCGTATGTATACGTATATATGCAATAGAAATTAAGTTTTTAAAAAGAATGATATGAACAGTCTTGTCATCCACACGTTACTATTCCTCATACAAAGCAGCATGCAAGGAAAGCACCTTGGGCGTCTGTCTGACTGTCCTACTGCTGTGACGAAACACCACGGCCAGGGTAGCTTACTAAAAAACGCATTTAATTTGGCGGTTCTCGGATCCAGAGGGTCAGTCCATGATTATCATGGTGGGGAGTGGGCAGCAGGCATGGCGTGGCACTGGAGCACTAGCTGAGAGCTTACATCTGACCCACAAACACAAAGGGAGGGGGACTTTGAAACCTCGAGGCCCACCCCCAGGGACACACTTTCTCCAACAAGACCACGCCTCCTAATTCATTAGCTATCGCTCCAGCCCCTTTGCATTAGTTTTAATGAATTTCTATAAGAGGGGGGTGTTTCTGGGGAGCTACTGACTTACTCAGAGTCACTAATGGTCAGACCTATGCAATCCAGCCTGATTCCCGGGTATACACACAGTGCAGTTGCACAGGGCTCTGCGCTCCAGCGCTTCATGTCTGCGCCTGCTGTCTTTATTTTAAATTTCATCTTCTAGTCTATCATATAGAAAGAACTCTAACAGGACAATTGCGCCTTCTATCACCTCTCTTGGATAGGTTTTCAGCTGCCAGCTCCCCCATCCTTTGGTCCTACCCAGCCTCCATTTATTTCCCTGCTTTGGCCCAGTGATTGCTATCTAATCTGCCCTACCTTGGTCAAGGTTCAGTGTGTACTCCCTGCAGTGTCTAGGGATGGAGCACAATGGTAGCCATGCCCAAACTGTAGAAACGCCACGTCATGTGCGAGGATGGATTCAGTGGTATGTCTTATCCAGTGTGTCTCAGTAGATGTTTTGATACCGTTGAAGATCGCTCATTTGCTGTAGGATTAAGGAAAGAGGCCTATGGGAAATGGGAAATGCCAGCCTTGGATTCTTTCTTCCTAGTAGCTAGCAAAAGAACTCTTAACAGTTAGTGCAATGCAGCAGTCTCTAAGTTCTGGGAAGGTTTGTAGTTAGCCTAAAGCTATCTCTCAGTCCAGGAAATAGGTCATTAAGTAATAATTACAACACAATGATGAACTGAGAGACTCCAGAGAAAGAGGACTGAATTTGAACGGCCCAGGGAGTCCTTGTCAAAAGGCAGGTAGAAATGAGCTTCTTCATGAATTGAGTGGACTTGTTTCAGCTGGAGACAGAGCCTCTTCAAGTGTGTATAAGTCTTTGCACATTCTTATACATTTTCTCAAATTTCTCAGGTTATTTATTAAGGAAGCTTTGTTTTGTTTTTTTGAGACATGGCCTCATGAAGCCCAGGCAGGCACAATACGTGCTAGGTAACTGAGGAGGATCTTGAACTTCTGATCCTCTTGCTTCTACCTCCTGAGTGCTAAGATTATAGGTGTGCACCACCATGCCCTTGCTCCTGTGGTGCTAGGGAATGACCCAAAGCTCTGTGTATGGTAGGACAGTACTCTCTACCAACTAAGCTCATCCCCAACTCAAGAGCAAGTTCAGGACTTGGCAATATACACAGCAGAAACCAGGGCTTAAACTGGTAGACAAAAATAGCTTTAAAAGCTGGGCAAGACAGCATGTGGCTTGGCCTTCTGAAAAATGTGAGATCCTGAGAAATATTTTTCTTTGACTTGAGGATTCTTATTTCAAGGCATTAATGAAAGTGCTTCTTCTCAGAATGAGGAAGCTTGGGCAAGAGAATTTGAGATTAGGAAGACATGCAGATGTCTTAAATGTGGTAAGGGTATTGGGCAATTTAGCCCTACCAATCAACTTGTAGAATGTACAAACTTTTGCGTTTTCACTTCATCTTATTTTTTGGAGATGGGGTCTTGACATGTTTCCCAGACCCGGCCTGGAATTCCTTTCTCAAACGACCCTCCTACCCTGCCTCTGAATTGCTGCGGTAACTACACGTGGATGCTCCTGTAATTCACAAAAGGATGCTCCCACCTCCAGGGTCCCGTGTAGCTCAGGCTGGTCTCACACTTGGTATGTAGCTGAGGATAACCTTGAACTCCTGATCCACCTCCCCATTGCTGGTATACAGGCCGCTCCACCACGTCTGATTTTCTGTGGTGCTGGGAATCAAACCTCAGGCTTCACGTCTGCCAGGCAAACACTGTACCTAAGCGGACTTGCAGGAACGGAGCACGGTCACGAAAACAGAACAGTGTAGACCTCTAGTTACCAAGAGAGAAAGACTACCAGGCAATTTTTCATTAAATACCGAGTTCTAAGAAAATGTTCTTATTCTCGCAAGCGAACGCGTGCACAGACATGTAGACAGTGCCGCCCCGAGCTCGGCTGTGGATGTCTGAGGGCAGCACGAGTCCTCCGTGTAAGTCGGTGAGCGCTCACGTTTCTCGGTGCATTTTTACGTTCCGGTGAGTTACCAGGAGGAGACACGACAGTGTCCGGACTGCGTCCGGTGAGGGGGAAAAGCCAGACGCCCTCCGGGGAGCCTGAGGGAGCGGGTCTCCTCGGCCGCCGCAGCGCCGCAGCGCCCGAGGTGAGGAGACCCCGCCCCACTGAGGTGATCCTGCGGGGGGCGGAGCTCCGCCACTCCGAGGCGGGAGGCGGCCCCGGGGCGGGGCCGGCCGACCGCGGCCGCGCGTTCCGCTCCCACCATGCCCTTATAAGGAGCGCCCCGCGCGCGGGTTCGGGAATCCGGTCGCAGTCCCTGAGGCGCAGCCCCAATCCCAGGCCCCTCCCTTGGGAATGGGGCGGGGCGGGGCCTGGGCGGGCCGCGAGGGCGGAGCTTCCCGAAGAAGGACCAACAGGAGCCGCAGTCGGGGTCTGAGCGGCGTTGCCATTGGGCGCGGCGACGTGAGAGGGCGGGGCGCCCGCGGGGCTGGTTACGCCGAGGGAAGCCCGGACTCCAGTCGCCGCTCGGAGTCGGTCTCTCGCCGCCGCCTCCCGACCCCGCCGGTCCCAGTTTCCCGTCGCCCGCGGTTCGCCGCCCCGCCAGCCGCCGCGATGCCGGTGTTTCACACGCGCACGATCGAGAGCATCCTGGAGCCGGTGGCGCAGCAGATCTCGCACCTGGTGATTATGCACGAGGAGGGCGAGGTGGACGGCAAAGCCATCCCTGACCTCACCGCGCCCGTGGCCGCCGTGCAGGCGGCCGTCAGCAACCTCGTCCGGGTGAGCGCGCCGGGCCTGGGACTGGAGCGCGGGCGGGAGACGTCCCCAGGGTCCCGGTCCGCCTCGCTGCTTGCTTTCGCGGGCTGCTTCGCCTGTGGCATTGCGCGGGGTGGGCTCCAGGGCAGGTGCTGTGGTTTCGAAAGCTCATTTCTCCATGCTGTGACCTTGAGCAAACCCCTGAGCCTGTAGGGGCCTCAGTTTCCTCATCTTTAAAATGGGAGCAGTCATCAGAAATCCTGCCTTGGACTGTGTTGTGAAGAGTCAGCGAGGTTTTCTTTGTAAAGTGCCTAGCGTGTGTGCCGGTAGTAGGCGTCCAAGAAGTGACTGTCCCTCCCGTAGGCAGACTGACGTCCTCAGCTCCTTTTTAGGCCTCTCCTATCCAGCCTGTGGGTGGGTTCTCTCACGGACTCCCTGCCTTTCCTTCCAAGGATTCTTATTTGCACCCGGCTGCTCCCCTTTCTAGTACTTCTTTCCCCCTGGGACCCACCTGCCCAGCCCTCCCAAGGGCTCGCGGCTTCTGACACTCGCGGTCTCTCCCCGCCCTCCACGCACACTTGGCTGCCTCCTCTGCGGCCGGCTCCTTCCCTCCGGTGACCGCTCACACCTCCGGCACTCTGACACCTTTATGCAGTAATTCATAACCAGGAGCCCTGCTTTTCTTCCTGCCCGAGCCTGTAGTCATTCATTTTATTCCTCCCGTGAAGCTTCCCACCCAGCTTTACCTGCTGTCAAAGGGCTTTCTCCCACTGGGGCCTTTCCAGATTCGGGGGGGCCTCCTCTGGCAGGAAGCAAGATGGAGCTGCTGCGAGAGGCCTGTGGAATCTGGGATCTACCGGCCCTGCCTGAGGGAAGACTGGGGCGTCCTTTCCCACTCCACACTTAACTGCCGGCCACGGGCTCCCACAGTTGTAATAACTGAGACGCAGCCTACTTCTGAAACGGAAAAAGAGATACAGAGCCTAGACCCTCAACTGCTCCCTGGCTAACGTCACACTTGCTCTAGAGGCTGGGTGTGACTCAGACTGCAGCTGCCTGGGAAGAACAACTCCGGGAAAAAGTTCCTACTGCTCTCCAACTGGACTGTGTAAATAGCGTGTCAGGGTAGTTGGTAGGTAGCTGTCAGTCGGGTAGGGCTTGTGTTATTTATCTGCTTTACGGGACCTTAGCATTTAACATCTTTCTGCGCCTTTTGGGGGCTCCCGGACTGTCTCAAGCATTTCAGGAGACTGGTGGCTAGGAATCTGCGGATGGGGTAGGGGGAGGGGCATGAGGACAGGGGGACAGGGACTGGGACAGGGATGAGGGACAGACCTCAGACCAAATTCCTGTTCTTCTGCAGAGATTAAAAAGTATTGAGTAGGAGCGCTGTGTTCATTCCGGCTGTATCTTGTTCTTGTGCTCTTTGTAACTAATTTTAATCGCAGTCTCAGAGTACATTCTTACGTAGTGCTGTCCGACATGGCTGCGTTCCAGGGCTCCGGTTTTTCAACAAATGGGAAACAATGTAAAGGTAATGGTGTCCTTCCATGTAGTACTGGAGGAAACAGAACCTTAAAACCACACGTTGCACTTGGAACACAGCTAGTGTAAGGAAGGGGTTGGTATCTGATTAGGTATTTAGAGAAAAGTTATTTATGAGCTTCCATGCCATGAATTAATAACCGCTGAATGTGTGTTGTGTAAGGAGCGTTGTAATAAATCACTGGCTCTCAGAGTGCACATGAGAATCACCAGTGGGGCTTTTTAGTCGTAAAGATGTCCAGTTTCCATTCCAGACCATAGGTGGTTATGATGGCCCTAGCCATGAGATATATAAAAGAAGCAAGGGCAGGTAGAAGATAAAAAAATTGCACATAGTTACGTACTTCCTGACACCTACAAAAGGTATTTGAAGTTGAATTAGAAAGTGGAAAGGATTGGGCTCATCAACAGTCATAAACAAAGGTACTACCAGGCTTCATTCAGTAGATTGTCTTGATTGCAGGTCGGGAGGCAAGTTGGAGAGAGACTGGACTTGAAGTCAGTGCGTGGCCGCTGGGCAGCTTAGCAGAAGCTTTTAGC
This sequence comes from Cricetomys ansorgei, assembly GCA_026225945.1. Lineage (NCBI taxonomy): Eukaryota > Metazoa > Chordata > Mammalia > Rodentia > Nesomyidae > Cricetomys > Cricetomys ansorgei. The sequence goes on along the minus strand of JAMJFZ010000770.1, from coordinate 7,458,369 downwards.
CAACAAGATGCACAAACTGGGTGGGAGTGTCGGGGGGTGGGGCAGTGGTGTGTGAGGAAGAACATAGGGAGGCCAGAGGACCCATCCATTGTTTTGATTTCTTAATGCCAATTGTGATTCTTAAATGTATGAATCCTGTACACATCTTAAGTTCCTAACTCCTGTCTGGAAAACACAGTCTAAGTTGAAGCATTTTTCTTTTCCTGCTCTGGGGTTCCAGGCTGCAGCATTGACACCCAGATGGCTCAGGAGAGGGGTAAAGGAGGAGGAACGGCATGAATAGATAAGTTAGTAGGCTTATGAGGACTGAAGAAATTAAGGCCGAGGATTTAAATGGAAAAGGACTTAATTTCAAAAGTAGTAGAAGCATAATAATAACTGGATCATAGAACTCCAAGCTTGCAAAACTCATGCTATTACTAAGTTTTGAGCAAATATTTTGGAATCCATATGATCAAAGTATTTGTTGGAAATTACTTTGGGAGGTGATGTCCTTATTTCAGTGCTTTTCTTTGGGGATTTCATTCAGGTTATTTACATATGTATGTCAAATTCGTCTTGTTTTGGTCAGGAAAATAATGTATTTTGAGTGAATTGGGCATTCCTTGAGCCTAGCTCTGTGTCATTGACATCTGTGGTCTAAGACAGGGCTTCTTAAGCTTTTTCTGCTTGCGTCTCCTTTTGTCCTGAGACATTTTTACTCAGCTCAGGTATATAGATACATAAAATAGGCATATAAAACATTTACTAATAAATCATAAATTTATTTTAAATCATTTCTTTGATATAGGCAGAATTTTACCATTAATAAAAGATTGAAGTAAGTTTGCCTAGTATTGAGAGAGATGTTCATGTTTATTGTGTGTAAAGATTAAATCTTGGTTGAATACTTGATATTTCAGAGGTACAGAACATCTTCAGTGTTTTTTAGAGTTGATGTGTGTTTGTATTTTATAATCAGCAGTTTTAGGAACTTTGCTCATATAAATACTTAGCACAAAGTGGCAGAACTATGTATAAGGACCATTTTAGAAATTGTTGGAAATCCAGTCCTAGTCCCAAGCTAAAAATCATGCAATATGATTTTCTTTTTATGTAACTTGTCACAACTTAGACAGTATTTTAAAAATCAAACATCTAAGCATGGTGCAATCTAAGACATACTAGTTGATACCTACATGCTTGGGAATGATGGTAAGAAGACATTAGAAGTCTTCCTTTCTGTAATTAAGCCATTAGACTTCTAGAAGTGTAAAAAACCTTGTATGTATAGTAAGACACTGCAGTTCATAACTAATGGTTGTCCTGAATCTGAGTGGAGGTGTTTCAGGTAAGGCCACGCTCAGTGCAGAATGCACATATTGTACGTCCTGAACCAAAGCTATGATGAAGTCTCTCTATGCAGCATGGGCAAGCGCAGCCAGAAATAATTCTGATTCATTATGTGTTTTATTAGAATGAACTTTTGGTTATCGTAGATTCAGGAACCCTTTACTGGTGCCACATATTCTATCCTTCCCACATTCCGGCTGTGTGACCCTCTGAGATCACGACCCACAGTTTAGAAGCTGGTGTCTAAGTGACTTCTGGATATTTCCAAAGTTAAAATTTATTGGAATAAGATGAAATTCTCACTTATTATGGACATGGTCATTCACTTATAAAACAGAAATTTATTGAAGTCCTATTTGACTGTTAAAGCAGTAAGAATGATGCTGAGCAGAATAAGCAGTAATAGATTGAAAATCAGAGGTGTATTCAGGAAGTAAAACACTGCGAGTCTAGATGAAGACAGATGATTTGATGGAAGAATTGGAGAATGCTTCATGTAAGATATGAGCTGATCATTTAAGACAGGATTGGAGCCCGGCAGTGGTGGCACACACCTTTAATCTCGGCACCCAGGAGGCAGAGGCAGGTGGATCTCTGTACGTTTGAAGCCAGCCTGGTCTACAGAGTGAGTTCTAGGACAGCCAGAGTTACAACAGAGAAACCCTGTCTTGAAAAACAAAAAGAAAGCAAACATACAAACAAAAAAAGACAGGATTGGAACATTTAAAGGTGTGGTGTAGCAATAAATAATTACCTTACAAATGGAAGAAACTACCCAGGAAAAGATGCAGAATTTTCAAGCATGTGAAATCCAAGTTCCAATTTGAACTGTTTGTGTGGGAGCAGGACTCATTTGGATTTGCAATTCCTCTTTCTTTCTTCCTTCCTTCCTTCCTTCCTTCCTTCCTTCCTTCCTTCCTTTCCTTTCCTTTCCTTTCCTTTCCTTTCCTTTCCTTTCCTTTCCTTTCCTTTCCTTTCTTTCATTTTTTTTTTTTGACAAGGTCTTACTATGTAGACCTGGCTGGCCTGGAACTCAGAGCTCTGCCTGCCTCTCCTTCCTCAATATTCCAGCTGCAATAAAGGTGTGTGCCACCATGCCCAGCTGTAGTAGTCTGAAGCATAGTAGTTTGGTTATTGTATATCTACCAACTGAGTTGTTATTTTATTTCACACTTGACGGGGTCTGCTACTGGGAATTTTAAAAAGATGTTTTTTCTTTTCTGTTTGTGTGTGTGTGTGTTTTATGTGTGTGGTTATACTGTGTGGATAGTTAAGTGGTCTGGCATGTGGAAGTCCAGGATTGATGTTGGGAATAATTCTCAATTGTTCTTCCACTTAATTCATTGAGACAGGTCTCTCAATCAAACCCAGAGCTCACTGATATGGCTGGCCTTTATAGCCAGCTTGCTTTTCCTGAAATTACAGGCAGCCAGCCACACCCATCTAGCATTTATATGGGTTCTGGGGTCTGAATCCCTGACCCTCTCACTTGTACAGCAAGTGCTTTAACTGTGGAGTTATCTCCCATGGTCCCTTTAATTTTTTTTTTAATTTGATTTTTTTTTTTCTTTTTTGAGACAGGGAGTCACTTTGGAGCTCTAGATGACTTAGAAATTAAGTTTTTGTGTGTTCCTAGTTGGACTTGAACTTCTGATCTTCCTGCCCTTGCCTCCCAAGTGCTGCAATTGCTCATATACACTACTATGCCTGGCTGTGTCTTCTTTTCTGCTCAGGGTCCTGAATAAGGGCATCTGTTCGAACAGTTTCACTGAGGTAGAATCCCCGTAACGTACGGTTCACCCTTCTTAAGGTGCACGATTAATTGCTTTCTGTAATTGTACAACTATTGCTACAATCCAATCTTAGAACAACATAAGATTTTAACTAGCATATATTATACATAAAAATGTTATGCTTTATGTGTGTATATGTTTTGCTCATATTCACCTTCCTTATGTCCTTTGCTTGTCCCCCACACTCCCATTTATCCCCTTTTAGAACAATTTTGACTACTCAAAAAAAAAAAAAAAAAAAAAAGAACCAAATGGGTAAATTTGCATTGTCTTTCTTTCCTTTACCCTTTCACCTCCATGACTCCTTTACTTTTCCAGCTCCTGGATTCGCCTCTTTTGGACATTTCATATAAATGGACTCATACAGTATGTGGCTTTTTTGTCTGGATTCTTTTTACTTTGCATAATATTTTCAGGTTCATCGATAATGTAGTATGTCTCAGAACTTTATTCTTTCTTTTTTTTTTTTTTATGTTGTTGTTGTTGCTAAATAATAGTCCATTGAATGAAAGCCATTTTAAACACTAAAAGCAAATTCAGTGCATTAATAAAGCAAAGGAGAAAAGGCAGAAAAGGGAAGGGTGGGAAATGGGAATAAAAAAGAGGAACACAAGTTCTAAGAAGGATGGAATCTCAGGCTGTCTGTCTTCCAGCACCATGTATAAATTTTTCTTTTTCTTTTCTCACTGAAGTGGCCTGTAGCAAGCTGTCAGTCTTTGATATAACCATTACAGCCATGTCAGGTTTATTAGTGGGGATTTAGATACTCCATCTCCCTTTACATCTGAGGTCATGTGTTTTAACTATTCATTGGACTCATGAAATATTTAATTTGGGGGTTTTTGTGGCCTTGACTTTTACAGCCTAACCCATAGATTATAAGTTCTTGGGATCAGTGCTGGGACAAGTAGTCGCGTTGTCTAAACTTTAAGCTGAATGGGAAAGTCTGCTCTGCTCTTTAAGAAAGACCAGTAATTAATTTTGTCATTTGCAGTTATCTGTACTCTACCGTCTGAACTTATTTTTGCCCTAGTTTCTTTTGGTTGGTGTTAGATTTATTTCAGTTTCGAGTAGCAACAATGTCTGAGTGATAGGCTGTCGGCGATCTCTTTCTTAATATGTTTTTTATTTCCTAATTTTAAAAATGAAACAACAGTTAATAAAGTAAATAAGGGTGTTTGTATAACTGTTTATACTTCATGAAATACTTTGTATTTTTTTGTGTGCGTGTGTGTGCGTGTGTGTGTGTGTGTGTGTGTGTGTGTGTATGTGTATATGTATGTGTGTAAGCCTGCGTGCACATGTGTTGTGCTTTTGCCTGTGTGTGCACGTGTGGAGGCCAGAGGTTGAGTTTGGCATGCTTTTCTTTCTTTTTGTCTCTAGATAGGGTTTCTCTGTTGTAACTCTGGCTGTCCTGGAACTCACTCTATAGACCAGGCTGGCCTCAGAGATCTGCCTGCCTCTGCCTCCCGAGCGCTGGGATTAAAGGTGTTTGCTACCACTGCTGGGCTGGCATGCCTTTCTCAACTGCTTTTCCACCTTATTTCTTGAGACAAAGTCTGTCATTGATCTGGTTCTTACAGGTTCAGCTAGACTGGCTTTCCAGTGAGCCCTGGAGATCTACCTGTCTTCACCCTCTATAACAGATGGATACTTCCTTGTACAACTGTGAACATGAATGGTGGGGATCAGATTTTCATGCTTGTAGAGAGCACTTTAGCACTGAGTCGTCTCAGTGCCTATGGAATACTTTCATGTTGGTGATCCTTTAACAATCTGTGGGTAGATGCTGTGAGCTCCTTACTTTATAGATAAACTATTGCGTAGAGAAATTAAGTAGCTTCTCTATAGCTGGTTAACCTGCACGCAGGCCCTTGCGCTCTTACTCCAGACCCTCTGGACTTATCACTCCACCCACCGTCCCTCTTCTGCTTAGATAAGAGCTGTGAAGTATCAGTGGAGAAGTTCCACCTGGAAGTAGAAGCAACAACAATGATGTTAGTCCCAGGTTTCCGTTTGTCCTTGCAGCAATGTCTGTAGAGTCTGGGTTTGTCGTGGCCTTCATGACAGGTCTCTATAGCGAGTGATGTGTTATAGGCTTCTGTTTTACAGTCAACACCTTGGTCTCACAGCTTACCTCCCCTTTCCTTTTCTTCTCCCCTCCCCTTTCTTTCTCAAGAAATAAAGAATAGGTGCAGATCAGCCTCTAAGTATGTTAGCTGCAAAACAGATAAAGGCTTAAAAAAAAGCCATATGTGATTGCTTAGCTTGAAGCTTATTAGAAGAACTAAATAGTATTTGAAATAAATTTGTATATTCTTTGGGAGATCATGAAGTTTCATTTGAAAAACTTTATCCCAGATTGAAAGATATTTAAGAATGGGACAGATATGAACTTTATTCTAACAATATTAACACTCATGTATCTGAGAGAACTGGATGTTTCTAGAAATTGTGTATATTTCTGCAACTATCTTTGTCATTTTAATGGAGCCCCAACTTAAATGTTTATTTATATCTACAAAGTAGGAAGTTATCCATTCTATAAATAGCATTGATATAATTCTAAATAGACACAGCAAGAGTCAACAGTAGTAGCTTGGGTTTGGCCCCCTCCCCATCCCCACTATTGTCATGAAGAAAAGGTGGCATTAGGCAGACTACTCTCATGGAGATAGGGCTCACTTGGATAGTAATCAATACTTCTTGTCTGTTTGCTTAAAAATAAAGCAACCCAGAAGCTGGAGGGATCTCACATGGTGGTTCACAGTCATTATAGCTCCAGTTCAAGGGGATATGACAGCCTCTTCTGACCTCCGTGACAGGCACACATGTGGTACACATATGTACATGTATGTAGTCAAAACACTTGTACATATAAAATAAATAAAAGTAGAGCAGCCTGTTTATTTTACGTATTTATGTAACCTCTGATTATTTATACATGTATAAACTTTGTATGCATACATACATACATATACTAAGAGGACAATCATTTAAAGGCTGAAGGCCAGCAAGTTGGCTTAGCAAGTAAAGGTGCTTATTGCCAAAGCTGACAAGTTTGATTCCTGGAACCTACATGGTGGAAGGAGGGAACTGACTTCTAAAGCTATTTTCTGACTGCCACATTCACTCCCCCCCTTCAACTGTAGGAAGAAAAAAAAGTACATGTGTTAAAAAAAACAAAAAGCCTTCTGACAGGTGCCTGTAATGTGCTGCACCTGTAGGGAAGGGTAGGAGGGGTCCACATTATCTGTGTGCTGCAGTCTAGTGGATCATGTGTGTGCTGGGTGAACTCATCTTAGTCAGCTGTTTTTCTCCTCCAGTAGCATTTAGGACTGTGTCCTGGTCATAGGCTTACAGTGAGTATTTTTAAATTTAAACAAATCTGCATAGCATTCATTTTGATGTATATAAAATTAGGAATCAGTATACAACTGGTACTTCTAGTTCCTAGCTTTCAAACATCTGGTGTAGCCAAATTTGAAGCTTCACCGAATTTATAATGGTCTTTGGCTAATACGGGTCAAATATGCACTAAGGGAGGAGCGGATGGCTAACTGCCCATTGTCTGAGATAACCAAAGTTCAGCTATTTTGAGTTGTGGTTTCTCTGTTTAGGAGTCATCTCAGCTATGCAGGCCACTTACTAAATTCATAACTCAAGACTGCGCCTCCCTCTGGAAGAGGCATGGGATTTTGCATTCTCTTTTTGGGAGTGCCTTTAAAAAATTTAACGATTTAGACCAGGTGTTCCTGTATTCTTTGGAGCCCTGCTGGTTACAGTGCAGCCTCACACTGTGAGTCATGAATTCCGCATTAAAGAGCTGTATTTCCTTGAACCATATGGCTGGAGACAAAGATTGCAAGTTGGTCTGCTGCTGTTTTGGTTTCTGGCTAATTCAAGTCCAACCTTTGTATTAAACCTCATGTTGTCATGACAGTGGATTTTTCTCTCTCTCTCTCTCTGCATAATTAAAAACACCATCTCAACTTATATGGCTCAGTGTTATATATTTCAAGATTTCAGAAAACTTATCATAATACAGGAAGTAGGAAGACAAACCAAAGCTTTTAAAGAGCAGTCCTTCCTCTAGTATGCTGATTTCTCTTGGTGTTTTAGGATCTAAAACCAGCATTTGGGTGCTACCAAAAGTAGCAGTCTATAAGTAGGAGGTGGCATAGAGAGGCTGATCTCATGTCTGTAGGTTCTCTGTAGAACAGAGCTCGGGGTTCAGGACTCTTGATGAGAGGAGTCAGTTCCTTTCAGATGAATCTAATCTTTTTCTAACCTTAAGCCTTTTTGTAGGTGTAGAAGAAAACACCCTTCCTTTTTTGTTTTGCTGTGTGGCTTAGGCTTCCTTGAGCTGGCTAGGTTGCCCAGGCTGTCCTTGTCTTCAAGATCTCTCTTCCTGCCTCAGTCTCATGTGTGCTAATTTCAAACTTGATGACCTTGAACTGATTCCTCCTGTTTCTGCCTCCTGAGTTCTGGGAGTACATTGGTATGCTAGGACGTTCAGGTAAAAGTTTTCTTGTTTCAAATTATATTTTTTTGGAGACAGGATTTTACTATGTAGCCTAGGCTGTCCTGAAACTCAAAATCTTCTTGACTCTGCTACCCTGAATGTTGGAATTACAGGAATGCACCACCATTTTTGGTTCCCAAATTATATTTTCACTATTGAAAATTTAGCAGAACTATAAATTTCTCAGTGTTTCTTACTGTTTTTCAGGCTTTCTGAACTTGGTTGTTTTTTACTCATTCTTGGTCAACTTTTCTCTATTCCAAATCATTTTGCGTTTTTTAAAATATGGATAGTATATATTTTTTTCTAAATATGGAATGTGTGTGTGTGTGTGTATTTGTACCCATTTGTACTCATTCATCATTTTTTTTTTTACCACTAGATGAAAAAGTGAAAACAAAACATGAACTACCTGTAATGCACTATCCTGCTTATAAACTTGCAATGAAAACTGGCTATAGTGATGTATACCTTTAATTTCAGCACATGGAGGGTTCCAAGCCAGCCAGAACTACATAGTGAAACTATGTCTTTAATATAAATATTACAAGGGAAAGAGAGGAGACCCAGTCACTTTCTGTTCCCACCCTAGAATACTCATTGTTTACCAGGTCGAAAATATGTTTTTATTCATATTGCTAATATAAGGGGCTGGGGGAAACTGGCATGGTGGTGCACAGCTTTCATTCTAGTTCTCTGGAGGTAGAGACAGAAAGAGCTCTAGGTTGAGGCCAGTCTAGTCTACATAGAGAGTTCCAGACCAGCCCGTATTAAGACCCTGTCTCAATAAAGTAACATAAAATAAAGATGTATAAGTGGGCTAGTTGATTGTATAGAAAAAAAAACTATACCAACCACACTTAAGCTTTCCGTTCTATAATTCTTTCCAAATATTAACATTATTTACTAAACCCTAGCTATGCATATTATTGACAATGCTAGGATATTTAAAATATATAAATCATTGCATGTCATGCAACCATCCAATTCATGTTGAATAAACTTCAGGCACCTTCAGTGTGCATATGGAGATAATCCTGCCTTGGCCCATCATAGGTTTATAGATGATATGTAAATATAAATGGATTTGATGTCTACATGGATTTTGATTGTTTCAAATGAACAGAATAGCCAACCTTGGCAGAATACATCTAATATGAGTTAACAAATAGCAAATAACCCAATCAGACTGTAGCTACAGATACCAGGTAAATCAATGTGGAATCATAATAATTTTGGAGGAGGGAGTATAGTAGAGTCTAATGGTTAAAAGTTAAACACTGGTTTAAAACCCACCATTGGGGTTGAAGAGATGACTCAGTGGCTCTTTATTGCTCTTGCCAAGGACCATAGTTTGGTTTCTAGCACTTATGCTGGCAGCTCACAATTGCTGTAATGCCAGCTCTAGGGGACCTGTCACTGTCTTCCAGACTCTGCATGCACCTGCACTGACACCCCCCCCCCATACACATAATGAAAAGTAAAATAAACCTTAATCCTCGCCACAAAACCATTGGCTATTTGGTGATAGATACCATTGGGGAAATTATTTAGTTCCTAGTTTACTTGTAATATCTGTAAAATAAAGGTAAAGATAATGTGTACCTCAAAGTGTTGTATTAAAATAAGTTCTTAAAAATATTTAGAACTATTACTGACACAGTTAAGAGCACAACATGTATTAGATTTTATCACTAATATTCTTTCCCATGATTTTAAGTCACATTTTAAATGTTAATCTAGTGAAAAGACTGTTGATTTAAAAAAAATGCCTAAGCATAGCTCTAACTTCTATTCAACAAGGCGAAGTGCCAGTGAAAGCTTTCAGTAGAGCCCCATATGCTGTGAAGTACACAGCTTTACCAACTGTGAGAAAACACCACAGCTTTAAGCTGAACCTTTGATTTCCAGTTTCCCATGATTAAAGACAATCTCTATTTTTTTTCTTTTTGAGGTAGGTGGCTGGGGAATTAAACCCAGGGCTTTACACCTGCTAAGCAAATACTATACCACTGAACTATACCTATTTATACTAACCATCTATTTCCCTTTCCTCCCTCCTTCTCTCTCTTTTTTTAGATAGGGTTTTGCTATGTTGCCCAGCTGGTCTCAAACTCCTAGATTCAAATAATCCTTTTAGCCCCCCAAGTAGCTGAGATTACAAGAGTGCCCGTTGGTTTACAATTTTAATTTCTGTCTTTTGATTGGAATAAGAACAAGGAAAAGTGTCCTGTTCCACTCCCAATTGAGAGCAAGAGTTCAGGCTTAGAGTTTGAGCTGTTAGCCCAAGTATTCCTTGTCCTCCCTTTCTTCCTTATTTCTCCTTCCCTCCTGTCTTTATCGCTCATTTGAAAATGGTTCGTTTAATTACGTTTCTGTGTGTCTGTATGTGGGGTAGGTGTGCTTGAGTGCTGGCTCCCTGGAGCTGGTCATGCGCTGATAGTCCTGCGTGCTAGGAACCAAGCACGGGTCCTCGCTTACCCTCTGGGTCATCTGTCTAGCCCCTTTCTTACTCAGCATTTTGAGGCAGGGTCTCCTGTGGCCCAAACTGATTTTGAACTTACTATGTGGCCCAGGATGGCTTTCTCCTGCTGGTCTTACTGCCCTTGTGTCTTAAGTGCTAGGTTACAGGTGTGGTGCCATAATATCTTGGGTCATTGTCTTATTTAAAAACAAACAAACAACCAACTGTGGCTGGAGAAGTAGCTTAGCAGTTAAGAGTACTTCTTGCTTTTCTAGAGGACCCAGGTTCAGACCCCAGCACCTTTATCAGGCAGCTCACAACTACCTGTGACTCCAGCTCCAGGGGAACTCATGCCCCCGCTGGCCTCTGTGGTATCTGCACAAACTGCATACATTCACACAAACACTCATTAACAAACAACAACTGAAGGGGTAGCCAGGCCAATCAATGAGATGGAATCAGCCCTCTAAATAGACCTATATATAATGCATTTATGAAAATTAGAATTCATCATATCTGGAATAGCCAGTTTAGTATGATAGATATGGTGAGTACTTACTATGCTGTATACTGAAGCAGCTTCATATTTCTTGTTTTTTTTTTAAAAAAGGTACAGAATCTTGTTCAAAGGCCCTATCGATTGTAAGAGTAGCAGACTTCAATATGATTCAGGAGACAGCAGCTACCAGTTTGGAAGGTATATATATTATTTTTAGTCTTTTTTTTTTTTTTTTTTTTTTGAGACAGGATTTCTCTGTTGTAACTCTGGCTGTCTTGGAACTCACTCTGTAGACCAGGCTGGCCTTGAACTCACAGAGATCCACCTGTCTCTGCCTCTCAAGTGCTGGGATTAAAGGTGTGCGCCACCACTACCCGGCTATTTTTAGTCTTAATATTTTTCTAGACTTTTAAAAAAATCATAAGTAGTAACTTCAAAGTCTTTAAAAATGATTTATTTATATTATTTTATGTATATGAGTGTTTATATATGTTTGTACACCACATGTGTACCTCTGCCTGTGAAGGCCAGAAGAGGTTATTAGATCTCCTGGGACTACAGTTACAGATGATTATGTGCTGTCATGTGGGTTCTGGGAACCAAGCGTGGGACCTCTACAAGAGCAGTTAAGTGTTCCAGTTTGATACTCCTGTCCCTTAATTATACTTTAATACTAATACTGATAATATTGTTTTAATCAGAAGCATCTCAGAACAGAAATTTCTAGAACTTAATAACTTAATACTGTAGTTGAGAATAGCAAGGTACTTTTAAAATGTGAAATATCAGGATACTGTTTTGTCTTGAGACTGTAGAAATCTTTGGTTGGCCCCACTGCCTGTCTACCCCCCTGCTGTGTGTGTGTGTGTGTGTGTGTGTGTGTGTGTGTGTGTGTCTTATGATAGACACAACTGTCGATGTTAGGTGACTCCGTAAATCACCCTCCACCTTAATTTTTGGAGACACAGTTTCAGTGAACCTGGAGCTCACTGATTCAGTTAACACGCTGCCAATGACCTCTGGACACCCTCCCATACGCCCTTCCCCAGCTCTGGGGTTACAAATGTGTGCTGCCCACCCAGCCTTTTTTATGTGTTACTGGGATCCACATTCAGATGTTCGTTTGTCTGTGGCAACTGCTTTACTGAGCTTTCTGAGCCATCTCCTTAGCCTATCTTTGGTTCTTAAAAACTTTGTTTTGGTAAAATACGCTTAATATTTTACCATTTTACGTATATAGTTTTGTGGTATTAAGTACATTCACATTGCGGTTCAACATGCCTTTCCCAACTGAAACCACATATCTTGGCTACTGGCACATGCCATTACTGTTTGGTCTTAGTGAATTTGACTACTCTGGGACCTTTGGAACCATGCAATGTTGTCTTTTTATCTTTAAGGTTTTTGTCTTACATTTTGTAGTGCTGTGGGTTGAAGCCAGGGCTTTATATGCCTTCTAGGCAAGCGGTCTACCAGTTACATCCCCAGCCCCACAGTCCTGGTGCTTTAGTGACTGGCTAATTTCCTAGTCTGCCTGTCTTCAGGCTTCATCCACTTTTTGGCATGTGTTTGCATTTTACTCGTTTTGAAGACTGAATTATATTTTGTTGTATATATGTACAGTATTTATCTTTAAACATTTTAAATTAAATTGTGTGTGTGGGTGTGTGCATGCACATGTATGCCCTCCTGCATGTAGAGATCGGAGGACATCTTCGAAGTATCAATTCTCTCTTCCTGCCATGTGGCTCTGAGGTCATCAAGCTTGGTGACAAATGCCTTTATCTCACTGAGCCATGTGTTTGGCCTTTGTTTTATATATTTACCACATTTAGCTTCTTTGTTCCTCTCTTGATAGATTTGGGTTGCTTATGTCTTACAACTATTAAAAATAATGCTGCTATTTCATCATAGTTTTAATGCCTTAGGAAATTTGGACTCTGTCCTTGATGGGTATAAACTTCTGATGGACTTGGGCTAGGACTGTGAGCCAGCCTTTAATGCTGGAGAGTACACATATAATCAAAAGTAGGCCAAAGGCCATTTTTCAGAATGTGGTGGGAAGACAAGAAGGGGAGTTTGTCTTACTTTAGAGAGGCCATTTTTGAAATGTGAGGAAATTTGCCTGAGAAAATGGGAAAATCTATTGGGAGTGAACATAAAGAGAGAAGAGTGTAAATGTGTAGTTAGGAGTAGGGAGGTTTAGTAATGAGACCACTGTGGTCATCAGGTCTGCTACGGAAGGAGCTTTTTGCTGTATACACTAGCCACAAAGAAAGGGAAGAAAAACCAACTTATGAATATGTAAAACAGCTACCTAGTTTAAAACTTAAAAGGTAAAAGGATCAGGGTTGAGAAGGCTCCTCTTTGCACTCTGAATTCTAGCCACCTGGGTTCTCTCCATCTCTTAGGAAATCAAGAACATAGGAAACCTAGTGCTCAGGAGTGTGTCGAGAGAGTTTAGATAAATGTCAGATATATACAAATCATGACTTGTCAGACTGTCTTAGTCCAATTTGTCTATCATATTTTGTGGAACACTTCTTATACTATAGAACTTCCTTTTCTTTAAAAATCTTTATTATTGTGGTTGTTTCACTGTTATGTGTGGGTATGCCCCTGCCCTGTGTGCTTGTGGTGGTTAGAGGCCAACACTGTGGAATTGGTTCTCTTCCTCCATTTTAACATGGGTTCCGGGAATTGGACTCTGGCCATCAGGCTTGCTTGGCAACTTACTTACTGAGCCATCTTACTGCCTACAGTTACAGAATACTGCCTTTTCTCTTCCAGGAGAGGTCTGTCAGAGACCTGTGGTGGGTGCTTGGAGCCATAGATAGTACTGAACTGTGTATACTGTTTTTCTTATACAGTGTATGTATGATAAAGTTTATGATAGTTTATTAGTTTATGATAAATTTTAATTTATTAGTCAGATATAACAATTGATTAATGAGAATAAGAATGTACAACAATTATAAGACACGCTAGAATACAAGTTATATGAATGTGATTCCTCCTCACTCTTTCAGAGTGTCTTACTGCACTATATACGCACCCTTTGTGTGATAATGTAATTGACAATTCACTTTGGTTGACCATAGGTATTTTTTTTTTTTTTTGAGATAGAGGTTTGATAGTTAGCTCAGGTTTGAACTTATTATGTATATGTAGCCCAGGCTTGGCCTAAAACCTAAATATCTCCAGGGTGCTAGATTTATAAGCATGTACCACTGTGCTCACATCTGCCACAGGTAACTGAACCTCAGAAGCTCAATCCTTGGATGAAAACTTCTGTAGTCCCTTGATGATAATGATATAAGTAATTGATTTTGACCTTAATGGTATAATCCTCAGTCATTTTTGATCTCTGCTATTTCAGGCAATACAACAAAGAATGATGCAGATGTGCATGTGTATGCAAATTCATTATTGGGATATTTCCTGGAAGTGTAACATATCTAGAACTAGAGATTAGACCATGGCAGAGTTTTAAGCGAAGAGCCAAGGCTTGATAAAGTGATATTGGTAATGGGAAGGGAGGTGAATTGGTGATCAGATGAGAAGAGAGAGAAATTCAGAAAGAGAAAGGGGGCAAATTTAAGAGGCAGTCTTTTATTAACCAGTTTACCTTTGGATTCATAGTATTCTCCATTAAAGAAGCAAATTGGGCTGATGAAATGGCTCAGAGATAAAAAGCGCTTACTACTATTGTAGAGGATCCGGGTTTGGTTTTCACAGCTATCTGTAACTCTAGTTCCAGGGGTTCCTATGCCCACTGGCCTCTTTGAGCATCAGGCCTGCACATAGGTACATACAGGCAAAATACTCATACATAAAGTAAAAATATGTAAAACTATCCTTATAAAGTATACTGATAAACAGTCAGGCAGTGGTGGAACGCCTTCAATCCCAGCATTTGGGAGGCAGAGGCAGGCAGATCCCTGAGTTTGAGGCCAGCTTGGTCTACAGAGTGAGTTCCAGAACAGCCAGAGTTACAACAGAGAAACCCTGTCTTGAAAAAATCAATAATATGTACATTTTCAAGAAAACACAGCAGACCCATAACCTGGGTGAAATGGTGCACACCTGTTGTCCCAGCATTGAAGAAGTAGAGAGGTAGGAGGATTGTCATGAGTTTGAGGTCAGTCTGGGCTACATACTGAATCCCAGATCAGCCTGGGCTATGTGAGTTCTTATCCAGAACAAGACAAAACAGCTGGATGTGGTGGTGAATGGCTATGATTCTGGCCCATGGGAGGCAGAGGTAGGAGGGTCAGGAGTTTGAGGCCATATAGTCCTTGGCTACATAGCTTGAGACCATCCAGGACTGCATGAGACTTTGTTTAAAAAAAAAAACTAAACAAGCTGGGTGGTAGTGGTGCTCATGCCTTTAATACCAGCACCCTGTCTCAAAAATAAAAACGAACAAACAAACCCTAAACAACACACATACGCTCACTGGGAGTTCATAAAACAAACAAGTTGGCGCCTCCTCTGCTCTTGAGACCAGATCTTCCCATGTAGTCTGGGCTCTTTTCAATTCGCTGTTCAGCCCTGGTTGGCCTTGACTTGTGTGTGCTACTATGCCCAGCTAACAACGAATTTAAGAATAATTAACTGACTTATCCTAGTAAAACACTATGTAGTTTTTAAGGTAGAGGAACTAGGATTTGAGTAATTTGTCATGGTCTGGAGCTAGTGACAGTACCTGTGCTTGCATATTTAAATCACATGACTGAGCTCACTTTGAGCTGGAACTGGAACCCTTATTAAGTATAGGAGTTCCCAAAAGTGATTTTATTGAAATTGTACATGAAATAAGTCATGTCCATACCTTTTTAATCTCATGTGATTAAAAAGGAAAGCTGAGCACATCAATAGCAGTGGGTTCAATCACAGAGGTTCTGGAAGAAAATAAAAGAAAAATCAAGTTAAAGCAAGAGCTCAAAGGATGGGTCTACAAAGGAAGAACTATTTGAGTATGAATTTGATAGAGTTTTTAAAATCACTCTAGTACGTATTCTTTCTTTTTTTTCCTTCTGAGACAGGGTTTCTCTGTTGTAACTCTGGCTGTCCTGGAACTCACTCTGTAGACAAGGTTGGCCTTGAACTCACAGAGATCTGCCTGCCTCTGCCTCCTGAGCACTGATTAAAGGTGTGTGCTACCACCACCTGGCTTTCCAATAGGTATTCTAAGCTTGCATCTCTGCTGGTAAGATGCTAATCAAAAAATAATCGAGTAATATGTTTAGGATAATCCTATTTGATATTATGTTGTATGTGAAGAGTACACATTCAAATGTGGGAGGACTGAATGGTAGGGATTTTTTTTTAGGGCTGATGAGATGGTCAGTAGGAAAGGCACTTATTGCCAAACCTGACGACCTGCGTTTCATTTCCTCCAGTCCTGCATGGGGGAAATTACACATTACCGAAGCCACACTTGGGTGTGAACGTTTTACAGAAGACTGAACGGAAGCTCCAGCCTGGGCTGTCCTATGACTTCCATCAAAAGGCAGATTTCTCTGTCTCCTGAGTCATGCTACTCCAGGAAGGAGAGAGAAATACTCTTTTCTCACACTTCTTGACTGGAAATGGATAGTTTAAATGTATGCTGAGCAATTAAATAAATAAACTCTTAATTTGTTTCTTTTTTTGGTGACATTTGGCCAATCTTTCTGTTTTGTTGTGTTTTTTTTTCTATCCTCAAAGCTACTGAGTTGGCTCTTTATCTCCCTGTACCCATTGCTGATGAGTAAATCTTTCTTAAGTGTAACCCTGATCTCAACATCTTTCTGCTGAGAAATCTACTAAACTTCCTCTACAGTGTCTAATTTAACACACACACACACACACACACACACACACACACAGAAACACATTCACACACACACACACAAATACACACTGTGTATGAGTATTTTGCCTGATGTATGTGAAGCACATGTGTGTCTCTTGGCCAGGCAGGTCAGAAGAGAGCAGAAGAGAGTGTCAGGTCTACTGGACCTGGTGTTATAGACTGTTGTGAGCCACTGTGTTGGTGCTGGGAATTGAACCCCTGTCCTCTGCAAGAACAAGTGCTGGTGAAAGGAAGCAGCCAAACTTTAGTCAGGCTTCTAAGAGCACCAAAATTGTGTAGGCCCAAGCCAGGAGCACCGTGACCCAAAACAGTTCCCAGAGTTAAAGAAAAACAATTTCTAAGATAAATAAGACGGCCTTGGGCTAAAAGAGTTTCCCCACGTTGACAGCCCATGGCCTCGGGCTAAGGATCTTCCCCCCACCCACATTGACTAAGACCCTAAAGTTTACATTTTCTAGGAGCCCACAACCTTGCTATATGCCAGCACCAATCAGTTTAAAGGTTAATTGGCCCTAACCTATCAAAATGGGAAAACAATTTGGGGACCAATCGACTTGTCCCAACTTGGTTTGTGCCTAGCAACCGCTTGAACAGTAAATAAAAAGGCTTGCTTTTTGCTCCTCGGGGCCGCTTCTATCCTGTGTGTTAGAGCGGTCCCAGTGCACTGGAATAAATCCTCTTGCTATTTGCATCGATATCCCGTCTGTGAGTCTGTGTGGGGGTGCGACGTTCCGGTTTGGGCCCTGGGGGTCCCAGTTTGGATCTCTGAGGTCCAACACTGGTAACTGCTGAGCCATCTCCAGCCCTAAGTTTCTTGTTCTAGCTGTTGAGGACCAGCATACTTCCATCCCTTTCTCATCTTATTTCTCTATCCAGAACAGGGCTCAGCTAACTATGACCCTTGCCAAATTTCTATTGTCCAGGGGCTAAGAAAAGATTTACATTTTTGGATGACCTTGAACTCTAGGCAGTCCTCCTGCCTCAACTTCCTAGGTGCTAGTATTACAGATTACAAAGTCAGCTCAGTATTTCTATGGGAAAAATAAAAATAACAATAATATTTCATGATACATGAAATGACAACAAATTTAAATTTCAGTATCCATAAGGAAAAAATAAATTTGGAATATAGCCATGCCTCTTGAGTTACAGATTTTTGTGTGGCTGCTTATACACTTAAAAATGACAGTTGAAAAATTTTGACAAAGATCATATGGCTCTCAAAGCCTAAAATATTTACTATCTGTCCCCTTTAAAACAAAACAAAACAAAACAAAACAAAACAAAAAAAAAACTTGCCAAACCACACAGTAGGTGAGAAAAATGCATTCTCAGATATAGTCAGCGTGTTTATAAAGCACCCTCTGGTTGATCTTGCTCTATCCTGTGCTGCTTCCATGGATCTAGACTGCACTGAGACTTTAAATTTATATTTGCGTACTAAATGCATGCATTGTGCCTGAGGAGGCCAGAAGAGGTGTCGGATCCCCTGGAACTGCATGGAGTTACAGGGGATTGGAAGCTGCCCTGTGGGTGCTGGGTATTGAACCTGGGTCCTCTGAAAGAGCAGCCAGAGCTCTTAATGGCTGAGCTATCTCTCCCTCTAATTCCTTAAAAAGATAAAACAACAAAACTAATGGACTTTATTTTCTTAATTCTGCCTAGTTCAGTCTTCATGTTGCCCAACAGGGAATCATCTGAGATGGTAAGGTTGGAACAGCCTAATGTGTTTATAGTGATCTCTGACAGATGTTCAGTATCTAAGTTGTAGTATTGATATTTTGTACTGTAACCAAAGGAAACAAGCTGCATATTCCTACAAGTCTTCCTCTTGGCTAGCCATGATATGTTAATGTTACATGAGGAGCAAGGATGAAAAGCAGTCTGTAGAAGGCACAAACCCAAAACAGTACTGGGGGTGGTAGCTTACAGCTTCTTTTCTGTGAGTACATCTTTGCTAGTTTGATCTGAGGTGCGGTGCTGTTCTCGTATTTCGCTTTTCAGCATGTTTACAACTGACTCTGTGCTCAGCCTGTATGGAGTCACACTGAATTGTATTCACATTTATTAAAAAAATTAAAATACTTACAGGAGGGTGGTCAAGATGGCTTAGTGGTTAAAATGTTTACTGTGCAAGTCTGATGATCTGGGTTCAATCCCCAGAACCTACATTAAGGTGGAAGGAGAGAATCAACTCCTAGAAGTTGTCTTCTGACTACTGCATGTTTGGTATTTGATATGTGTGCCCTCTACTCCTTCCGACCAGTTAAATACAACAAACACATAGAAGAAAAGCTTTTAAAGGTACAGCTTTGGCAATTTATTTAGTGTAGATATCCTGAAAATCTCTTTTTTGAGCATTTTAATTAGCAGCCTTGTCATTTGATTCCTGTATTTTACAGAACAGAATATTGAGCTCTGGCTACTTGTGAGAAATTAAGCTTCAGTGCTGTTTGTCCACTAACAAAGAAATAGTGAAATGTTGCTTTTGGCCCTGATTTAATGGGTCAGAATATATATTTTGGCCTGGAGCCATATATTCAATTATTGTATTATAATTCAATTATTGTATTGTAATTATTGTATCAATTCAGTTATTGTATTGTAAAAGGACTCTGAATAATCTCCAATTAACAAGCAGAATGGCTGTTAGCATTAATAAAGACATTTAAAGACTTTTGCCACTGGGTTACTATTTCAGATTTTTGACACCTGTAATTAATTAAGAGCGGGAAAAAGTCTACATTGTTGGTAGTCCTGGTTCAATGTTAAAAGCTAGCTGAGGCCAGGTTAATTTTTGTGAGTGTGTTTATATGTGTGTGCATGTGCATGAGTTCCTCTTTACTCATCGTCAACTTTAATAAGTCTTCCTGTTCTTGTCATGCCATAAATTTTTTAATAGGATTATAGGATCATGAAATAACTTCAGGAAGCATCAAATATCATTGAAATCCACTTTGTCATTTAAAGACAAATAATAATAGACAACAGCTTCTATTCTGCAGGGCTTTCTTCTAGTTTAGAATTAGAGCATAGATCTGCTTAGGTGAACATTACAATCTGAATAGCTTTTTAGGAAAATCAACTGAACCCTGTTAGAAGACATATACCCATCTGTTATAGCTGTTATGAAGATTTAATGAAATAATAAGTCCTGACTTAAAGCATGTGCTATATTTAATTTATCTATCTATCTATTTATTCACTTGTTTATTTATATTTTTGTGCATGTCTGTAACCCTAGCTATAAAGAGGCTGTGGCAGAAAAATAGCCACAAATGAGACACTAGCCTGGCCAACACAGCCCTAGGTCCTCCAGGGCTGTATTGCAAGACCCTGTTTAAAAAACAAAAAACAAGTTAGCAAATAAAACAAGTAAGAAAATAAAAAAGAGAAACACACACACACACACACACACACACACACACACACACACACACACACACACACTTTGAAGAAAAAGCCCTGAAATCACCATTGAGTATTGCAAGGGTGGAAAGAAAGATGGGACTGAGCAGTGGCATCTGTTATCCACCAGGCTTGTTCTGGTGATTTATATGTGTTTTATACCCCACTTAACCCCAGAGAGAGTTTACTTTTCCCAGTTATTGATAAGGGGACTGAGGCTTAAGAACAAGTCAAGGCACAGAACTGGAAAACACATTGAAGTGAGGTTCAGACTGCCTCAGTCCAAAGCCAGATGCTTCTGCTGCGGGGCAGGACGTAGCCTTCCTAACATGGAACCAGATTGTTTTCAAAGATTCACTTACACATGGCTCTTTGAGGTTATTTTTCCACCCAGAAAAAAGTTTTGGTGGTGGTTACAGGTCTAGGCTTATCTACAAAGGTTACAATATCGTTTAAATCCTGCATATCTGTGAACTAAAACTGTTAAAAACAGTTATGGGAAAATGTGTTTGTAATTCTAGCTATTAAAGCAGAAAAAAAAAACACGTATGTTTTAAATTTTTGTGGAAGAATCTTTTGAGAAAAGCAGGTTTGCTTAGTGGGCAGCAATGAAGAAGACTGAGACTATTGATTTTGGTGGGGTTTCTGGGCTATTTTAAGGCATATAGCCATTAGTGGCATATTCACGTATAATATCTCCCTTTCCTTAGTCATGCATAAGACACAGCAGGTGATGATGTCAACCTAACTTCTTTCAGCAATATTTAGCTTTTCCATTTTCATAATATTTATAATTGTTTAGTGGCATACTTTCTAGTGGCCCCTTGCTGGCCATCTTACAGTTACAGAATGTTACAGTTTCTAGGTATATTGAAAAAGAAATGACCATAAAAGAATTAAATACTAACAGGCTTGGCTACTTGCTTCCATCATTTCCCGTATTTCAGTGAGCAGTGGTTTTCTGAGCTCTCAGTCTGTGCCGGTCACTGTGTGTCATGGCTGTGAGGGAAAAATCATTGTGGACTTGAAGATACAACCTCCCTGAAGAATTGTACTCTTCTTGAAACATTCATTAAAGATTACATTCAGTCATTCAAATCTTTCCTTCCTCATCAGTATTTATGAATATGCAATGATTGTTTAATTATAACCATAGGGGATGCTACTGAGTTCTCTTTTAAGTAGCCAAACCAAACAAAAAAACCTTTCTTTTAAATTTTCCTATAGTTAATGCTTGATTTATTATCATTAGAGGTAGGACTAAACTTGGGAGTTGGGGGATCTATAATTCACTTTATGTATGTTTGAATTCAGCATGAAAACCACTTTAGTATTTGGCAAGCCTCTAACTGAGGGTAAATAACCTCCGCAAACCTCATGGTTCTCCTCCCCTCTTTCCCTCCCCTCCTCCCTCCAGCCTGGCTGCTTCCATCTCTCTGTCCCTGGCTCCATCCCTCCTTTTCTTTTCTAGGGATTGAATGTAGGCTTTGCACATTCTCGGCAGGCACTCTACCTCCAAGCTACATTTCCAGCCCCAGAACTTCCATTTCTAAAATGAGGAATCTGGAATATTCTTTTCATCCTACAATTCCCAGTCCATGAAGTGGAAGGGGGGCTAGCTGTGTTTCTTTGAGGAAACTGGGAAGAAAGTGGGTGGTAGGCAAGATACGGGCTTGTACTGATGGCCCATTTTCCTGTTAATTTGCTGGCTTTCCAGAGGACAGTTGTAAGTGGTTGTAAAGCGTATGGAAGACTTTTTAGTTGAGGGAGAGGATGAAGTATTTGGACACAGAAGGCTTTGCACTTTGGGAGCCTATTCACAGTGTCGTCTCCTCCTCCTCCTTCTTCTTTTTTTTTAGACAGGGTTTCTCTGTTGTAACCCTGGCTGTCCTGGAACTCACTCTGTAGACTAGGCTGGCCTTGAACTCACAGAGATCTGCCTGCCTCTGCCTCCCAAATTCTGGGTTTAAAAGTGTGCGCCACCAGCTTTACATTGTCTTCTTACTTAGGGTTCTAGTGAACCAGGCTGCTCTGCTAACATTTGTCCAGCCCTAATTAATGCACTCAGTCTCAGTTGTTGGGTTAGAATTAACAGCTGCTGCCAGGACAGCTCAACTTGAACTCCAGGAAACTATGGTGTTGGCTGAGCTTATCTGACATTAGAACTTGCCATTAACATGGTTCATCTGCCATTCGATTCACATGACTGTGTTCTTACTTGTGCAAATATATATTAGTTTATTGAAATGTGTTACAAGTTGAACTTTCAGCATTAGTAGATTTTCATATTTTGTAATTGTTGTGTGCCAAAAGGTACTGTTGATAAAGTATGGTTTTCTTTTCTTCCCTCCCTCCCTTCCTCCCTTCTTCTTTCTTTTCACTATGCCTGCCATGCTGACCTCAAACTCTATGTTGTGTTGAACTGTCTTTGTATTTCAGGCTGGCCTTAGACTTACGATCCTCTTGTCTTAACCTTCCCGAGTTCTGAGATTACAGGCATGTGCCGTCATACCTGGCCAACACTTGGGAATTTCCTGATTATGAAAGCACCCCCCCACCCACCAATCTGGAATGTACAGGAAAGGATTAACAAGAAAGTAAAGGTCTTCTGAAATTATATTTTCCATGATGTGCCTTTCTCGTTTTTTCCTCCTGTGTAGATAATTGGGGGACAATTGGGTATTTCATCATTAGTGAAATGGGCATTTTAGGTAAAGCTTATGCTGTTAGGGAACTAGCCTAATTTACTGATTAAAATTGAATCTTGTTTGTTTAAGGTTGGGGAACACAGACTGCTGCCCACAGCAGCCAAGTAGTTAATGAGTGAGTCAGGCCAACTGTAGGGCACTAAGGAGTTATGAGGACTTTTAAGTTTAAAACAATATAGGCCCTCACAAGTTATTACTGTCTCTACTTGATTGCCACACGGAAATATGACTTAACATAGTCAGATTTTCCTAATTTTCAAGGAAGCCTGGAGATCTGAATTATTAATGAATTGTTAATGTGAAAAATTTCCCATTGTTTCAGCATCTGGTGGGCATCTCATAGCAGGGCAGATGGATGGAGCAAAATACCAACCGTTCCCCTCGTTTAATAATTGTTTTTTGAGACTGAGTCTTACTCTGAGACTCAGACTGGCCTTAGACATGCAACAGTTCTCTTGTCGTGGCTCTTTGAGTTCTGGGGTTACAGGTATGACTCACCACACCTTTGTTTACTAACTTATTCTTTAAGCAGCTGTTACCTGTTAGCACTCTTGGGTCTTGACTTCATTTATTGTTCATGGCTTTTAGAGCCACCTCATTGTTCCTTTCAAATCCCATCTCCAGCCCAGGTAAGTGAATTGCTCATTAAACATCTCCATCTGAGCATCCCTTCCCTCCAAGTTCTGGCTTTTTCTTTGTTCCTGTTGACTTGGACCCTTGAGTCAGGAGCAAGAAATTCATTTTAGATTTCTTTCCTATCTTCTACATGGAGTGAGTGTCATGTAGATGAACCTTTTCATCTGTACTCTTAACTCATCCATACTGCTGCTGTTTTAGTTTGTCTTTTACCGAGACTAAGTTCTATGAAGTCTGGGGCTTTGTGTGTCCTCTTCACCGTTGTTTATAATACTAGGAATATTATTGTTGCAGATATTATTTCTAGTTATGTTTAAAATGGTTGTTTTGTGCATTGTTGGGTGAAGGGCTGCCTAGGCCTTGGTGATTTGTATTGTCTGCAGGTGTTGGCTTTATGTAAATGATTCCTGATGATCTGCACGTGTTATCAATAGATCTCCTGAGGAGCTTAGGGACTAATAAAAACCCCTGAGATGAAATGCTCAGGGTTCTACTATCAAGTATGGCGCTTGCCATGACAGGTGGTTCCCTCTGCTGAGGTCTGGCAGGATTTAACGTCTACAAAAATGCCTCCTGTCTTCCTTGCTGAGTGACACAGTAGCCTGACTGCTACAAGTGATGCACCAGCGTGGGACAGGACATCACACAACCTACATCCAACGTGGAGACAAGGAAGAAGAGAAAGAAACTGCAGACCTTACAGAGTCCGGTAAAGTACACTCAGGGCAGCTCCCAGAGGATAGAGATTAAGATATTAATAAAAGCATATATATGCCAAAACATAATGAGTAGAAGTCTCCTGAAGGAAGAGGAGAGTGAGAAAGGAAAGCTCTATAAGAGAGAGTTGTAAATGAGAAAGAAAGCTCCAAGGCCAGGCCATTTTCTGGTCATGGACACAACCCTAGCATAGGCAAACCACATGGCTAAGTGTGGCATGCTCCAGCAGTTAGCTTTGCTCCCATTGCTGCTGGAGACAGCCAGGGAATGGGAAACAGGAACAGAGTGTACTCTTCTACAGAATTTGCTGGTGTGTGTGTGTGTGTGTGTGTGTGTGTGTGAAGCTTAAGATGGTGTGTTTGAGATCTATGAAGAAGATTGTGTGTTTCCCTGTAGCAGTAGTGGAATAGAATTGCAAACCGTCAGAGTGTTTCTACCGGAGATTCTTCCCACTGGCTCAGGACACCCTGCTATGGAAGCTGAGGCTTGGAGCCAAGAAGCTGCTTAGTTGAACTGATCTTTTTTTTCTTTTTTTCCCCCTACAAACAAGACTCTGTCTTAAAATCTGGAAGGGTCAAGGTCAGCATGTAGAAGTTGTCTTCCAGAAATGGCGAGATTGTACCTCATGCTGGCAGCCAAATTTGGCCTGTAAGAGTCATCCAGGTGGTACTGGTTTTAAAAGCATGAGGCAGTCATGGAGAACAACTGAGGCTTAGAACTATGAAAGGCCAGGAGAGGCCATTGGTGAAGATGCAGCCTCATGGCAATTAAAGGCCCAGATTGAAGGATCATGCAGAGAAATTGAGGCTTGGCACCATGAAGAGAGCCTAGGAGAGGCTATTGGTGAAGGGGCATCCAAGTGCAGCAGAAGACCCCAGCATTCTGAAGATGACGGTACCATGGGATAACCAACATGGTCAGCAGCAGTGGTGGAGGGGAGCCAGCCAGAACCTGGAGGACAAACTGTGTTCTGCAGAAGTTAGAGGTAGAGAAGTGATTCATGCCCTTTGGAGGAGCCTAAAAGATCGTGAGTGAATCCCAGATAATTGGACACTGAAAATGTTTTTCTGCTATCCAAAGACATTTTGTGAAGAAGTCTTTGGAATGTTCTTCAGAACAGTGAACTCAAACATATTTCTTTAGAAGTTGCCATATACAACCATGCTGGACATTGTGAAAAGCTTGATAGATGTTTGGTTTCATTTAATCCTGGCATCTTAGCAGACCTTATAACACTTCTGTAGATAGTGTTGCTGGTGTAGTGTTAGATTGTGTTGTAAAGATAATTTTTTTTTTTTTTTTGGATTGGCTTATACAGAAAAGGGGGAGATGTTGCTGAGGTTTATTTTTAGTTAAGTCTAAAACAGTTGTTTTGTGCATTGTTGGGTGAAGGGCTTCCTAGGTCTTGGTGTTTTGTATTGTCTGCAGGTGTTGGCTTTATGTAATGATTGCTCATGATCTGCACATGCTATCAGAACACCTGAGGAGCTTAGGGATCAATAAAAACCCCCGAGATGAGATGCTTGGGGTTCCACTATCCAGAATGGCTCTTGCCATGATAGTGGTTCCCTCTGCTGAGGTCTGGCAGCTTTGCACCTATGAAAATGCCTCCTTGTCTTCTTTGCTGATCAACACCATAGGTGTACCTGCTACATATTACATGTTAAATTATTTGTTGGAGAGCTTCCCTCCCAGTTGTTTGAACTCAAACCTAACAATGTTCTTTGCTGAAACCTATTAAATAATTTTTCATTGTTTAGAGGCTATTTCAGCACATGATATTACATACAGGACTTTTCACTATGTGACTCCTTTATTGCTCTATAATTTCCTAACCTTTCCACATCTCTACCAGAGCCCCATGTTCCTGTCATGTAGATGTGTGCTTTCTAAACTGGCTATGCTTTCATGTGTGATAACCCAGTAACTGGAAAACCCTCTTTTTAACATATTTTTTTCACTTCAAATTTTATTTTTCCTGGAGAATGTTCAGTTAGCTTTCATAGAACTCCTTTTCCTGTGTACCATTTTAGTTAGTCGTGGAGACCTGGATGCTTAACCTAGGTAAGCAACCAGGTTTTGCTTAAACATTTGTCTTGTCTAAGAAGGTATGGACGGACTCACTTAACTTGTATCCCATGGTGGTGTACACAATGCTTACCACATAGGAAGTGCTTAGTAAGTGCTTGATTCAGTGAATGGCTAAGTTGGAAAACAGAATGGGTTAGAGAGTCCGAGTTTTTCCGGATATATGACTTTTAAACATCTGGTTGGCTGGCCAGTTATGAATGATAGACAAAGGTTATCAGTGCAGGGGTAGAATGAAATGCAAGTCTGTCTTCACTATAGAACAACAGTGCTGATGGTAGGTCACATATATTATCTTTGAATGGCCTGAGCCTGGCATTGGATACATTTATACATCACAATGATTTTTCTGTGTAATGGCTTGCACAGACTAACAACACCGTTAAAGACTGACGTGAGCTAAAGTACTAGTTCATACCCAATATGAGCTGGTCATGTTTGGTTGGTCATAAATGGTTGGCCTTGTGGGCTGTGGCAGTGTAAAGGCTTACATGATGATCATACTGTCTAGTGGAATACGGTGATACACACCCTCATTCCCAGCACTCCAGAGGTAGAGGCAAGGGAATCTCTGTGATATCAGGGTCGCCCTAGTCTCAAGGCCACCCTAATCTGTATAGTGACTTCTAGCCAGCCAGAGCTACATAGTGAAACCTAGTATTAAAAAAGATAGAGAGACAGAGAGAGACAGAGAGAGACAGAAAGGAAAGAAAGAAAAAGAGAACCTTGTCTAGACGTCTGAAAGATATCTTCCTGTTGTTTTGAGACAGTCTCACTATGTAGCACAGTCCTTCTGCCTCATTAAAGATTATGAGGATCACGGCATGTACCACCATGCCTGTCACCTTGCCACCTTTTGTTCGGTCCTATAGTTACCAATTTCACTACACAGATTGGTAATAGGAATCCTCTCTGCTGCGTTTGTCGTAACCGCTTTCTTGTATGTAGCGCAGCTAAGGGAGACGTCCGTATCAACATAGTTCTAGTCTAGGTAGTGGCTGGGCTAGCCATCTCCCCCTTTTTCCCTGGAAAGAAACCAGTCATTCTACATTTCTGAACTTGAGTAGGCTGTGATGAGAAGAGTGGTATTAACAATAGCAGAAGACAAAAGCCTTCTTATATAGAATTTTTCAGCTGAAAGTCACATATTGAACAAAAGATATTTAAATTAACTACAGAACAAAGTATGAGCCTTCAGAAGAAACAAGGCTTCCTGCCAAGTCCCCTGAAGCCGCCCCCGGGCCTGTTTCATTCACTGCCACTATTTCAGTTGTCATGTCCAAGGACGTGTTGTTTCTTTTTCCCTTCCTACCACCTAGGCGACGTATAGTTGGCAAGGAGCACCTGATTATTGGATTGAATATAAATCAGGTCTTAAGAGCAATGGCCAGCAGTGAACAAATCTGAATACAGAGCAACAGGATTGAAAGTCAGAAGTGATAACGCGTATTTACTATAAAGTTAGATAATTCTGAA
This sequence comes from Cricetomys ansorgei, assembly GCA_026225945.1. Taxonomy (NCBI): domain Eukaryota; kingdom Metazoa; phylum Chordata; class Mammalia; order Rodentia; family Nesomyidae; genus Cricetomys; species Cricetomys ansorgei. Next base: position 7,430,863 of record JAMJFZ010000770.1, on the reverse strand, counting down.
AGTGTTATTTTTAAAATGGTGACCAGATAACTTGCACAGACCTCATGTAACTAGGAACTATTCGTTAACATTTTCTCTGCATTTAAATTTTTAGAAATAATTTGTAATTGTGTGTATGTGTCTGTGTGTGGACAGATGCACAAGTGCAGGTGTGCATAGAGAGGCCAGGGGCGTCAGAAGCCTCTGGAGCCGGCGTTAAAGTGGTTGCGAGCTGCCATACCTGGGTACTGGGAATTGAACTCAGGTCCTGTGGAAGAACAGCAAATTTACACTTTCCTGCTTAGCATCTCTGAAATCCCTCAATTTTTTAAAATTTGCTTTCATATATAAGAATTACAGTAGTTCTGCTCTAACTTATCATGAAGTATTTGATTAGTTTTATTTCAATACAAAAATAATGCATTCACTTTAATATTTTCTTTGTTATTAATAAATCATTAAAGAGTTCATCAAATATTTACCAATTTTATTGCTGCATTTTTAACACTTTAATTAAAAACTCTTTATTACTATTATTTCTATTGTTTGTGTGTGTGTGTGTCTATCTGTCTCTGTGAGTTATTGGCCAGAAAAGTAATAGTTATACATGTGAGTTACAGTCACAAGTGGTTGTGAGACTGTTGACAAAGACTCTGGAATATGAACTTGGGTCCTTTGAATGAGCAGACACTGCTCATCATCACTGAGCCATTTCTCCAGCCCATAAAGGCACTTAGGTCACAGTGGTAGAAGAAACAATTAAAGGAAAAGTAATTAAATAACTTATCTGAGTTCACAGCCATTCATTAACTAATCTGGGACAACAAACAAGCTACCAAATTCTATCATGTATCAGCCTTTGGCTTAGGCCAGGTGTTTTGGTGACCTGGTCCTGCACAGGTGTGAGACACATTACTGACATATGGAGAATCATAAACCTTCTAAATCTGCACTTATAACACTGAACTTACACCTTCTAAAACTGCACTTACAACACTGAACTAAACCTTCTAAAACTGGATTTGTCTCCCAGCTTTCCTATGAACTCATTCTTAAGTTACTCATCAGCCTTTTTAATGATCTCTTCCCAAAAGAAAGAGCCAGACCTGGAATGTTGTGTTGTAGGTGGAGAAGAAAAGGCCACATCCAGAAAAACAACCAACCAGAAAAATGAGCCAAGGCTAAGGCTCAGTTAGGTGTGTTTGAGTACATGCTTTACTGAGTCAGAAATACTGGCTGGTGTGGCTTCAGCTGAGGGAATGATCTAGAAGGGACAGATAGACTACCTTGACCTGAAGGTCTACAGAAGGGCTGTCATCCTGTGTTCTGCAGTTCAGTGTACTATTACCTAAGTATCATAAAGTCCAGGGCGTCCAAAGAAGCCAGTTTCTAAGGGTGACGGGCCATAGTGATATCTCCTGATTTGTGAACAACTGGAAAAGCCTTTCTAGGCAATTCAAAGACAAAACTTAGAAACTTGAAGCCACTAAGCAAGAGATGGCAGGAAATTCATTTCCTCCAGTCTCCCCATGACCATGCACACAGAGACAGTTTCTGCAGTACCTGTGTTTAATACATGAAAATACAACAGGACAAACAAGAAGGGACTAGTTCACCAAATCCTGTGTTAACTGATGGGAGTCTGCAATCTTTATAGGTAGAATAGATTTATGCCTTTAACACAGGTCTCACTGGGTGATTGAGGATAGCCTAGAACTAGCCATCTTCCTATTTTGGTCTCTTGAGAGGCATGAGAGTTTTCTCTTTAACTTCTCTAGTATTACTTCTTTAGAACAAACTGTTTTATCTGCTCTTATTTATTTTAAGGTTTTATGGTATGAGTGTTTTGCCTGTGTGTGTACCATGGTGCACATGCCTTCTGAGTGCACCACTACTCCTGGTTTTTGCAGTGCTGAGGATCAAACCCAGGACTTACTGCTTGCTAGGCAAACACTCTACCAGCAGAGCCACCACTCAGCTCTTTCCCTTTACCTGTGACTCTGGCTAACCTCTCTAGAAGGTAAGGTCCATATGGCAGGAGACTTACTGTGTGCTTCATCCTTAGTACCTAGAGCAGTGTCGGACATGTGGTTCAGTGACACTGAATACCTTCACTTTTCTAAAGGGAATTTGAGAGGAACTCATCCCTTTTCTCCTTCCTCCTTTGTTTTCTATCTGTCCCCTCTGCTCCCTATGTAAAGGAGTTTCCATGTGTCTTAACTGTGAATATTCATACTTAGTATGAACCGGTGACTTCATGCCTGAACTTCGTCTTTTACTTCATGAAATCATGGCCTACAGCTTTTTGAATGGTTGGTTTCAGCTGGCAAACATTGTGAACAATACATCTGGAAATATTCTGTCATATTTGATCTGAGAAACTCTTAAACCAGCTGCTGATTTGAAAGGCTTTTATTATGTTACAGACAGACTATTGTCTAAAGAAGCATTGGCTCTTACATAGTACTGTGTTGCTTTTTCTGAGCTATTAACTTGACAGAAAAAAAAAAAACTTGTCTTCAGTAATTTATGCATGACTGGTATGTATGAATAGTTTATTGTAGCTTTTTCTTTAGCTGATTTATTGTGCATTTAGGGATTTTTCTTGCTTGCTTTTTTCTTTAAACTCAAGTCAAAAGTTAATTGGCTAAGTAGGATTAAGATGTTCCCTAAAGCTGGTTTAGGAAATTTCACATTTCTGCCCCGCAATGTGGTTTAACTTAGTGACTGACCATACCTAAGCAGATTTATGTGGACAAGATGGGCGATTTTCACTGCTCACATTGTTACTTAGGCTTTTGCTAAGATGGGTGTATGGTTCACCTCTTTGGCATATTTGATAATTAGGATACAATGGGATAATAATGGACATCTAACCCTTGCTCAGGAATGATTTTGAAGAGAATGAGGAAGTATATAATTTGTAGTATAATACATAAAGAAGCGCTTCTCTAATCTAGTTAGTATGACTTAATATTTTGACATTTTTTGTGGTACTGAGGATGATAATTTTTACTTAAGTTTTATTTATTACTACTGTTATTATTTGTGGTGTGTGTATATGTGTGTGTGTGTTCCTGTGTGTGTGCTTGTACATGTGATGTAGGTTCATGCCCATGTATGTGCATTTGCATGAGGAGGCCAGAGGTCACATCAGGTGACCTTTTAGGAGCTATCTGCCTCATTTTTTGATGCAGGGTTTCTCATTGTTAGTCTAGACTGGTTGCCTGTGTCCACTTCCCTTGGACCGGGGTTACAAGCATGCGCCACCATGCCTGGCTTTTCACATGGGTTCTAGGGCTCAAACTCTGGTTCTCATGTGTTCATGGCAAGCACCAACTAGCCCTATTTTTGTCTTTATGCACATGTATTTTTTCCTTTTCACTCTGTAGCTCAGTTTTTTTCTAGAACTCAGTATATAGCCCAGGCTGGCTTCAAATCCTTGGTGATTCTCCCTTAGCAGCCTAAGTGCTGAAATCGTGTGTGAGCCAGCACACCTGGCTTAACATTAATAACCTAATTATAATTTAAAAGTATTTAAAAGTATTATAATTTAAAAGTTATTTTTAATTTCTTTTCTTTCTGAGCTGAGAGTTGAACCCAAAGCTTGTACGTGTCAAGGCTAGCACTCTAACACTGAGCTATAGCCCAGGTCTGTTCTGTGAAGTTAGACTGGCCTGGGGCTCACTATGTAGTCCGGATTGTGTGCTTGTCATCCTCCTGGCTTTTCTTCCTGACTGCTGAGATCCTAGGTATGAGCTTCTGCATCTAGCTATAGTTCTTGTAAATGAAATATAAGGTCAGAAGTATTTTTCCACAGCACCGAGTCTGTATAGCCATATTGGCCTCCCTCTAAATTAAGATGCATCAATTTGCTTGCCTCTTTCTGTTAGGTAAGATATTTTAAAAGTACTTTGGCTGTTTTGAGTAACATCGTAGTGAATGCCTTTGTGAATATTGTAATTACACATTTGGTAATGCTGCTTGGTCTAGTCTCTCAGTTTGGATATCTTAGTTGTGACGATTTTTATGTTTCCGAATACACAGAAGCAAATACCTTTACAAAAGAGAATGTGCAAGTTTAAGTTGTTCTGTAATTATGGAGAGGCATGTTTTTTTCAGGTTTACTTTTATTTATTTATTTATTTATTTATTTATTTATTTATTTATTTATTTATTTATTTATTTATTTAGGTTACTATTAAAGTTGAATGTTTTCTTGTTTGATTTTTAGCGCCAGAGTCAGAATTTCATCAGATTATTTCTCCTAGTTTCTCTCCTCTCCTTCCCCCATATATGTTTGCATGAATCTCTTTGTATATTCATTTTAGTCTGCTTAAGTTGTATACTTTGGGACCTTTCAGAGATGTTTTCCAGTGTCATATGCTTGTGTTTTTCACCAGGTTTGTCTATTCTCGTACTGACCTCTGACCTCCGGCCTCCTCTAGAGAGTGGTAATAGCACCGCGCTTGGACTTCATACTTTTTCTAGTTTATTGTGAAAACATGTTATGGGAACAGTCTTTTTCTTCCTTTTGAGACAAGTTCTCATGCATCCTCTGTTGGCTTCAACCTTAATGTGTAGCTGAAGATGATCCCCTGCTTTCGTTTCCTAGGTACTAGGACTACAGCTGTGTGCCACAAGCCTGGTTTGAGTGATCTTAATAATTGAAAATCCAAAAATTTTCTTTTGAAACTAGAATCTGGAGGATTTTGTTTTGTTGTTATTTTAACTGGTACTGTCCGTGTAGCCCAGGCTACAATTGGTAATAGTCTTGCCTCAGTCTCTTGAGTGATGGGACTGCAGGACTATGCTACCATAACTGGGTTCATTATGTCTTCACATGTGTTTCAGACATGCTTAATTAAAAGTTAATAACAATCTGAGAATTTCTGTTTGACTTTCCTCTTGTAGGTTGGAAAAGAGACTGTTCAGACCACTGAGGATCAGATTTTGAAGAGAGATATGCCACCAGCATTTATTAAGTGAGTAACTAAACCATTTGTTACTACATAGAGTAGTATTCTTGTTAGAAAGACAAAATTAATTCCAAGAACTACTTCTGTTTTTGTGTGTGCATGCATATGTGTGAGTTTGTCCATCTGTGTGCACCTGTATCTGTGGGTGTGTGTATATAGGCATTCATGTGTGTGTGGAGGTCAAAAATAAAATAAAATAAAAAATAAAAAAAAGAGAACCTTCCCCTGATTTTTTTTTTTTTTCTTAGATGACTCTTGGTGGTAACTAGGGTAGCAATCCTTTATTCTGGCGATTGGAAATGAAAAATAATTAAACTTTTATCTTGCTGTTCTTGTATAAACTTTATTTCAGAGTAGCTTCATAGCCCTATTTGATGAAGAGAATGTAAACCAATGAATATGGAAGGAATGACAGAATTAGAAAATCATCATTGTCTGTATTTCAGTAAGACAGTTGCTCCTGTAGCTAGTCAGCTGAAGCCCGGAGGTTTGAAACTTTACTGTCCCATGAGGCACAAACCTTGGTCTCCATGAGAATGTGGGGAAACCAGTGTGTGAAGGTTGAGTGAAAAATACCAAGCAGTTTATTTTAAAAATGTATTGCTTAATTAGCTACTGAAATTTTCCTGTAGCGTAAAGCCCAAACAAGATGAGTGTGGTTGTCAACTCTGGAGGCAGTAAATACTCTGCGATTTAAAGCACAGTGGTTGTGCTCTTCTTGCCTTTCTTTAGGATGTAAGGAAGCAGAAAATAAATGTTTTGGCTTTGAAGGGGAAGGGACAAAGAGGGAAACAGATGGAAGCAATTAATTACATCCTTGGAATTGTTGAGTAGGACATTCTTTGGGGCTATTTGGTTGATGTTTGGATGTTTCCAGGGCATTACTGACCTCAGCTTCCTCTGAAGTCTGCCTTACATGGATCTAAATACTGACTGCTTCTTAGGCAGCACAAGAGAGAAATAGGTTTAGAAATTTACTATTAGGTTCGCTTTCTAGAATGTGAGGATGCCAAGGCTACAGGAAGCAGAAGACTCTTGGCCCGTGGATAGGTTCAGACGTGAACCATATATATTTAAAAAGCTTTTAGGGAAGGATATGCCGTTCAGGATTTGCGGTGGGTCTCAGAATCAAGTTACAGGCTCACTTGTGTGACTGGCAATTCAGGGAATATTAAAAAGTGGATTTAATATTAGTTAAAAGGTTGAACGTGTCTAGTAAAAAAAAAAAAAGGACCCCTCCCCACCAAAAATCCTTAAAATCAGAACTATTTTTAATCCCAAGCATTTTAGATATGGAATATTCAACCTGAGTTTAAGTTATAAATTGCTATTGAGGGACTTTCAGTGCTCAGGATATTCCTTCTTATAAAAGAACCATTTAAAGACTGAATGTAATGGCAAACATCTTTAATCTCAGCACTCAGGAGACAGCGGCAAGCAGTTATTTTTGAGTTCAGGGCCGGCCTGGTCTATATAGTGAATTCCAGGGCAGCCAGGGCTACATAGTGAGACCGTGTTTTAGAAAAAACAAAACCATAGCAAACCTGACAAACTAAGGCATTTTAATACAGAACAAGATTGGCAAGGCTTTCTTTCTGTGGGTGGAACAAGTTACCTGGTCTCTGGCCACACTGGAAAATAAGTTCACAGTTTCACTGAGTTTACTCAAGATTTGAATTGTAGCCACACTACTGCACAAGAGGTACATAGCTGTTTGACAGTTGCCGTAGAAATGGTCTTGATCCTCATAAACGTTAGGAGAGCAGGAGTCATGTGTTATTGAAAGACTAGACTCAGTCCTTGAGAAGTCATTTGTCCTTTAGAAACGGTTAGCAGAAATGACAGCTCTTTCATTCCATGTTTATGTTTTTATTTTCATCAGTCATCACCAACCAACTGAGCATTAATTAATATTTATATGTAATTGATTGATTAATGGTCTAGACAACTCAGTGGTTAACTATCTACTGCCTTCTATTTGTGTAGTATGCTCAATTGCTACATAGAATAGCAGTTCTTACCAGTATACAGTGAAAAATCCCTTGTGAAAGGTATTATAAGTAGTTTATTAGTGGTGATAAAGTACAAAATTTATCTATACTTTACTTAAAAAAAAGCTGAGGGCTGAAGAGATGGCTTAGCAGGTAAGAACATTGGGTGCTCTTCTAAAGGTCCTGGATTTGGCTCCCAGCACCCACGTAGCAGTTCCCAACCATCTACAACTCTACATCTAGGAGATTAGAGCCTCTTCTGGCCCCATAGGCACCAGGCAGTGTTTGCATATAATGCACAGACAAAACGCAGATGAAACACCCATATACATAAAATTAAAGAAAAAATTGAAACTGGGAGGTAAGAGCAGGTGTGGTTGGAAGGAGGAAGGTCAATGGAGAGTATTCAGTCACAACTCTCTCGTCACTGCTTACTGTTTTTATTGTTTTTTTTCTTATGCTCTCTTTGAAGGGTAATATATTATTTTGCTTTTTATTATGATTTCTTTACTGGAAGAGGAACGAGTGGAATTACAGCTATTATTCCTGGGAATTACATGTAGTTCCAGACACACATGGGGGCATGTTGGAGTATGTCATACATGAGCTTTCTTTTTGCTTTTCTTTCTCATCTGACTTCAAGTTCAGCAATCCTCTGCCTCAGCTTCCTGAGCAGCTCGTTGGATTCCAGGTTTCTGTTTCTGTGTATAAAAGAGAAACAAGAAGTGGCAATATTTTGAGAACTTTCAAGTTCAGGAGCTGTGATACAGAGGGACTTTATGAAAAGAACCGCCAGTGTACGCATGAGCAGTAGAAGGAGGTGTCATGTGGGGCATTAGACTTGGGAGTGTGGAGGAAGGAGAAGGCAAACTACCTTGGATGTACTAAGTGGTGGATGTTGGTCGTCGAGGCCCTTGAGGAGAGGACTGGTAATGGTGGAGGTGGCAGGAAACTAAGCCTAGTCAGGTAGGTTGGGGCCAGGGGTGAAGGTCTTGAAAGCCTGGAGCTAGTGGGAAGGAAGCTTTGCAGTTTTTGATCTACAGGATGACAGGATGAAAGTGGTTTTTCAGCAAGATTCATAGTCAGAGTCAGAATGGATAATAGGTGTCCGTGCTAAAATGAAGGATAGTAAATTGTGTGTCTAACTGGCCAGATTCGTTTCCTGTCAATGTGGACTTTCTTCGCATTGATTTCCTTATGGGTGAGAAATGTTTATGGTGAATTGTTTGAATTTGCCTGAGGAAAAAGTGCCTTTGTAGTTAGTTACTATGGAACGTCATTCTTTTTAGATTTTTTCGACAGGATTTAACTATGTAGCCCTGGCTGTCCTAGAACTCGTTATGTAGACGTGCCGAGCTCAAACTCACAGATACCCACCTGCCTCTGCACCTCGAGGGTGACATTCATTCTTATGTCTGCCGTAGGACGGAAATGAGTCAGGAAGGCAGTTCTTGGGCCCTGCTAAGGCTGCTCAATGCCCCAGTGTGCTCAGGTCTTCATTTGTGCTCTTGTGATGAACTCTGAAAGGAGTGGAATGAATATTTTCTTTTGGCAGGAAAATGCTGCTGCATTAGGGGTTGGAAAGTGTTACCTTCCACCTCATTGCTGCTCTGGAACAGCCTGCTGGGAACTGTCAAAGCTTGGCTGGATTTTGCCAGCTTGGATTGTTTTCGAAACATATTGGGATGTCTAGGCCTGCTGAATAAAAGACTGTGAGAGAGTGCTCCATGTGAGAGAGTGCTCTACGTGACAGAGTTCTGCGCTCTGTCCGGTCATCATGTTTTCTGGGGTTGGCACCTTGTTTTCTTTATCAGTTAACTGTAATATAGGTACCTACCTAAAAGACTAACATAGTTTATATTATGTACAAAGAATACATTTTAAAGGGATTAAAACATACTTAGATCTAATTTAGGTATTTTTTTACCTAAGATAAATAGTGTTTTGTTTTATATTAGCACTTTATTTTCTCTTGAGCTTGAGCCCAAACAAAATTGTCTTGTAATTTGTATTTTTAAACTCACTTGTTGGTTAAAGCACATAGAATTATTTGAGAAAATTTTTTTTTTTAAATCATATCATCCAATGCCATTTGTTTGCCTGGGGCTAATGTGTGCTTCTGATGTTTCAGGTTTTTTGTTTGTTTGTTTGTTAGTTTGTTTTAAAACTTGAGATTTTTGTGGTTCTTTTCATTGCTATTATAAAAAGACTTTTGTCTCAATTGGATGACCAAGTTTTATGAGAAAAACATTCATGTCTGCCAACTGCCTTATGCATTCTTGACCCAGAGCAAGCACCCTGCTTTTAAATAGCTCCTCTTTGGACTTGCTATATTAAACATTGCTGTGTACTGCTGTTTTAGACTAACTTCCTTAAAAATGATTTGTGAAGCTTTGAGTCTTCTTGGTAATTAGCAGTTGTTTTATTAATTTGTAGATGAGTTCTAAGTAGGTTGGTATGGGTTAAATCTTTGGTTTACTTTAAATATCCTACATAATTGAGAAATGAGCAAATAAAACATTAGACATGTGTTACTTGTGTTTCTGTTGTCTACAGAATAATCAAAAGATTGCAAAGAACTCGGAGAGCCCAGAAAGCTCATATATACATTACTAGGATGTATATACATATATTCCCATGCAATGCTCAGAGGGCCCATGAAGTGCATATATATTCCTGGGATGCACACACACACGCACAGAGACACATATTTCCATGAGAATACCAATGTTAAAATTTTGTCCATTTAAAATAACCTCACTTTTGAGGCAGAGTCTCATGTGGCCTATGTTAACTTGGAGCTAGATTTGTAGCCGAAGCTGGCCTAAAATCCTGATTCTGAGTTGCAGTTTTGTACCACCACTAATAAACCCATTTTATATATAAAAAACCGAATCCTTGACAAACAGATTCACTCAAGATCACCCTGTCACTTTCCTTATTGCAGATTTCATGGTTTCCAAGGGTGTGTTCATTTTACAGTCTCACCTTCCAGAAAGTAGTGCAACCCACTCACCCTCAGACAGTACTAACTTGTTTTGTTTTGAGAGATAGGGTCTCACTGTGTAGCCCTGGAAGGCTTAGAACTTGCTGTGTAATTGTGTAGACCAGGCTGGCTTTAAATTTAAATTCCCCTGCTTCTACCTACTGAGTTCAGGGATTAAAGTTGTGCACCACTTTTAGAAGATAACAATTTATTCTTTTCCTAAGTGTTTCAAAAAAAGAAAAAAAAAGTATAGACGTAATTCGTATGTATTCACTGTATTAATGATTCTTATTTTTTATTAGTGTGCATGTATATAGCATGTGGTATATGAGTGAATGTGGGTATGTGCTTGCCAGAGTGTGGGTGTGAGGTCCGATGAAACTCTGGAAGTGGTTTTCTCTGCCTGATTGAGGTGGGGTTGCCTTTTTAGTCCTGCTCTTGTGAGCTTTGGAGTCATTCTTCTGACAAGTGCAAGCTGCCGCCTCATCTAGCTCTTTCAGGTGGGTTCCAGTGATGTAGCTCAGGCTGTCAGGCTGGTAAGTACTTTATTGTACTAAGCATCCCCTTGGCTCATTTGTCTTACAATTCTCAAGCTGTAAAGAATTGACATACTGAGCTTTTAAGGATTTAAGGATCACAAATAATATTGACTAAGTGACTCATCTCACAGATATATTGAGACTGTTGATTGCCTCAGCTTTTTCCTGGAAAAACCGGGCTGGTGAGATGACTCATTGGGGAAAGTACCTGCCATGTAAGCATGAGTCTCTGAGTTTGGATCCTCAGTATCGACATAAAAAATTAGGTATCTTAGTATGTACTGTAACCCCAACATTGGGGCCAGGGGGTTGAGACTGGAGAGGACCAGTGGCTTACTGGCTGGTAGCTAGTGTAGTTGAGTATCTGACTGAGGAAGACACTCAGACAGTGACTTCTGACTTTTCTGTGTGCACATGCATACACACATGCACCTACATGTCTCTCTCTCTTACACTCATGCGTGCATACACATACACATGTGGAATAAATTAAACAAGGAAAACAAAAACCCAAAACAGACATGTACACGTATTACTGTAATTATTACCTTCTAGTCTCAAATTAAGAAGTTCATTCTCAACGTTTTAAAGTTTGTATTTTTGTTTTTCCTGTAATTATTTAAAATGTTTATAGTTCTTACCATAGTAGAACCAAAGGAACCCTATGAAACAGCGCCATTTCTTAAATTCCAGGTATGAACTGGTTATTATTTAATCCACTTCATTTTGTTTATGAGGCAGCTGGGACTCAGAAGCTCAGTAATTTGCTGAAATTAATTCTGTACAGGGATGGCCAAAATTCTAACCCAGGACTCCAAGGCATGTTCTAAGACCGTTGTCCTTCTTTGTGAAAATGCTTTCTGATAATAAAGTGCTTCCTGTGAGGCTGTAGCCATGAATGGTAATAGATGTGAGGGTGTCTGGACAGGTGAGGTGGGGTTTGCTGATGGCCAGCTTCCTGCCATAGCCTTTCAATCTTTTTTTAAATTACTTTCTTCAAATAAACCTGATGACTTTAAAAACTTTATGGTATCTATTTTTCCCCCAATCTATATTTTCTGTTCATGTTAAGACTTACTTTGTTGTGCTGGCGAGCAATCCCAGGATCTTCCGATGTTAGTCATTCTTTCTCTGAATTACGCCTCTAGCTTCTATGACTTTAAACACACGCACAAAGCCATGGCAGCTTACTTTACTTATTGTTGTCTCGGTGTCGTTGAGACAGCCGCACAGCTTCACCCTTTACTGTGTATGATGGCCTGCAGTCTGCTACACGAGTGTGAATTTCCTGATAATGAACCATCTTTGCATTTTTTTTTTAAGGATAAATTTTATTTGCTTGTGATTTTAAAAAGCATCAGCTGGGAGTCATGGCACACTCAGGGGCCTTGGAGGCCATCTTGAGCTACACAGGCTACATAGAGAGAATCTTTTGACCAAACCAATAGCAGTGTTGAATCGAATTAGTGTGGTGTGCCTCCCCACCCCCATTTTAGAGACATTCCTACCATATAGTCTTGGCTGACATCAGACTCCCTATCTCCACTTCCTCCTGCTTCAGTTTTCTGAGTGCTGGGATTGGGAGTGTAAGGCACCATTCCTGATTAGTTATCTGATACTTATTTTTGTTGTTGTTAATTTATTTCATTGTGTGTATATATGTGTATGTAGGTCAGAGGACAGCCTGCAAGAATCGGTGCTCTCTTTCCAACAAGTCGGCTTCAGGCTTGGCAAGCACCTTTACCAGCTGTGCCATCTCTCTGGCCCTAAGTAGCCAATATTTTAAAATGTCTTTGTTCACGCAGAACCTGGGGCCTTACTTACTATTTGTCTGTTGGAACTGTTGGAACTGTCAGTTTATAATTGAAATATGTTAAAACCCCCTATACTAATTTTCTACTTAGTTTTAGGTGTTAGCTTTCTGTATTTCTAGGTGATACTGTTATGCTGCTTTTTAAAGTATGTGGTTCTCCTGGGTTCTAGATTCAAGATTAGTAGTGTGTTATTTATTGCCCTTTTTTAGAATTAACTTTGTTGTTCTTTTTTTTTTTTTTTTTAATCCACCTGATACTTACTGGTAATTGTTCTTATAAGCGAAATTATTCCCTTATTGTATTTGTACCGTTTTATTTTGTGTTTAGGAATTTAAACTTCTACAATATTGATTACATTATGCTATAGAATAATGACTATCAACTTTCTTTCATCAGATATATATATATATATATATATATATATATATATATATATGTATGTATATCAACTAAAGTGAGACTTTAACTATTAATTAATTAAAAGAATGTGTTAGAACAAGAAGATAGCTGGGTGATATGGTGGCACATGCCTTTAATCCCAGCACTTGAGAGGCAAAGATAGGTGAATCTCTGAATTTGAAGCCAATCTGGTCTACAGAATGAGTTCCAGGACTGCCATGGCTACACAGAGAAACCCTGTCTCGAAAAACAAAGCAAAACAGCAACAACAAAATAAAAACAACAAAAAAGGAAAAAACAAGCAAATAAAATGAATTTAGTAATGTTTAAAAATAATTTTTCACATCACAGTAGCATCAGCATACATTTGAAAACTGCTGATACTCGTAGAACACACATGCTCGTATGTTCCGTCTGTCTCTGCTCTAACCCTGGCTTGAGACGGACAAGGACTGTAGGTTATGACTTGTGGGTCACAGAGTTCTTCATGGAACCTTACAGGGTTTAAAATCTCATGTGCACTAATGCCAGATTTAAAAAAGGGATGGGGGAAGGAGAGAGAGGGAGTTGGGAAGAAAACAGGGCATATTAGGGATTCATGATTTCAAGTTAGCAGTTTACCAACCAACCCTTGAGCACACAGCTGGATGTCTGGAATGCCTAGAATAGTCCCATTCCCAGCGTAGCACTTCCTCTTATGTTATCTCTTGTGGAAAGCTAAAACAGGCTGCAGGCTTAGCTGATCTCTTCTGAAATAAAAGAAATTAATGAGCTGAGCCGTGTGTGTGTGTGTGTGTGTGTGTGTGTGTGTGTGTGTGTGTATGAATGAGAGATGAGGGTTGTTTTAGCTTTGTTGTTTCAATGCACATACTTTATCAAAGAAAGGTTCATTTGCTATTGCTTTTATAAAAGTTTTCAGTGTGCTCACTGCTCTTAGAGAGCACCCAAATTCAGTTCTTAGCACTAATGTCAGGTGTCTCACAACTTGCTGTAATCCCAGCTGTGAGGGCTATGATACCTTTTTCTGGTCTCTGCAGGTACCTGCATACATGTGGCATTCCCTCATTGATACAGACACATACTCAAAAATGAATTTAAAAAAAAAAACAACAAAAAAATGCCCAACAGCCTTGTGGCCTTGCTAAGAAAGGGCTGGAGAGATGGCTCATAGGTTAAAAGTATGTATTGCTCTCCCAGAGGACCTGAGTCGGTTTCCGGTGCCATGTCAGGCAGCTCACAAATGCCTACAGCTTCAGTTCCAGGCCATATGACTCCATAGGCACCCCCCCCCCATATATACATAATTAGAATAAAATAAATCTTAAAAGTAATGAGAAAGGTACTTTGTATTGTGTTGTACTTTAAGAGTTGGGACAGGGAAAGGAGTGCTTTATGAATTTCATGGATGAGGACAGTAAGATCTTTCAATTAGAGCACAGGGTTGGAACAACATGCTTCAGCATTATCTTGCAGCATACGATAGGGTAAGAGTTGGGGCTGTGCACTTGCTTCTTGAACTAGAGTAACGTATGTCTCTTTTTGTACTCTGTGTTCGCTACTCCCTTCTAAAAACTGCTACTGTGCCTGTGGCCTTCACTCAGGTTTCTAGATGACTAATGGCTGAGGATCCTTGACATTTCAAAATGGCAACTTCAGGATGCAAAGCATAGTAGCTATTATTGGATGCTACAGATGAGTGAGTCTATTTTTGTTGTTTTAAAATAAAGTTTGAAGTCAGGCCTTGTGCCACACACCTGTAACTCCAGCCCTCTGGAGGCGAAGGAAGGAAGAGTGCAAGTTCAAGGCAGAAAGAACGATCTACTTGAAAAAGAACTCAGAGGTACTGGGGAGAGAATCGTCTTTATGAATAGTGCGGAGCAGTAGAGTACATGATAGCAAGTGTGTTTGATACCCAGAATGCACGGGGGAAAACACAAAAGAAACAGCGTAAGCTTAAATCTTGATTAGTGCTCATTAAAATCACTGAGAACTGAGAAAATTTGGAACCTTCTTTTACATTATTTTACATGAGTGGTATTCTGGGAAGGATGGATTTAGTCATGAGTGAGTATGTTATGAATTTCATGAAATTGTCATTGGTCTGTTTGATTTAAATCACAGGCATTGGCCCTCTGCCTTAAAGGCAGAGAAGCCTCAACTTGCACTAGTTAATTGATTTGAGTTACCTAGATGAACATTACTAGGACATAGTCAGGATCTGAGATTATTTAGGAAACCAACCCTATTCCTAGTCATTCCCTAGAAGTTAGGTTTCTATTTCAAAGTAGAGGATCACTGTACGGAGTCAGGTAGAGAATGCTTAAATAAAAATCACCCTTCCTTCTGACATGATGGGTTCCTCCTGTTTCTGATGCTGGTTGATCATAGTGGGATTTGTTTAGTTTTAGAATGCCTTTGAATTTTAACATGCCGACCAGATGTCACAGTAAAAAATGGTACAGAGTCTATTCTGCCTGTCATTTTATCACACAAGAGAACCATGAGTGGAGAATCAGTTCGGTTCTTGGCAAATCTCCATTTCATTTTCCCATCCCACCAGGTTTTCTCTCCGTTGTTATTTAGCATTTAAAAACTCCTTTTTCTCAAGTTTGAAAATCGTATCCAGCAACTGGATCTCTGTGAGTAGACGTATCTCAGGAATTGCACCCTGTGATGCTTGTGTACATTTCCCACAGTTTCATCAAGGATCAAATTCCCTGGAAGTGAAATCAAGTCTGGGGCTGTTTACTGCTTTCCTTTGAGGCATGGCAATGCGTGCCTGCAGTCCTATCACAGGGGAGGCCTATCACAGGAAAACCATTGAGTTTGAGGCCAGCCTGGGTTACATACACAAGTTCAAGGCTGATGTAGACTATGTGGTAAAACTGTCTTAAAAATGCAAAACAGATCAATAGTTAATGATTTCCTTGGCTTAATTTCCTTGATCTTATGTGTCCTTTACTTGGTAGAAATTTATTCGTCAAAAAGTTACTGAGCATTTGTTATTTGTCAGGCATTGTACTCTGTGAGTACGTTAATTGTCAAGGTGAATGAGATTTTTATTTTGCCGTGCTGAACTTACAGTATTCTGAGAGAAAAGGGAGAAAATACGGTAACTTCTATGAGAATATAACACTCCTGTAGATCTGAGAGACAAGTGACGATCTGAGCACAGAAGGGGGAGGGTTAATCAAATAATAAGTGGAAGACAAGTACCTGAGACAGAGGAAAGGACCATGGGACAGTTTTGAGCTAGTGGGCTTCCCTGAGTGATTGCCTATTCCTACAGTATTTTTGAAATCATTCTCTTCAATGTATTTGAGTTTTCATTTAAATATTTTATTTAAAACTTTAAAAAAAATGTTTATTTTTGTGTGTGGGAATGAGTACTGTGGCACACACGTGGAGATCAGAGGACAACTTTGGAGGGCTGGTTTTTCCTTCTACCGAGCGGGTTCTAGTTTGGCCGTCTCACCAGCCCATCCACCTTAATTAATTAATAATTTTGAGACACGATCTTAGTATATATAGCTCTGGTCCTCAGGCATGTTTGAATGGCAAGCACTTTACCAACTGAGTCATCTCCCTGACCCCTCATTTAAATATTTTAAAGTTGTATATTTAATAATCTAGAAAGTATGCATTTTCTGCCATGTGTGTTATATATGTACATATGTCTTAAATATTTCGATGCAATTTTCACTTTTATATGCATTGACAGAGCGAGTCCTTACTGTCCATGTAGTTGACCAGATTGGGCTCAGCCAGGTGATCCTCAGATTCAAGATCTTTCTCTCAGCTTCCCTAGCACTGAGATTTTGGATGTATTCTACCACACCTGGCTTTCAGGCTTAAGTGTTTTTCTCTGAGACAGGGTTTCTCTGTTGTAACTCTGGCTGTCCTGGAACTCACTCTGTAGACCAGGCTGGCCTCGAACTCACATAGATCCTATGATTACAGGCATGCGCCACCAACACCTAGCTCAGGCTTAAATTTCTAAGTTATTTATTTTCTCAGTTATCTTTCACAGGCGTTTAAGAAAATGAAACGTTGTATTTACCTGTGTGTTCACATTTGCTAAACTCTTCATTCTTCAGTATGAACTCAGATTTCCACCTGGGGCCACTTCTTTCTTACTGAAGGGCTTCTCTAGCTTTGTGGTGGCAGAGGTCCGCTGCTGCTGAACACGTTCCGCTTCTGCATGTCTCTGGAGGCATGCTGCCCTCTATTTTGAAGTGCATATTCACTGGAAACAGCTGTTAGATCCACTTTTCCTTTTCTTCTTGGTAGTGCTAGGAATTGCGACCAGGGTGGGCCATGCATGCTGGGCCAGTGTTTTAAAGACCTCTCTGCCTGGGGTTTTAGTAGCTCTAACATACTGCTTCCTTGTTTTCTGGCTATGTTGTTTTTGGAGAGATGTCTACTGTTATTCTTATATATGAAAAAGTGCTATTTTTCTTTTTTTAAAAAAAAGTGTTATGGGTTTTAAGCAACTTCAATGTGATTTCCTTATATAGTTTTTCTTTCTCTTTAAATTTTAAAGTTTTAACTTATTTGTAATTTTATTTTTTATTTGGTTTTTGTTGACAATGTAAATACTGTTTCCACCCTGTCATCCACTGGTGAAAGTGTAAGTTCATATAACTTCTACAGATAGCTCTGTGCCGGCATATTAAAGGTATAGCGGCCATGTATTTGACTGAGCATCTGACAGATATAGTCATACAGGGTAAAACAATGAGTTTTCAAGGCAGTTAGTTCATTGTAGTAGGCTAATAAATTGTGAATTAATATGTAGCTGTATAAAAGAATGAAGTGAAACTTCGTGTATTGTTAAAGTTATTTTTAGATTTATTTATTTTAATTTTATGTATGTGTATGTTTTACCTGCTCGTATGTATGTGCACCATATGTGAGCCTGGTGCCCTTGGAGGTCAGAATACATGTGTACTCCCTTGGAGGGGAATTATAGGCAGCCCTGAGCTACCTGATGTGCATGCTGGGAACTGAACCTGGGTCTTCTTCAAGGGTAGCAAGTGCTCATGACTGCTGAGTCATCTCTCCAGTTCCAGGCCTGTGGTTATTAAGACTGATCAAAAGCCACATTAAGTTGGATGTGGTGGTGTGTGCCTGTAGGCCCAGCATTACTTGGAAGATAGAGGCTAGAGGAGCACAAGTTCAAACCAACCATGGCTACATGAGGAGACACAGAGGCATTTTCATACATGCAAGCTCTGCCAGATCTTAGCAGAGGGAACCACTATCCTGTCCAGCACCATGCTGGACAATGGAATCTTGAGTATCCCAGCTCAGGGGTTTTCATACACCTGATACAGAATTTCTCAGGTGTTCTACTGATAGCACATGCAGATTATGAGCAATCAAACTGTTAAATTTCGGTCAATGTTAATAGGAGTCCATCATTGAATTGTTAAATTATGTTCAATGTTTTAATATGAGTCCATCGTTAAATTTTCCAATGCCTTTTATTAATTACAAGCCATGTTAGTTCTCAGAGATTCAATACCCGAGTGGCTAGGCAGATACTTCATTCCATGTTTGTCCCTCCTACGGCTTTTCCTGCTTCTTCTGCTTCTCCTTCTGCTTCCTCTTCTGCTTCTTCCCCTGCCCAGCCCTAGGTGCTTTTTCATTCCAAGTCCTCTCTGTTTCCACCCAGCCCTCCAATATACAAATGAATGGAGCCTAACCTTCATCTGCCTTAAGGTTAAGGAATGTCCTATTCATATGGAGAACTGGTTGGCCACTCCATTATCCATAACTATAAAATATACCACAGCATCAGACATCCTAAGTCCAACACCTGTAAACAATACAAAATGTCAAGACCTAAGCTGCTCCTCACCCAATAGTGCACAAACAATTATTTTATACATAACTAAAAATAAACCTCTACAGCATACCAGTGTTTATGTGTTAGCTTAGTAAGTATGTTTTTTAAGTTATAATAGTACTTTTTACATCTTCCGTAACCCAATTCTTTTATATAGTTGAAATTCTCATATTGGTTTAATTCTTCCATTAACAATATAATGCTGCTTTATACTTTAGAATTTTTGTGTTTGATTCATAAATCAATGCTATGAGTAGGGCTTTTTTTCATATGATATTTTTTAGGTTTTTCAAATGAGAATTGTAATATTGGCAATTTATTCTCTTCTTAAGTTATTTGTTTCTTATCTCTTTAAGTTACTCAGTGAAAACAGTGGGTCTATTGAAGTGAGGTTAGAAGAGATAATCTATTGCTCTTTTCTATGAATGAGTACTTGAGTGAATGTGTTTTAGTAAGTAGGGTCAAGGAGTACACTTGATTTATGCATTTTGAGTTCCTTTGTAAAATGAGTTCTCCCAACCTCCACCATCAAATCCTTGGCTGACTTAATAGTGTATATTAAACTATATTTGTATTAAACTGCCAATTATTGGGTTCAATTGCTAATGCTATTAATCTTTTAATTAAAATTTTATAGAGTTGTTTTATAGAGTTGTTCAAACAGCCTAATTCCACTTAGCAAGATGAATAAGAAATTTGTGTATTATTTTGTTTTCTTCCCCCCCCCTTTTCTTGTTCATTTGCATTGTCTAAATATTAAATCTCACAACATACTGGGCATCTTGCATGTATTAAAGCCTAGCACTTGAAGGCAGAGGCAGATGGATCTTTGAATCTGGTCTATCATGAGTTCCAGGCTACCTGGGGCCAAATAGTAAGACCCTATCAATCAATCAATCAATCAATATCACTACAATTTCCAGATGTTAAATCGTACAATACTGCCAGTGTTTTTCAATTCTTTATGTACTGTCTGTCGTGGAATGGGGAGGGGTAAGGGAACAAAAAGGTTCCAACACAGGAGTTACAGAGATGTACCCACCTAAGTAAAGGTGCCAATTTTTTTGTGCTCTCACTTTTTGTTGCCAAGAAATAACAAAGAACAAGTTATTCACAAGCCTAGTACATTAAGTAAATGAACACATGTACTGCCATTAACTACAAGTTTTAAAGTTAAAAAGCCCAAGTCCTGTTATAAATTGGCCTTGGCTATTTACCATATAGAAAAAAAATTTGCATGTATACATTTTTTTGTATGTGCATATGATGGTCTTATATTTGCTCTTGATAAGGAGTTAACCCATTTTCTTCCACACAGGGTTGAGAATGCTTGCACCAAGCTTGTTCAGGCAGCCCAGATGCTTCAATCAGACCCATACTCAGTTCCTGCGCGGGATTACCTCATCGACGGGTCTAGGGGAATCCTCTCTGGCACGTCAGACCTCCTTCTTACCTTTGATGAGGCTGAGGTAGGCGATCTGAGGCCCACAAAGACCTGTCTTAGACAAAAGCCTAGTTTTAGATTTATTTTATTTGTGTATGTCTGTGTCTGTGTCTGTGTATCTGTGTGCGCACGCCTGCCTGTGTGCATATATGTTGGTGGGTGCCCATGGAAGTCAGAAGAGGGTATTAGATCTCTAGGGCTGGAGTTAAAGGCCTTTATGAGCCACCTGACATGAGTGTCAAGAACCGAACTGGAGTCCTTTGGAAGAGCATCATGTGTTCTTGACCACGGAGTCATCTCTCCAGCCCCTAAAGCCTAATTTTAAAGATGATAATGGAATACTAGATGATTTTTTTTGGAGTGCTAAAATATTAAAAAGCTACATATGTCTAGTGCCATTTTCTATGTACTATTCATTAATTTGACTGAGTCCTTAAATATGTTTTCAGGTTCGTAAAATTATTAGAGTTTGCAAAGGAATTTTGGAATATCTTACGGTGGCTGAGGTTGTGGAGACTATGGAAGACTTGGTCACTTACACAAAGAACCTTGGGCCAGGTGAGCAAAAACCAATTTTTATATTAAAAGTTTTTAGGAATTGACTGTGTTGATTCAAGAGGAAAGGTTACTCTCTTGCAGAAAGTAGGGAATGCTGCATTGGGCTTTTCTGTGGATAGAACTGATGGTGGGTTTCTACTGAGGGTATGTTCCTGACTTTGAAGTCTGTTATCTACTTCTACAAACCCCAGCCTTGTCAAAAACGTTAAAGCATATTTGTGAATGTTGATGGGAGGGTGTAGGAAATACTTTCCTATTACTGTAATGCTGAAGGCTACCCTTAAACCACTTTATGCAGCATTCCTTCACTGTCTGCCAGCTGGCCTGTAGCTCTTCATGACTTCTTAGCTTGCTAATTAGCTGCCTACTATTATGGACTTGTGCCCTAGCTCAGGGCTACAAAAATATAATCAGACCTCAAAGGAGAGAAGAGCTATTGTGGTTAAATCTCATTTTGAAATGATTATTTAGGCATCTGAGTATTGAATATTCGAAACACACAGATGCCAGCATTTGATCTTATAGATATAACATGACCTCAAGAGTCCATAAAGTATGAATAAGATTAATAAAAGACATAATAGGTGCTTAACTTGACGTTTATTGCCTAGTGAATTATTTCTTGATTGAAATGTTGATGTTTATTTAACAGTGCCTTTCTGAGAGTCCAGTGTAGTTTTTTGAACTTAGTACATTTTCTGATTGTTATTCAAGATCATCTGGAAATGACTTTTTTCATAGCTGTAGAGGTGTGCTGGGGGATGGCTGGGGTGTGTTTGGGAGTGTGAGAGGTTAGCCCCGGCTTAGTGTGTGCTGGGCAGGTGCTCGCTTGGGTACACCCCTGGCCAAGACCTGATGCTCATTCTTGTGACACTGGAAAAACCGTCTGTTTTCCTCATGTAACTTTATGCAAAAGCTAACAAAAATAAAGTCCTGGGTGAAGCAGAGGCAGTCCACCTTTCTGCCTCTCCTTGATCTTGATGGTCTGTAAAACTACTTATGAAATCCTAGGGGTAATTTGAAATCAAGCTTAAAACAAAACATATATCGCTAGCCAGTGATGACTCAGCTGATAAAAGCACTTGGAGCTGAGCCTGCTGCCCTGAGTCCCATCCCCAGGAGCCACATGGTAGAAGGAGAGAACTGACCCCTGCAAGGTGTCCTCTGACCTTCACACGTACACATGCCTATAAGTGAATGAATGTAATTTAAAAATCACACAGCACTTTTGAATAATAACCAAAGTAAATGAAAGTGCTAACATTGATTCCAAGACACCAGATGCTTAGAAAGCTGCCACCGCTGTACTTTTTATAATATTTCTATTTTGTTTGTCATTTTAAAAGTAGTATATGCTAATTTGGATCAACTTGAAAAATTCAAAAAATATTACCAATGTAAGGAAAAGATATTACCAACACAAGACTCAGCAGGTAAAGGTGCTTGCTGCCAAGCCTGATGATCCGATCATCCCCAGAACCCACACAGTAGAAGGAGACAGCCGTCTTCTGCAAGTTATCCTCTGCCCTTCATCAACATTTGCACCACAGCACAGATGTGTTCTTCCAGTATATAAAACAAAACACCCCATCCCAGTCCAACCCACAATCATTCTTAAAATTCTTCCCCTGAGATTTTTGTGTAGCACAGCACAGTAGCCAGATAAACAATATGAAACCTGTATGCATACAATATGAAAATTATTGCATTTATGATTTTCCTTAAATTACCTTCACTGAAAAGCATAACATTGCAGAAATGTTTCACAGTCAGTCTTTATATAGGTATATGGTAGGTTTGTACTTTTGTAGTAATTCACGATGGATTTAGACTGAAAAGGCCAGATTCTGGTTTGTTTCACCACCCATCCTGCATAATTTCTTCTTTGCGCCCCAGGAATGACGAAGATGGCCAAAATGATTGATGAGAGACAGCAGGAGCTGACTCACCAGGAACACCGAGTGATGCTGGTGAACTCAATGAACACTGTCAAAGAGCTGCTTCCTGTTCTCATTTCAGGTACTTCCTGCTTCACTTATAGGGTGAGGGGAGTTAGATGTTCTAACAGATGGCCATTCCCCCTGCTGCCTTGGCACATGTCCTGTAGACTGGGTGGAGATGAGATGTGAATGAGGACTACGTATTACACGTGGCCAGCAGATGAAGGCTAAGGACCCTATAGTCACCATTGTGAATGTTCTTTCTCTCTCTCTCTGCTTTCTTCACTGCCAAAAGGAGTTTGCGCTTACTAAGCATCAGTATGTGCCAGTCCCTGGTTGTTTAAGTGTCTTAGTCAGATTATGGGTTATTTATTTAATTCTCAGAAGACAGCTGTATTTAACTTTCTATGAAGCATGTTCTGTCACCCACAGGGGCTCCAGCATCCTTTTCTGGTCTGTGTGGGCACGTGTACACATATGGCACACAATCACACATACATACACATAAATTAAAACAAATTTTTTTTTAAGTAAAACACTTTTCTTTTTTTGTTTTTCCTTTTCTCTTCTCTTCTCTTCTCTTCTCTTCTCTTCTCTTCTCTTCTCTTCTTTTCTTTTCTTTTATACAGGGTCTCTCTTTTATGTAGCCCTAGCTGTTCTGGAACTCATTTTATAGACCAGACTGACCTTGAACTCACAGAGAGCTGCTTGTCTCTGCCTCCTGAATGCTGAGGTTAAAGGTGCATGCCACCTTGCTCTCCTTTAAAAGAAAATCTTAAAAAAGAAGAGGGAAAGAAAAAGAGAGGTCACTGGTACACCTTGAGAGAACTCCCGGAAGATATAATGACTTCTTTGGGACCTGCCATTGTATTGAGGGTAGCAGGGGGCTCACAGTTTATTGGTGTTTTTTTATTCTGTCCCATAAGGTTTGCAGTTGCTAGAGACCATGTTGGTACTCAGGATGGAAATGATTGGGAAGGATATTAAGTACTCTGTGATTGTACATTATCTGTGAGCGTTAAATTAGTTCCCTAATGACACGATGATGCTTGCTTTGTACCTTGAGTTTGTTTTACAATGAAAGTTGCTGATACTGGAACTTTATCAGCAGATTTGCAGTATTTGTCTCATATATTCTTTTTAAGATATTAGAATACCAAAAGCATGTTCAGTATGGGAAGTGCAGAACATCATCTGTGAATATTATTAAGCAACAAGATGAAGTTTCAGGATGGCGAGATGGCTTTCTTAGACTGCCTGGGACCCACCCAGATGGTGGAAAAGGAGAACTGACTCCCACTCCCTACCTTTGACCTCCACATTTTTAAAAAAAGATCAAATTCTGATCTTTTGTTTCTTTTTATAGCTATGAAGATTTTTGTTACAACCAAAAACTCAAAAAACCAAGGAATAGAAGAAGCTTTGAAAAATCGCAATTTTACTGTAGAAAAGATGAGTGCTGAAATTAATGAGATCATTCGTGTGTTACAACTCACTTCTTGGGATGAAGATGCCTGGGCCAGCAAGGTAAGTCTTACTAGGGGAGAAATAATGAAAGAGATTTTGATTGTCATCTGTCTTAAGATTTACTTTGTAACTGTGTGTACCTAAGAATACACAATTTCTCTCTCACTTGTTTTATGGGCTATTTGTCACCTTTATTCATTTCCTTTGTTCCAAGGTGGACTGGACGGATATATAGGCTGAATATTGGTAGAAGGCTGAGGTGTGTAGCCTTCCTTCAGGCTCAGTTATCATTGGGTGGGCTGGAACAGGACTTGGGGTATCATACTTACCTGGGTGGGATCCTTGTTTTTTATGCGGGATGACTTAAGACAGAGAATATGCCTATAATTATGCACTTTATGGAAGACTTGTCCTTAACCAATCTTTGGATAAGAGGAATGTACAGAGGAAACTCTCAGAATTTTTAGATGTGTTGCTTGATTGTTCTGTGTTTTCTAAGGAAAGTTTAATTAAAATATTGGTCTTCATATTTGTCGGTTAGTTTACAGATCACTTTGCCTTCTGTAGAACCTCTCCTTAGACTCTAAAGGGAGTCCATTAATGTGGGATCCTTTTAGAGCCTGTTGGTAATGGTTTGGAGTTGTTGCCACTCTGATCTACTTATGCCTGTGCAATGGCAAAGCTTCCAGATCTGGGGAAGCAAAGACATTTTAGTTTATACTTGCCTTAGAGAAGCCTAGGGCGCAGGCAGTTTGGGGGAACATCCTGTCTCCAGGGTCTAGCTTTCCCATGTATGACCCCAGTGCTGTCACCAAGGTCACCCAGCTGGTGTACACAGACAAAGGGATTTTATAACTTGACTTCTGTTGGGTATTCATTAGAGCTGTTTTTCCTCCAGGACCACATATGAGGTAAGGTCAAATCTGGGGCCCAACATCATAGTTAAATTATTAACTATGCATAATCAGATAGTTTACTTTTAACTATAGTTTTATTTACAGAGGTGTTTCCTCATTACTAGTATGTTCTTTAACTGGTTCTAAGATTGTATTTTAAGTTTTTATGGTAAAATCATTTTAAGTCTTTGGTATTTGATATGATTTTGCTTTTGCTTGATAACTTTCACTTCCCAATGACTTCTTTGTGCATCTTTTTTTGTTGTTGTTCTCTTGTTTGTTTTATTCTTTTTTCTCGAGCTTAGAAGGTAAGCTTTCTCTTGTCCTTTAGATTCTGTTTTGCTTAAAAAGAGAAACAGCATGTCCGTGAGGTTTTCTTGTGCTGTGTGCTGTGCCTTATTTTGTGTGCCGGTGTGTAACACTGTGCTCAGATGTGTTAGGGTATGTCTTAATGTGGGATTCTGGGTGTGTTGGGCAGACTGACTTTGGCTCTTATTGAGTTGGTATTTTTGGGTGGGTGGGCTAAAGAGAAAAGATTGCTATGGTATATCAGGTAGGTGCTTTTATCTCTTTGAGCAGGGCCTTTAGGAATATTTTTTGCCTATTCGTCCCCACTGACCTCATTTGAGGGCATATTCCCTTGGTAGCTGTGTCAGTTACCTGTGGCCCCAGCTCTTGGGGAAGAAAACTTGAAGTGACTGTGCCTCTCCTAATAGTCGACTTTGTAGTCCTTGGAATCCTGCTTCTGGAGGATTGAATTGTTGAGATTTTTACCCAGAGTGAAAGTGGGTAGGCCAGAGAGCTGTCCTGATTACATCACCAAAGTCAGAGAGGACTTTGAGAGAAGGAAAGAATAGTGATTTTTTTTCTTCTTCTTGAGTTGGTGGCTTTCTGCATGTTCTGTTACCTAAGCTATGACTCAGCCATAATCCAATGATTTCATGTTCACCTAACCAAATCACTTTCCTTTGCTTCTAGCAGATGAGAAACTAGTAATGAAGAACAGGCATTTAATCATATTTCTCTGCTTTGGAGGGAAAAGTAATCTCTTCATTTAGTGAATACATGTTATTGAGTTTATTTTGTGCAACTGCCATCAAGAAATGGTTCTCAAAAAACAAGCAAGCAAAGGCCAAATGAGTTTAGTGGGTTTTCAGTACTAGGATTATGGACTTGGGCAGGATGGACAGAGAAATAGACCTGGTCCTCGCCAGCTGTCTTGTAGCTTTACATATTCATATTGCTCTGGAAGAAGCTGGCTAGTTAGGATGATGCAAAACTAACTTCATCAAGAGTGAGAATAAATTAAGTTTGTTTAGCCGAAAGAAACTCAAATACATCGCATTAGAATGAACAAGGGAAACTTTTTTATCTGCCTGGTTTTGTTATAAACTTACTTGGTTCAGAAATCAAGAAAGTATAAAAAGATGCACATGACAAGTCACTCCCAGCCCTGTTGCCTTCCTGCTTTACCTCTACTTACCCCTGTGTGTAAACTGCTTAGTAGTCATATGACTATTCAGAAAAAGAAAATTTACCCTGAAAATGGACAGTGGTAACTAGGATAGCGGCTTTTTTTTTTTTTTTTTTTTTAGGTAGTATTCTGAATCTTTCTTTCCTGAACTGTAAGCAGTAAATTAATCAGATCTGGGTCTCTCTGTTGCCACCAGGTTCCCGTTCTGTTCAATGCACAGTGTCTTTCAGCACTCTTGCCCCTACCAATAAGTAATTAACTTTTCTTCCCCTACTGTTTTCATGCTTCCCCACTGGTGCAGTATTCTCCTGGACAGTGAAGGTTCCTCTAGAAAAGTGGGGGAAGAAAGTAAGTGGAACAAATTCTTGGTAAAAATACATCTTCTGAATAAGTTCAGATTTGACGAGGCAATGCGTAGCTGAATAATGTGCCTGTGACACCTACATTCAACTTGCAGATTCACACATTTAATATTAACTTTAAATACTTCATTTCTATTGGAAGATTATCCCTTAAGCCAACAGTCGACTTTCAGTGATTATTGCAGTGAAGCCAGCATTTTTTCCCTGGGACAACATTATGAATAAAAAAAAAAAAAGAGTTAAATACAACTCTTATTCTACTGTGTGAGTTTAGAACTCTATACTTAATCTTTTTAAAATTTTCACTTATATTACTTGTATGTTGATACATGTTGGGAGTTGAGAGAAAAATAAAAGCATTTTATTGCTAAGACTTTTTGAGCTTTGAGTCATTAGATGCTGTGATTCACGACAGCATTGTGGTGAGTCTCCTGCTGGGGTCTAGAATGTGATGGACAGCAGTAACTACCTAGGATGTCTTCCACAGAAGACTGCTGTACTTCTTACCACAGAAGGAAATACTGGCTAGACTGTGCTATCCTATAACACCAGCCCTCACTGCACACCATTGGGATTTAAGAGTTGAATTTGATTTTGATTACTTTAAAAAAGATCAGGTTGTATATAAGCTAAAAACTTTTTTTTTGCGTATTCTCAAATTTTGGTTTAGCTGTCAATAGAGTAAGAAATTTATATGAATTTGGCTAAAGAGTTAATTCAGGAGTTTATGATGTTTTGTTCACCTCTCAAGGAGAATATCCTCAAGTGTTGAAGGAATTAGTGTTTCCCATCTGATCTAGGTTATCCGTAGCTGGCCCATCTATGAGCGTGCTCATAACTGGCATAGGTGTTTCGAGTTCTGAAGCTTTTATCAGAGAGGAGACAGCAAGGCTAAGCTGTCTAAAGTCTTAGGACTAGGCAACTTTCAGCTTGGCCAAGCTGTTTTTTCCTGAAACATCTTTGTTCAAAACATTGGAATGGTGCTTGTGGAAATGTGATCCAGGATAAAGTGGAATGGGGAGGTGAATGTTAGCAGAAGCAAGAAAAGAAGGTTGGGCAATAGTTTCCATATTTAAAAATTTTACCTTAACAGTAATAGCATTGCAACACTCTGCTTTTCTTTTAAAATTTATTTTATTATTATTATTGTTTGAGACAGGGTCTCTCTAAGAAGTCCTGTGTCCTGGAACTTGCTAACTGGTCTCCAGCTCACAGAGATCCTCCTGCCTCTGCTTCCAGAGTGCTGAACTCCACTTTTCTCACTGTAGTTACTCTTGATTGCCTATGGGGAGGATCTCAATGTAATTCACAGCTGTTCTTGAGACCTGAACATGTGTTACCTTTTAAGGGTCTGTCAGTTCTCGGGAAGGTTCTTGTTCTTTTGTTTCGGGTGTCCTTTCACCTCTGGTGTGTGGGAGACTGCTAGGGCACTGAAGTTTTGATTCTGAGCAACACACACACACACACACACACACACACACACAAAATAAGTTTGGGCCTTATTGACGTGGGGCAAGTAATTGTAATTCCAAGCATTCAGGAGGTAGGAGGATTTTAAGTTTGAGCCTAGCCTGGTCTACACAATGATTTCCAGGCTGGCCTAGGCTGCTTGATAGACATTGCCTTAATAAGACAAAGACAAAATAAATAAATAAACACCCTGAACAACAACAACAAAAATCACAAGAGAAATTGGTGTTGACTTTTTTTCTTTTCCCAAATTTGAATTTTTATGGAGAAGAATAAAAGTACAGTATTTCCTCTTTTACTCTGAATACTTAGACCTACGTGACAGGACTTAACAAAATGCTTTGTGGCACACAGTATGGCTGACCACAGACTGTGAGTATTTTTATCACATATATCCCCAAATTGACTTACAGTCATAGTGGTTAGGAAGCCGTTTATATCATTCCACAGTGTTCGTGCATTTATGTTGCTCATGGTGGGATCTGGCGCTTCCATCATAAATACTGCCCTTTAAAAAAATGCACGTAGATTCTTTGGAGACCAAAGTATAAGTCCTTATAAACTCTTTTGTTTATAATAGCTGTGACTAAACTGTAATGCATTTAAATGATTATTGTCCTTCTCCAAAAAGAATTTAAGGAGGTTTTTCAAATAACTGTTATTTATGACTGTCTAAATCACACACTTTAAAAACCAGAGGGATAGAGAGACGACTCAGAGGATAAAGGCACCTGCCACCTAGCCTGATGATCCAAGTTTGATCCCTGGGACCCACATTGTCAGAGAGAATTGACTCTAGTAAACAGTCTTCAGACCTTCACACATATGCTATGTTACACTCTCACCCCCACACAAACACAAACAATAATAAATAAAAATGTAACAACAACAACACAAAAACCAACCTAGAATCTAACTGAAATTCCAGCTTTAAAAATGCAGCTTCAGGGCTGGAGAGAATGCTCAGTGGTTAGGAGCACTGGCTGCTTCCAGAGGACCCAGGTTCAATTCCCAGCACCCACATGGCAGCTCAGAACTAGCTGTAGCTCCAGTGCCAGAGGATCTGATGCCCACTTCTGCCCTTCCCAGGCACCAGACATTCACATGTGCCACAAAAACACATGCAGGCAAGACACCCATCCACATTAAACAACTGCAGCCTGGTTCCACATTTGCCATTGGTTCAGTGTAGGGAAAATGAGCATCTGCTATTTTTAATTTCCTGATGTTGTCAGATCTACTCAGAAGAAAATTACTCTCTTCCTGAGAATCATATTCTTTCCTTGTAGTGAAGGGACCATTTGAGCTTATTACAGAAAAACAATTTCTGAGGATGCTGAAGAGAGCAAAGCTTTTTTTCTCATTGTGTTTCAAATTATTTTGGGACATTGGCGAATGAAAGCAGTCATTTATGTTAGTGCAGACTGTGAGTTTGATTTTTGGAGCTTATCTCATGAAAAGCATTAACTAGAGCTCATACTGACAAGGTGGAGATCTGCTGACTGTTGCAGAAGATTTGTGGCATGTTTGCCAACTCTCTTCAGGGGAAAAAAAAAAGTTTTATGTGATATAAAATAAGAGTTTGGATCTGAGAGCCCAAGATCGAATGGTTTCCGAGAGTGATTCCTTGTTTCCTAATGTGTAAAACATTTAAACTGGAGATTTAATGAAGTAATTGAAGGAAAAAGTGGCTAAAGTAGAATCTACAATGTAGGGAATTCTTGATTAAAGTTACCTTTCTAACTAGTAGCCTTTACTGCTAGATTAGTGCTAAACCGTGTCTGACTTTTTGGAAATATGTTCTTTTCTTTGGAATTTAGATTTCAAAATGTAGATAAGTGTCTACTGGTTTTCTCACCAAAAATAAAAGTATTACAGGCATATTTATTAACAAAGTTTTAAATTTAATACTTCTACATTGACACAATATTTTACAAGGTATTCATATATTCCCCAAGTAAAAACTTATGTTATTATTAACAAATCCACACTTAGACTTGTTAAATGTTATAACTTATGCTAAATACTGAAAGCTGTCCAGTTCTTTGAGGTTAGGAATCACCCTGAACAGTCTTAAATAGATAGCCTTTTGGGCCTTTCGATTTTGGAATTCGGCTCTGTGTTACTTCTGGGAGCAAGGTTTGCTATATAAATTAATGTACAACAGAGCAAGGAAAAAGACAGATTTAAACGATATTACCAAAGCAGTTATAAGTTGACTTTGAATTAGATCTTCATGATGCTGCCTTATGTTGGTGGCAATCGTAATTCCATACAACTTGGTGACTTTTTATTACTCCACCCCCACCCCCTCCCCTGGGAACTTAATTTACTTTTTTGTTGCTGTGGCTGAGAATAAAGTTAGGATGAGAGAGCTCTTTCTGTCTTTTTAGATGGGAGAGAAGGGAATCCTAAAGCAGAGAGTCTATCGTTTGAGTAGGTATTTTGGAAACGTTGGGGTCCAGCTGCTGCTGTGAATGTTGCCTGTTCTTTGTGTTAGTGGTTAAGTTGGAAGTAGGGATGCGCTTGGTGCCCCCTTGTGGAAGCTTGGTGGCACAGCATCTGTAGGATTGGAAAATGAAGAAAGCTTAGGAGTAGGAGCATTGCCTAGAATTTTAGAGGTTAACATTATGCTTTGATAGGTTGACACTCTGAGAGTCAATCCTCTAGTGCAAAAAAGGAAATAGACTGTTTTTTTTTATGATGTTAAGTAGAGATTTAAGAAATGGCCAGTTTAGGGCCAGTTGTAGTCGCACACTCCTTTGATCTCAGAATGTGTGAGGCAGAAGCAGAGGCAGGCAGAAGAATGTGAAGCCAGTTGATCTACATAATGAGTTCCAGGGAAGGTAGGGCTACACAGTTACACCGAATGGGATGGGCAGTGGGGGAGGGGGGGCAGAGAGAGAGAGAGAGAGAGGGAGGGAGAGAATACCAATCTTCCAGTTCTAAAGATTGGCACATAGATATTTGTTATATTATTCTTTACATTTTTATGTATTAAAATTGATTAACTGGGAGTGGTGGCACATACCTTTAATCAGGAGATAGCTATGAATTCAAGGCCAACCTGGTCAACATAGCAAGTTCTGGCCAGCCTAAGCTACATAGTGAGACCCTGTCTCAAAAAAATTTCTTTACTGCTTGTTTCCTAGCTACATGTTGGGAGATTCTATGTTAGTTTTATGCTTATCATCATGAATCCTGGTTATAAGCTATGAATGAAAGTCCATTTATTAGGGATGATGAGGGATCTCAGGATGGGAAGTACGGAATGGCAGTGGGGGCCAGCAGTGTGCTTTCTTCTTGTAAAAGAAGTGGTTCATGTTGAGAACTGGAACAAAACTGTTACATTAATACCTATTTAGTTTTCCAACAAGTAATTCTAAGTTTTTTGTTTGTTTGTTTGTTTGTTTAATTAAATATAACGAAACATCATCCAGTGAGTGTGTGTGTTTCAAAACAAGAAGTAAAAGAAACCGTGCTTTGTTGCACCACATACTAATGAGGCTTGCCTAAAGCAGGGAGGGCTCTGGCAAGGCTTCAGCTGATGGATGTTGACAATAGAAAGGGTGACATTGAAGCATGAGGCAGCAGGGCTTTTCCTGCTGGAGACATTAGACATTCTTTGGCTTGAGTGTGTTTTGGAGACCCAGGAGGCAGGATAGAATTAACTGAGGATTTGCATGCAGGATGTTGCACTTTGACAGGCACAGGACTGTGGTGTGGTGAGGCTACTTGGAGGCTGTTGTAGGACTGCCTTAGCTGTGTGTTAGTGCTGTAACTACCTCTCTGTGAAACCTGAGAGATGTGATACAAAACAGGCAGAATAACTGTGGTTTTCTTCCAAAGGACACCGAAGCCATGAAGAGAGCGCTGGCTTCCATAGACTCCAAACTGAACCAAGCCAAAGGTTGGCTCCGTGACCCCAGTGCCTCCCCAGGTAACCCTGCAGTTCTTCCTTTCTGAACAGCAAACTAAAATACAAGCAAATGAAGGAGAGGAAGTAATCCTTCCATAATCTCATCCTCCTGAGATAACTACAGCATCCAGTTTAGTTCTGAATAACTCAAACATTCCCAGGTCTGAGAGAATGAAGGCACAGACCTTATCACTCTCATCATGAATAAATACAAGGCTAAGCTGGGTGTTCTTTGAAAAATTACTGGTTCACCCATTCCCTGAACCAGAAAGGTAATTATTCTGAATAAAAGCCCCCCACCCCCTTGCTAGTTCTGGTTAGGGAAACTACCATTTACGTCAGCAGAGTGCTTAATCAAGCAGATGGTATAGTGATACCAATAAGAATTGTAAGATGAAGTTGACTATATAAAGATAAGATCTAAGTAAGTTACTGAGTTCGGCTTTATGGCTTCTGTAATTTAATATTTATTCCACTTCAGATTGTTTGAACACATGTGAAAAACCTAATGGAAGTTGGGAGTGCTAAGTACTGTTGAATTATTAGACTCTCTTTTCATCATCCACGTTCCCATGCCAAGGCACTTCATATCTCCAAGCAGATATGGTGCCAAGTATCTTCTTCAGCAGGGCCTGTGGTTAAAACCTCACCTCATGGTTGGGAGGCACTGCGTGGCTGTTACTGTCAGGTGAATTGCTTTCTATTCACTTGTGTTTTAAAGACATCTATGCCTTCGTGAATGAAATGACTTGTAAAGTAACTGCTCTGAATAATTGATGTGCCTACAATGTAGATATTGAGTATCTCACTATTTTAGGGGACGCTGGTGAGCAGGCCATCAGGCAGATCTTAGATGAAGCTGGAAAAGTTGGTGAACTTTGTGCGGGCAAGGAGCGCAGGGAGATCCTAGGAACCTGCAAAATGCTAGGACAGATGACTGACCAAGTGGCTGACCTCCGAGCCAGGTAAGACTCCTCTACTCTTCTCAAACCAGAAGAGAACAACTCACTCCTAATGAGGTGACTCAGAATGCATGTCCATGTCAATTGTACTGAATTGTGTTTTGCTAACAATAGAACTTTACAGTATTCAAAGCCTAAGAAAGTTAGAGCTTATTATGTAATTTAAAAAAAATTTTTTTTTATCTTGTTTATGGTTTTTCGAGAGGTTTTTCTGTTGTAACTATGGCTGTCCTGGAACTTCCTCTGTAGACCAGGCTAGCCTCAAACTCAGAGAGATCTACCTGCCTCTGCCTCTTGAATGCTAGGATTAAAGGCATACACCACCACCAACTGGCTTATTATGTAATTTTAAAAAAGTTTCTGGCTAGAGCTTTATGAAGAACAAGGGGCAGAGTTGATGTTGGACCAAATTAGTTATTATCCTTTTTTTTTTTAATAAAAGATGAATGGCTAGACAGAAACATAAAAGAGCAAGAATAGGGTTGGAGCTGTAACCCAGTTAGTTGGATGCTTTCTTAGTACGCTTCATCCTAGCACCCATCAGCCAGGCAAGGAGTGTATGCCTTGCATCCTAGAACTCAGGAGGTGGAGGCACGAGGACCAGAGTTTAGTGTCACCCTCAGCTACCTATTGAATTGAAGACCAGACTGAGCTCTATGAGATAATGCTTTTTCATTTTGTGTTAAAATTTATTGTTAAATTTGTTAAAATTTTATCATCATCATCATTATCATCATCATCTTGTGTGTGTGCATCTGTACTCTCTGAGCCATCTCATAGGCCCTTATCTGTTTTTAACCTTCTCAAATCTTGGATTTTACCTCCAAACAAGTGCACTTGGTTTGTTACTGAAAAAACTCAGTAGAGTGTAGACTTTTTAAAAAATTCATGTATGGAGTAAATGAATATATCATAGATATTGAGAGGATTGAATTGTGCTGAAATGCCTGGTGTAGATGAAGTTTAATTTTGCTTTGATAATGTCCTGGAACTCCTTGATCATTGGGATGCCCGGCATACCATATACAACGGTACAGAAACACACCTCAACACACTCCATTATTATTCTTGGCTCAAAGCGCTCATGTCTAATTATAGATTATAAAAGCACTTCTTTTGGATAACATGAAATTTTTATTTTTATTTTTATTTTTTTCCCCCAAAAGTGTTCCTTTGTTGTAACTCTGGCTGTCCTAGAACTCACTCTGTAGACCAGGCTGGCCTTGAACTCACAGAGATCCACCTGCCTCTGCCTTCCAAGTGCTGGGATTAAAGGCGTGCGCCACCAACTGACTGAACTTCTATTCTTATGAAACCTTTGTCTTTACCTTAAACGGCTCAGATACCTGTACAATATTAGACATTCCTTTTTGTGGAGTTACGGATATACTGTGGCCATAGAAGCCCCAGGGCCTACAGAGTGTGTGTCTGAAGTGGGGAGGGAACTGCTTGAATGGAGTCTCATGTCTCACTGAGCCTTCTTCCTGTTGAAAAGCAGCCTTCCTTGTCAGAAGCATGGCAAGGGCTTTGCCTAAGGGACAAAAAGAAGTTTTGTTCCTATTCGGAAAGATGCCAGTGCAGTTTGACACGATTCTTGGCTCCTAATTTTTCGTTGCTGGCTCTTTGGTCTGTAGCCCTTTTACTATGTGGCAGGCATTTTTTCACTTGGAATTCTCAAAAACACAGTTGTGAATATGAGCAAAAGAATGAGGCAGTTGTGTGGGAGAGACTATATCTGTTAAGAATAAAGGCCAGAACAGAGATCAGTAACTATGGCCCTCCCTGCTTCACAATGGAGCTTGCTTTATCCTTTCATAAAAAAAGATTTGAAAGCCATCTTCCCATTGTTCTTTCTTAAATGTTTCCAGCTGCTTTATCATTTTGATGGCTGAAACACAGTAACACTTTCTTCATGCATATTCAGGCTCTGAGGTTTTTTTTACCCCAATAGAATTCAGTAAACTTTTTAGTTTGAATTTGGCCCTTATATATTCTTTCCTTTTCACAGTTAGAGCCATATACAAGAAATATTCCTCATGATTAATTACTATATTTGAAGGAAATAGAAGAAACCATGAACAGTGTTTCCTCAGTCCTTCGTTTTCTTGTCAGGCTGCAGGAAGGCTGCATGTATGAGACAAAGGCTACATATGCCTTTCATACACCTGCTAGTACATTTATGGAGCTTGTTACCTACAGTGTCGGTATAGATGGATTTTAAAAAGAGGGCAGAGGGGTTGAACAGATTGTTCAGTTGGTAATGTACTTGCCAAACAAGTGTGAAGATCCTTAGGGTCTATGTAAAAGGCCAGATCTCATAGCACCCTAGGGTCTATACTTCCAGTGCAAATAAGTAGAGATAGACACATTTCTGAGTTCACTGTCCAGCTAGCCTAGCATAATCAGCACATTCTACACTAGCGAGAGATCCTGTCTCATAAAGCAAGGTGGATAACAGCTGAGAAACAACTGTATACACATGGACACAAACATCACATGTACACTCATACAGAGAAACAGATGATATGGGGCTGGAGAGATGGCTCAGTGAGTAAGAACACTGGCTGCTCTTCCAGAGGACCTGGGTTCAGTTTCTAGCACCCATATGGTAACTTACAACTATCTGTAGCTCTAGTTCCAAGGGATTCGATGTCCTCTTCTGGCCTCTGCAGGCACTGCATGCACATGGTGCACAGACACACATGCAGACAGAATACCCATACACAGCAAGTAAAAGTAAATGCCATCTCAAAAAAAAATTTTTTTTTAAATGACAGGCAATAATAGATTCATTTTACTCTTAAGAGAAGCAAGGATTTTTGGAGTTTATTCTAAAGTTGGAAGTTCTGATTAGGATGAATCATGTCATTCTTTAAAATGATAAAATTGTCACACTTGTGTTTGAATTTATTGATCTAGGTGGATTAAAATAATCTTAGTTTGTAAAAAGATGGCAAGTCTCACTTTATGGTCTAGAAAGTCTCTAAGGAAATCAAGCTTCTAAGTCCCATCATTTTTTGCAGTAGTAGAATGCCATTTCTGAGAGAGGGAGATATGTTAATTCTTTAAAGACTTCATGGGAAACAGTGTGCTCTTTTCGTTCCTCAGTACTAAGTTGTTTTATCGTTCTTAGGTTATGCAGTAATGGAAGGTACACATTAAGATTATCATTAGGTTCATTTTACTAGTGATGGTAGTTTAGTTACATTAGTAGTTTATAAACTTGTATTCTCAAAGTGTTTTCAAGTATATTTCTCTTTTCTATTTTTTTTTTCCTTTCCTTCTGCACCCCCATCCTTTTTGGGCTGAGAATTGAACTCTGGACTTCATAAATTCAGGCAAGGTGTCTACAACTGTGAGCCATACCTCAGCCCTGATATATATTATATTTGTAGTCTATTTTTTCCCTTCCCAGTTCTGGGGATCAAATCTTATGCAGTCTAGGCAAACAGTCTTAACACTGAACTAATGATGCATTTCCAGTCCAAGTATATTACCTTGGTACTTGAAATTATTCTGTTAAACAAGCAGGGTAAATACTGTATTGCTACTCACCTTCATTTTATGTCACTTTAACTTTATAAATAAGAAAGAGAAACTGGTGGTGGTGTACTCCTTTAATCTCAG
This sequence comes from Cricetomys ansorgei, assembly GCA_026225945.1. Classification (NCBI taxonomy): domain Eukaryota; kingdom Metazoa; phylum Chordata; class Mammalia; order Rodentia; family Nesomyidae; genus Cricetomys; species Cricetomys ansorgei. Next base: position 7,394,206 of record JAMJFZ010000770.1, on the reverse strand, counting down.
TACTCGGGAGGCACAGGCAGGTGGATATTTGAGAGTATGAGGCCAGCCTGGTCTAAATAGTGAGTTCCATGCCAGCCAGTGCTACATAGACAGACCCTGTCTCAAAAAAAAAAAAAAAAAAAAAAAAAATCAGTAACCCCCAAACCAAACAGACTCTGAAACCCAAGAATGTTAAATATTAGAACAAAAATCCAACATCAGGATTTAGAAACACAAATCTAATTGGTCTTAAAACTCTCTCATGTTTGCACTATGTTCTGAAATGGTTTCAGTGTAGGACTCCCATAAATTAGGCAAGTTTATGGACTACTTATTTCTAAAGCACACATTATTATAGTAATAAAGCCCTCTATAACAGTAAGATCACCGGCAAATTTTCCTATTAAAGGTTATGTTTAGTTATATAATCAAGAGTAATTATCATCAAAACTTGTTGGCTTGGCTTGCAGTTGGTTAAATAGACCCTAAAGCTAATGTGAGTTGGACACGGTGGCGCATGCTTAGAACTATAACACTTGGGGAGAAGAAGCTGGAAGATGAGGCTTTCAAAGCCAGCTACAGTTACATAAAACCTGATCTCAGAAAACAAAACAAAATAAAAACTTGTTTTTGAGAGCAAAAGAGAAAGTAGATGGCCTGGGTGTTTTCTTTTGTTCTGTTTTCTTGTGCTGTCTGAGCTAACTGGAGAAACAGAGAGAGACATACATGTTAATATGAATAACACGTGCTGGGTAAAGGAATTGTTATTAAGTCTTTGAGAGGCTATAATGACCATACCTGTCATTCTGAGTAGAGGACAAGGAGCCTCGCCAGTGGCCACACAGAAAGCCCAGCAGGTGTCTCAGGGACTTGATGTGCTCACTGCCAAAGTGGAAAATGCAGCTCGGAAACTGGAAGCCATGACGAACTCAAAGCAGAGCATTGCAAAGAAGATTGATGCTGCGCAGGTGAGGACATTCTCAGGAGGGTGCTCTGCATCTCTTCCTACACTGACCTTGGCCATCATCTGCTGTGGGTACACAATGGAGGTTCCTCAGCCATGACTCCCAGCAGTGTCCAGTGCTAACACCACTGTAGGCGGGGGTTCATATTTGTCTGTATTTTGAGTTAAAGATCTTATTTTTCAGCACTTTAACTAGGTAAAATACCTCTGAATATGACAGGATCCCAGATTTTGAAACTATTTCCTGTCTTAGAATTCACTACTATATTAGGTCATGGTTGTATTCAAATTTCAGAGTTTTCAGATTCTATTCTATATAAAATACCTTTCAAGCAGTTCACAAACAACGTTTGATAGACTCGAAAGAAATCTGTGATTGAATCAAAGATGGGATAGAGCTTATGAAGACGCTTTATTCCTTTTCTTGTTGTTGTTGCTTTTTTCCTTTCAGTTTAGGCATCAGACTCAGGGCCTTGTGCATATTAGCCAGGTGCTGTACCAGCGAGCTAAAACCCCAGCCTGAGAATGTTGTTGTAATGGAAATTAGCAGGGCTGCTGTCAGCCTCAGTGGTAAGAGTGTATGACGAGGTTTGATCTCCAGTGTTTAGGGCGGTGGGGGAACATGACAGAAAGGAAAAGATGGAGCGACTTGATATTACCTAGTCTAAGAAGCCGTGTAAAACAATTAGAGTTAGCACTAAAAACGCTTGTCGGTATGCCTGTGACTACTTCAGAGATATTTCGGATGGCTTTGTTAAGTTTAAATGTGGTTCATGAGTAGATTACATTGTCTACTTCGGTGTGTAGAATTGGCTCGCAGATCCAAATGGTGGCCCTGAAGGAGAAGAACAGATTCGAGGCGCTCTGGCTGAAGCTCGGAAGATTGCAGAATTATGTGATGATCCTAAGGAGAGAGATGACATCCTACGCTCCCTTGGAGAGATAGCCGCTCTGACCTCTAAACTAGGAGATTTACGAAGACAGTACGTATTTAATTTCTCAGTCCCACATCCCTTCATCTCACCTCCCACTCACTTTCCTTCTCTCTCTCTCTCTTATTCTAGGAGCATATAAAACTGAGTCACCGTAGGTTAGATGCGTATCTAAGCCGCAAATGTAGATCCTTGGAGCTTGCCTCAGACATAATGCATGTTAGCTGAGTGCATGTTGGATCCCCATAGGCTAAATAGGTTTGTGACTTGGCTAGGTCAGATGTTACCTCTGTGTATCCAAGATGTAATTGAACTTTAATAATTTGATTCTGATCATATAGTTTTAAATGAACACATTTAGCATGCTGAGAACTCGTTTTTAAGCTCTATTCTTATAATTTCTAAAATGAGACTTTCCTTGCTATATTATGTTTGTTACCTGTCTTTCCTAGACACAAGGAAAATAATTTTTGTAGTTAACTATGAAAAGACTTCTGTGTGTGTCTATGTGAGTGAGACAGAAAGCATAAGAAGGTTACTTCTTACTTCTCCAGCAGTGTTATTTCTTGAGTAGCAATTTTATAAAGGATTCTTAAATTACATTTCCTGGACGATTGTTCCTATAATAGCATCCTTGTCACAGCTTCCTTTCTTAAAGCGTTTTTTCATCATAGCTACTGTGGCTATATGGAAAGAGTTTATCCCTTTGTTCTGACACACATATTGTTCTCTTTAAAACAAAGCAAAATCAGCATCATGGGCTGGGGATATAGCTCAACCAGCCAGAGCTCTTGTGCAGGGCCTTGGGTTTGATCGCCTGCATTGCATAAAACAAGACATGGTGGCGGATGTCTTCAAGCCCAGAAACTGGGAGGTAGAGACAGGAAGGTCAGAAGTCCAAGGTCTCCTGTGGCTCTGCAGTGAGTCTGAGGCCAGCCTGGGCTCTATGAGATCCTGTTTGATGGAACCAAGCCAAATAAAGCCAAACCAAACAAAACCATATCCTAAAAGGTTCCACAGCAGGATGTGAGGAGGGCAGTCTGGCTGGCCCACGTGGCTGTCTGAGGCAAATGCCTCCCCTCATGCTCTCCAGAATAATTGTTTTCTCCAAGAGATTGGCCTTCTCTACTAGCTCGAGGAGGGCCCATCTTGGTCAAGGGTATAGTATAGTGGCTGCACTCTGCACTCCCCTGCCTCCCAGCGTGCTCTCAGGAATGTTGAAGAAGAAGATGACAGCAGAGAAGAAAGACCTGCTGCAGTCCTGAAGCACTGTTCTCTAAGGATTGCACAAGTCAAGTCTCTGGGAATATTCCACTTCTCCCATTTAACTTATATGTTCTATTTCTGTTCTTCTGTGAGAAAATGCCTATTTTTATCCTCCCAAAGTAAGAGATTCATTAGAATCCTCTGACAGAGAGGGCATTGCTGGCTAAGAAAGCAAAAAGGCAGAGACTATGAATTCCTGGGACCTAACACAATCTATTGCGTAGATACTCATGAATGTTTTTTAGATGACAAAAGGATGACCACAGGCAGTGGAGGTCACAGTAGACCTTGGTGTGTGGCCGCCGATGCTGTCATCATATTTATCATTGTAATATAAACAGACATGTACATAAGCCGGCAGTAGGACTAGTCATGTGAAAATCGTGGTAAACACCTTCTTCCTCTAGTTTTGTGAGAGGGGAGGTTAGAGAAAATTAAATAATAAAGAAGTTTGGAAATTAGCCATTATGGCAGATGGGTTGATATTTTCATTTTTATAGAGGATGCATATGAAATTACTTTTCTGTGACTGGGTAGTCTCAAGATATAAAATTGACCAGATTCTTTTTATTTTCTTTTTCTTTAAGTTGTTATTATTTTATGTTGTATGGGTGTTTTGTCTGCTTGTCTGTCTGTCTGTCTGTCTGTGCACCACCACTTGCATGCCTGGTGCTAACAGAGGTCAGAAGAGGGTGTTGAGTCCCCCGGAACTGGAGTCACAGATGATTGCGAGCCACCATGTGGGTGCTGGGAGTTGAATCTAGGTCCTCTGAAGGAGCGGCCAGTGCTTGTCCCCGCTGAGCCATTTTTTCAGCCCTGTTGTTTCCTTTTCTTAATGGTTAGGATCACATCTTTGGAGTTAGTTCTCTAGGGACAGTGTCTGTTCTTGAGACACCATGTGGTTGTTTCCTGTCGATACACTTGTTCACGTTCTTCGGCTGCAAGCAACTAGATCAAGTAAAAATGAAAGGCTATTGAAAATGTACAGAAGCAACTGATGGAACCACCGCCCAAACTGTGGCCACGTCTAGAAGTAACTAGAAGCTCCCATGTTCCCATTCAGTGTCCTAGTATCCAAATGGGTGCTGGATGTCTGTTTCACTCTTTTTGTTCACTTTACTTGGGGATTCTTCCTTTGGTTTGACCTTCTACACCCCAGGTTTAACATGGTTTTCTAGCTCCAGTCACTACTGGTTGACTTTGAAAATGTTTTTGAAATATAGACCAAGAATTACCTGAAAATTTTATTAAAAATGTGTACCTTTATCCCATCCTAGACATAATTTATCAGGGTCTCTTTTGATGATGGATTTAACTCTCTGTATCTATAAATAAAATCTCAGATAGCTTTTATTCACACTGTACTTAGAGAAACACTAGAATCTAATTAAATGTAGTTTTTGATTACATATGTGTTGCCTTTGAGTAGAAAACCACCCAGTTCAATCAGCTATGGCAGAGAATAGGGATTATATGATATTAACACAGGGTAATGCAAGTGGTAGTTTAAAAGTGAGCTCTCTAAACTCAGATGGCCAGATTTGAACCCTGACTGTATCAAATTAAATAATGGGATCTTATTCACCTTTGTGTGTCAGTTTTGTGTTTTGTCTAGTACTGTTCTTTACCGCATGGGGTTGTTGTGAGGATTGAATGATATAAGGGAGAGCTTGTAGTGTGCCTGGAAAAATTAGGACTCAAATACAGCAGCATTACTAGTTGTGTTCTTCCTAGTACTGCTTCTACTACTAACATGGTTGTCTAGGTATACCTAGTTCACCGGGAGCTTGTGTTTTTATGTGGCAGAGTGAGAGTGCAGGCAAACTAGTGGTGAGTGATTGGGCTTCGCTAACTAACCTGGCAGTTGTATAACTGTATAGACCACTCAAACTAGGACAGGACAATGTGAATTTAAATTATTTTCACTTATCTAAGGGCCAAATAAACAATTTCAAATTATTTAATAATTGGCAATTTTCATTCTCTTTAACATGTTAAATTATCATATAACATATTAACAGTTAAATTATCTCAATATAAATTGTGTTGACAATGTAAATTATAACTGAATGGTCATCTTTATTTCTGTAGGGGGAAAGGAGACTCCCCAGAGGCTCGAGCATTGGCTAAACAGGTGGCCACGGCCCTGCAGAACCTGCAGACCAAAACCAACAGGGCTGTGGCGAACAGCAGACCTGCCAAGGCAGCTGTCCACCTCGAGGGCAAGATCGAACAAGCACAGCGGTGGATTGATAACCCTACAGTAGATGACCGTGGAGTCGGTAAGGGCCGGCCTCAGTGCAGACGTGCAGGTCACTGCCATGAGTCCTTCCAGATTGATAATAAGGCGCCAGAAGAGTTCTCCAGCCACAAGGAAGTCACTTTTCAGTATGGTCCCATTTCTAAATGCAGCCAGTAGAATCCTTATGATGTAATCAAGACGTATTAGAGAGTAATTAGAGAGTAAATGATCTTGCTGTGGACAAACAGAGCTTCATATTTGAAACTTTGAACTAATTACTACCAATCATGTATATATTTTCATTCTGTAGTGTTTCTATTTTTATAGTCTTTACCAGGTAGCCAGTTTTAAATACACACGCGCAATGACAATAAAAGGTATCTAGTGTTCTTACAGCATCCTGTAAACTTTTTTTTTTAACTCACTATCTCAACCAGGTTGGCTTTGAACTCAGACCCACCTGCCTCCCCTGGCTTCTGAGTGCTGGGATTAAAGGCACATGCCACCATTCCTGGCTGAAAAGTGACTATTTTATAACCTAGAAGTTTGATTTTAAGATGACCTAGGAATAGGTTTATGTGATTTGTTCCATGATTGACTAACACATCTGCTGAGGCTTAAAGGTACGCTTCCACTTCCTGCACTCACTGGGTAAGGTGAGTGTTCAAATTGTTGATGTTCAGTGTCAGTGAGGGGCTAGAGAATTGGGCAGATGCATAGCCAGTATAGGAATGAAATGATACAAGCACTGTGAATCCAGTGTTTCGTGTACAGTGCTGTTAAGGCGTTCATAACCATGGGGTCAGCAATTTGATTTTTAAGAGTCTTTTTTTGTTTGTTTGTTTCTTCCTGTCAATTCATTTCTAAGGAGTTATATCAGAATGTATGTAGACAATGTGAATACTCAGTAATATTTAGCAAGCAACAAAATAGCTATGATTAATAAACATAATCTATAGTTTTAGTTTATGTTTTTGTTTTGGTTGCTTTTATAGTACTCGGGATCAAACCCTAAGACTTGTGTGTGTTGGGCAAGTAGCCAGCTGTTATGTTATGCTGTCTGTCCCTAGACTATGCTTTAAAAAATTATTAATCTCTGTCAGTTTATTTTGTGGGCACTGGTGTTTTGTCTGCAAGCATATCTGTGTGAGGGTGTCAGATTCCCTGAAACCGAAGTTACAGAAAGTTGTGAGCTGCCATGTGGGTGCAGGGAATTGAACCTGGGTCCTTTGGAAGAGCAGCCAGTGCTCTTAACAGCTAAGCCATCTCTCCAGCCCTTAAAAAGATACTTAGTAAGTGGAAACTGCTCATTGTAAAGAAAAGGAGTCAAGAACTACAAATTGGGTTTGGGATGCAGGTCAGCATTAGATATGCGTGAGGCTCTGAGGCCAATCCCAGCAACTCCCCTCCCCAAAAGTTAATGCAGTTTGTTCTCATTATACTTTTTTGTATTACCAAAGTGTTTTATATGTTTTTCAGAGGGCCCTCCCTGTACCCTATTAAATGCTATTTAAAAAAATCTGGAGTGGCAACACAGTTGCCTTCCCTGGGCCTGTGTGAACTTCAGTATTTTTCATCTTGGTTTAGGTCAGGCTGCCATCCGTGGACTTGTGGCTGAAGGGCATCGACTAGCCAATGTCATGATGGGACCTTATCGCCAAGATCTTCTTGCCAAGTGTGACCGTGTAGACCAACTCACAGCTCAGCTGGCTGACCTGGCTGCCCGAGGGGAAGGAGAGAGCCCTCAGGCGAGAGCACTTGCATCCCAGCTTCAAGACTCCTTAAAGGTAAACCTCTATATACTTTTGATGTCTGCTAACAACGAACAGAAAAGTCTTTTGTACAGTGTATATGCATGCATGTTGAGGTCAGAGGAAAACTCAGGTGTCTGGCACCATCTACCCTTATTTTTTAAGACGGGGGATCTCATTGTTCTGGAACTTGCTGAGTAGGGTAGGCTGGGCAGTCAGTGAGCCCCAGAGGTCTGCCTGTCTGTACCTTTCCAGTGCCAGCATTTTTTAATGTGGGCTTTGGAGAGCAAATGCACATTCTCACGTGGCAAGGAAAGCACTTTACTGGCTGAGCTGTCCCCGTCTCAGCCTGAGACGTGAAATTCTTGAGCTTAGGGAAAATGAACACAATGAGACCACATATATAAGGAGATCAGAACTTAGCAGGAAAAAGCCAGGCGGCAGCAGCTAATGCTGTTTTTCTAAATTTCATTTAATTTAGAGAACTTTGATGATTTTGCTTTATGCATATATCATTTTATTGTTATTTAGTTAGTATTTATTTATTTAGATAGGGTATCTCACTCTACATGTAGCCTAGGCTGGCCTTGAACTCTTGACACTCTTCATGGTACAGCCTTCTGAGTACAGCAATTATATGCATGCACCTGGAGTTATTGATTTTTTCCACAAACCTTATTCCCATCTTTTATTTCTTTTAAGATAATAAACTATTTAGAAATTTGGTACTGCATCTTCCAAATAGTTAATACAGTCATCACCAGGCCTGGTGAGAACTCGGAATGGTGAGGCACTCTCATTTACCTTAGAGCCTTCTTTGGGCTCAGCCCAGTGGTTCTCACTGTCATTTCATAGTGTCCCTCAAGAAAAGAATCCTATCTGCCCTCTCCCCTTTGGTTTTTCAAGACAGGGTTTTTCTCTGTGTAGCCTTGGCTGTCCTGGAACTCTTTTTGTAGACCAGGCTGGCCTTGAACTCACAGAGATCCATTTGTGTCTGCCTTCTTAGTGCTGGGATTGAAGGTGCACCACCACCACCCAGCTATATCTGCCCCTCTACTTGACTAATATCTTAGAGAACAGAATTCATAACTAGCTCTGTGCTTTTACACATTTGATTTTTAAGAAATAGTTTTGAAAGTAAATGAATGAAAGATAGAAAGAATGAATGTGCCAGTGAAGTAAGGGCATTAGCAGATACGTTTTTTGGATGTTGCTGTAAAATTTCATTTGTAAACGATATTTTTAAGGACCTTAAAGCCCAGATGCAGGAAGCTATGACTCAAGAGGTGTCCGATGTTTTCAGCGATACCACAACTCCCATCAAGCTGTTAGCAGTGGCAGCCACAGCCCCTCATGATGCACCCAACAGGGAAGAGGTAGGTGTCTGCAATGCAGAGATTGTTGTGGATGAAAGATGGAAGGGCAAAACTAGACTACCAAGTGCGCCAGTTACATCTTCCTCTGGAGCTGTGGCATATTTGGCCATTAGATTAAAGCAAGTGGAATTGCTTTTCATCACACAGCAAGACGCATGACACGGAAGTATCTTTGGCATCGATTCCGAAGGTAAAACCTGACCTCTCTGTTGTTTTCTTGGAGCTTTCTTATGGGAAGGCATCGCTCCAGGCAGGGAGAAATGAGGGATGAGGATTACTCTAGCCACAGCTATCTGAACAGAGCACTTGAGACTCAACACAAGTCAGGACAATTCTTTAAACTCATTTGATGTGATAATTCTGTGCAAACCCTTCTGGTGACTCCTCTCTGTCCCAGAGTGAAGCCAGAGTCATTACAATGAGCAGTAGGCCAGTGATGTGTTGGTAAGCTAACTCTTCAGGGACAAAACTCAAAAGGCCTGATTTGTGAAAAAGTGTTGCTTGGATTTTCATTGTGTAAATCCTCTCAAAGTGTTGCATTGTTTGATTTTGTCTTTTGAGACAAGGTCTTGCTGAAGTATCCCAGGCTGGCCTTGAACTTGTGGCAATCTTCCTGTCTCCCTCTCCCAAGTGTTAGGATTATGGATGTGTACCACTATACCTAACGTTTCAATGAAAAGCCTTTGAAAGCACAACTGTAAAGAGATGGGGCATATTTGGTTCCTGTAAATGAGTGTAGATCTGTAAAAATGGCTTTACCACTGAAGTCTGGTCCCTGTCTACTTTGACCTCGTAATGACACTATTCATCTTCTCTACTACATCGATCTTGAATTGTATCCACAATGTTCCTGAATATGTCTGTGTTCTATTCTCAAGCACTTGACACTTGCTTTGCTTTTCACAAATTATATTTATTCACTTTTTCCATCCTCCTATTGAAATATCACTTTTGTATATTTATATATATACATAAATCTAAAATATATATAAAAAAAATCCCACCCCGCACCCCAGGGGTTTCTTAATATCATATCCAACTTTTCTTAGAATTTACTGATGTTGATGGGCTGGGGATGTAGCTCAGTTGGTCAAGTACTTGCTTAGCGCACACAGCTGTCCGCACTGCAAAGAACTAGGGACGGTAGTGCCTGCCTGTAATCTAGCACTCAGGAAGTGGGGACAGAAGGATGGAAGTTCACAAGGTCATCCGTGAGTACACAGCCAGCCTAGGCTTTGTGAGATCTTTTAAACAAAACAAAACACACACACACAGCATTTGACATATTTTCTTTGTGTTTTTGCTGGTCTGTCTGGCTCATGTCATCGTGAAAGTTCCATGCGGGCAAGGGCTTTTCTTTGTCAGTTCTTCAGCCCCAGTTCCCACAGCAATGTCAGTCACATTATTGGTGCTGAATGGACAATGTAATGGCTTTTCCAGGAACTCTTGGAGAGAACCTGACTTACGTCTTGATGTCTAGAACATTGTCACACAGCCACTGTGAATGAACCCAGGACAGCAAATATGTGCTTTTCTAGCCATAAGTTAGCAGTGGAGGAGAAAAGTTTGGAGGGCCCCAAGATGTAATATTTTGGGTAAATGTTGTGTTCTTGCTTCTTAGTAACTCTCCTTATTTTTCTGGTTAGGACATGGTTCAGTTCATAGCCCCCTTATCACCTTAGTACCCTAGTAGGTAATTTGCTACTCTTTCTTCCTAGGCTTCTAAGTTTCAGACCTCTAGATGCAGCTTTCTGCTTGTCTTGTCCATCTAGCTGCTTCATAGGCTCCTCAGCATATGCTGTTCTCTCTTTGAAATCATTTCCAGCGTTTTCCCTAGCCCTTCACACCAATAGATAAATCGGGCATATTAATTTTATATCACAAAGAATTTTGAATCTTTTCTATTGTGTTGCCGCAGTTTAGATTCTGATTCTCGTTCTTCATTCCCTAAATGGTTGCTTAGCTCTGTTGTCAGTAAGCTACCAAATTGGGGAAGAGGGAAAGTTCATCAACCCTGATTTTCTCTAAACCATTCAATGGGCATCAGGATAAAACTGGAGCTTTGTGATACGGCTTTTTTTGTTTGTTCGTTTGTTGTTCATGTACCCCAAGCTAACCTTGATCTTGTTATGAGTCTGAGGATGGCCCTGAGCTCCTGATCTTCCTCAGTGTTGGACTCATAGATTGTGCCATAACACCTGGCTTGTGGGTTACTGGGGATCAGATCCAGGACTTCATGCAGGCTGGACAAGCACTCTACCAGTGAGCTATGTCCCCTAGTTCCTACTCTTTTTATGTTGGTTTCATACAGATTACTGTCTCTTACTCCAGGCTCCTGCAGAAGCTAGTTGTGTGTAACGTCTTACATATCCAGCCCTGTGTCTTTGCTTCCTCTCTCTGCCTAATCACCTCTGGCTTCTTTTCTGCCTTGTTTCTCATTGTCCTTTATTGTGTTCTTTTGCTTTATGGATGGATTAAATGCCTTTCCTTTTACTCCCATAAGATTACTGTGTGGCTCTGCTATTTCACATAGTGACATGCTTTATTACAAATACCTGTTTCTGGGCTTCCCACTAGGTCATGAACCCCTTTAGATGCAGATATTTATCTTCTCCATTTTTGTCTTTTCAATACCTACCTTAAGATTGAGCAGATAGTAGGTAATCAATAAATTTTGACTGAGCTCAGAGAAAAGCAAACCAATGCATCAGTTACAGGAAGAACAGACACAGCCTAGGATTGAAATGTTCACCAGAGTAGGCGGCAGACCTGTACACCTATAGTGTGGGTATCATTGAGGGTCGGAAACCTTGTGAGGCCAAGAGAACAGGATTAACTTTTTATCTGAAATTGTGAGGATTAACTAATAGGAACCCAGGAAGCTGAGTCAAAACAAGAGGTCAAGATATGCCAAGAGACCTCAGATGGTTGATGGAACATTGGAACGAGAATGAAGCTTGCTGTTGAACTAGGTAACCTTTAGAGATTGACTTGATTAGAGTTGGATCCCAAGTACAGAAGTAGTACCCTTAAGCACCCTCAGTAGGATGTAAAAACAGTATTCTGCTAGGCTCCTGGCATGCTCTGTCTGTAGCATAAACCTGACCCAGTGCTGTTTGGTATACCTTATTTTCCAAATCGATCCTAATTTCACCCAAACAGATAGATGGCTTTTTGTCATTTTAAGTTAAATGGTTATTGTTTTTATTTATTTTTATGATATACAACCTCTCATAATATCCATGAGGGGAAGGAGAAGTTAACTTTTTAAGATTCAGAGAAACAACTAAACATTAAGTAGATGTTTTTGCATTTGGAACTAATAAAATCACCCATTCTTGCCTTTGTATTAGGTCTAGTATGAGCACCAGCTATCATTTTTCCCATTGAGGTCAAGGGCAGAGTTTTTACAACATTAATGGTAATGGGATACATAAGAGGAGGCTGGAGCTAGGTAAGGATTCTTTGTGGATACTCGGACTAGTAATGTACCCCGCTGCCTACGGTAGAGCCTTCAGTGGGCTTCTCTGTCTTCTTCAAACTAAGAGAGGAAACCTTTGGGGAATGAGGTTATTTAGTCTTCACATTCTGTGAACTTGTTGCAAAGTATATAATCCTGTGTGTATCCTGCTTGCTCTTGGTAAGTAAGTTTGAATGAAGATTCAGGATTATGTCTCTTTATGTGTGTACATGATGCTTAAGGCTCAGCCTCTGAGGAAATACAGAAAGGCCAAGATTTGGCATTTGACTATTGTTTTAGTAATGAGATTTGATGACATCTCTAAAATCTTTGAGCAGTTACAGAATCAGATTAAAAAAACCTTTTCTCAGACTTCTTGATGCATTATATTGAAATAAATTTCCTTGATGTCTTTATTTTTGTCTCAAGGTATTTGATGAGAGGGCAGCCAACTTTGAAAATCATTCGGGAAGGCTTGGAGCCACAGCGGAGAAGGCGGCTGCTGTTGGTACTGCCAACAGATCAACAGTGGAAGGCATTCAGGCATCAGTGAAGACAGCCCGAGAACTCACCCCCCAGGTTCGCTTCTGCTTACTCATTTCAGTACCATCAGACAGTATTCGGGAAATGAAATTAATTATAGACACTTTGTTAAGATCACATTAAAAGGAAAAGTATGTGGAGGGGCTGGACCAATGGCTCAGCAATTAGGAGCCATCTGAAGTCTCTTCCAGAGGACCTGGTGTGGTTCCCAGCACCCAAGTCATGTGGCTCACAACCACCTGTAGTTCCATCTCCTGGGATCTGATGCCTCTGACCTTCATGGGCATCTACACTCATGTGAACACACTCACATATAATACACACCCTACACATAATTAGAACTAACAAAAATAAATCTTAAAGAGTGTGTGTGGAGCTGGGGAAATAGCTCAGCAGGAAAAGCAATTGCCATATAATTATGTGGACTTGAGTCTGAATCCCCAGAGCTCATGTTAAAGCCAGTCGTGGTAGGGTGTGTCTGTAATACAATGCTCCTGAGGTGAGGTGGTGGGCGGAGACAGGAGAGTCTGGGAATTCACAGGCCCGAGAGTCTGTCTCCTACAAGTTAGAAGGTGAGGACCAACACCAAGGTTGTCCTGACCTCCACACACATTTGTGGCACACATGTACCCACCCACACATAAAAATGCTTGCATGTGCACACACATCATATATATATCTCTCTCTCCTCTCTCTCTCTCTGTCTCTCTGTCTCCTCTCTCTCTCTCTCTCTCTCTCTCTCTCTCTCTCTCTCTCTCTCTCTCTCACACACACACACACACACACACACAAAACCCACATATTTATTTATCGGGTCAAACTTGGTGGCTTCTGGGATTATAGAGGACTTTGAACTTTTTACATTTTTGCATTGTTGGAATTTTTAAATAATGGTTGGTATTATTTTGAAAGCAAAAAACAAGCAGTAAAGTAGCCCTTCTCCCTACCACACATGTAATTAAAAAAATAGATATTTAGAGATTCATTTATTTAGTTTCTGTCTTTCCTGAGAATCTCTTTGAGGAGATTGGAAAAAATAGCTGTTCCCATTTTTTGTTTTCCTTTTCTATCTAATTGCATAACAAAGGTATGTAATTAATTATGTAATCAAAGTATAGCCAGAAAGTTTGGGAACAAAAGATTGGAAATGAGAGGAAACATACTGGGAAGAATTAAAGTTCTAAGACGTCAGTCAGCCCTCTTCCCCCACTTTTCTGAGGCAGGTTTCTGATTTGTAGCCTAGGCTGTACTGAGGCTATCTAATGCTAGGGTTATAGGGTGCAGTACCACACCCAGCAAGACTAGGTCAGCATTTCTTAGTGTGATGTTTGTGCAGGGTTCTCCCCCCTATTAATATAGAAAAAATGCATTAGATTTATTAAGTGCCTGTAGTATATTGGGAGTTCTGCTGGGCTTAATAAATCTGTGATTCTAGCTTTTGGGGGAACCTCTCTGGAGAGGGGAGGGAAATGGTCCACGTGTGCCTATGTTGCCTGTTAATACATTAGAGTTTCTCTGTCTCCTTTCCCTTCTTCTTTTTTTTCCCTCATTAGGTATGGAACCCAGGGCTCTGTACATGCAAGGCAGACACCCACCATCACTAAGCTACATGCCCCAGGCATTTGGAAAAGTCACACTCATTTAGTTTAATTTTTTAACTGACTTTTGTTAGGAAGCCCATGCTGGCCTTGAACTCACACCGGACCTGTGAGTGTGAGATGGATGACAGGCATGCACCACTGGGCCCTGCTTCATCCAGCCTTTATACATCTTCACAGAATATGAATATTAATTTAAAAATCTTTATAAAACACTAAAAAAGGTTCAGTACAAAACTGAAATTTAAAGAAAACTCTAGAAAGGTAGATGCTTGAGGATGGCAGCCATATAGGGGCATAATTAGTCTTCCTGCCTTTTTGAACTATCTAGAAAAAACTAACTTTTCCTTTACTTTTTTCTACCTCTATCCTTTTTTAAAAAATATTTATTTATTTATTGTTTTATGTGTACTGGTGTTTTGCATGCATATTATGTCTGTGTGAAGGTGTTGGATCCCCTGGAACTGGAGTTACAGATAGTCATGAGCTGCCATGTGGGTGCTGGGAACTGAACCTGGGTCTTCTGGAAGAGCAGCCAGTGACCCATCTCTCCAGCCCCCTACCTCTATTTTAATATATTTCCCTAACCCTGGGCTCCCTCTCCCCAGTATTTTGGGCATATTAATTTTTCTCTACAGTAACCCTCCCTTCCATGTGGCTGCTGTCTGCCCTGTGTCTGACCTCCATACCAGCTTAAATGACTTTTTTCCTCTCTTACATTCACCTCCTCCAGGCAGCTGCTGATTTTGTAGCTTGCCTGCCCTGTGGTTTTTCTTTTAAATTCTAATGCAATTGTCCTTGTGCTTCCAAAAACAAAAAACAAGCCAGAAAACTAGACTTAAAACTCCAGTCTACAGATTTTGACTCAAATGTATCCTAGCTTTCTCATTCTGTGAAGTTGATTCTTTCGTAATGCATTGTTTAAAGGAATAAAAACATACATGCACCGTGCATTACCAGGTACTTAGTATTATTGCCTTCTTTCCCAAACATCGTCACTAACTAGCCTGGAACCTCTTGAGCATCTTGATTTTTGCATCTTGAAAGTGAAACTATTACCTACACACACACACACACACACACACACACACACACACACACACCCCGCCACCATGAGGTTGTTGTAAAGACTTAGGTAATGAATGTGAAAGCAGTTTGTTAACTGAACAGGTATTTTAATTAATGTTATTCTAAATAAAATTTGAGTAATTTTTTGGTTAATTGTGAACAAGTCTTTTAATCAATATTACTCACAAATCAGATTTACTAATGTTTTGTTTCACTCTAATATTTTATTTTATAGACAGGGTTTTACTATGAGGCCCTGTTGCCCTGGAACTTGCTATATAGACCAGATTGGTCTTGAACTCACAGAGATCTACCTGCCTGTCTCCCCAGTGCTAGGATTAAAGGTGTGCCTACCACGCCCAGCTTCCTTCCCTCCTTACTCTCTCTGAGATATGGGTCTTGCTGTGTAGATAGTCCAGACTAGCATTAAATTTGGAATCCTATCTGCTTTTGCCTCCCAAGTGCTAAGATTATAGGCATTGTGCCACCATATTCTGTTGTTTTTTTGTTTTTGTTTTGAACACACTATTTTGCCTAATTGATTTTGAACTGGTAAACCTCCTGTCTCAGGCTTCCAGGTGCTGGGATTACAGGCTTGAACTTCGTTCCCTGACTAAATTTTTAGTTTCTTCTTGGTTCTTTTTAAGATGAGTTGTTATCAATACATCAGCTCTTAAGTATATGTCAGTTTTATGGAGTTCTTCTGAAATATTAAATGAACGCTTATTTACTTTGACGCCTTACTTTTTTCTTAAAACCAAGCTGTGACTCTTCAAGCCTTTGCGTGAAGGGCCCACTTTGGGGTGGTTTATGAAACCAGACTTAATGCGTTCAGCCTGAAGAGGCATGCTGATTTTGGTTCTCTGGTGCCATCTATAGGTAAAATGGAGAAAAGCTTTACTGTGGATTTGTATTTTGAATGTGCAGGTTGCCTGGTATTTGAAGATTGCTTTGTCATTGACAGGTTGTCTCTGCTGCCCGAATCTTACTGAGGAACCCTGGTAATCAAGCTGCATACGAACATTTTGAAACCATGAAGAACCAATGGATTGATAATGTTGAGAAAATGACAGGTAGAATTTTGTGAAATTCTTTTGGTCTGATGCACGAGTTCTGAGGACCTCAAGCAGGACTGGCTTCTAAAGGGACTGTCAGGGGCTCCACAGTGTGCTTGGCTCTGATCAGGCTGAGCAGTAGCGGCTTCTCATTCAAACTTTCATACTTTGTCGAAAGAGAGACTGAGGCTCTTATTCTAACACTGCCCTCCAGTGTGATGTTCATTGTTACAGCCCTATCTCCTCTTTGAATGGTGTCTTTGCCCAGTCCCAGCTAGAGTCTGGTTTCAGAGGCTGGGAGGCGGCGTTTGTGGATACAGTAAGCGTCCCTGTCATTTTCAAAGGGTTCACATTTCAAGGAGCCACAATAGCTACCATTTAACCCAGCTTGTCTCAGAGTTTCCTCCAACTTATCAACTACACAGCTCTTAAAAAAAAAGACACCTGTGTCTGTGCGACTGAAGAAGCACCTCTGAATCTTCCCTGTTCTCTGAGGAAGGATAGGACAGGGCAGAAATGAGGAGTGTAAGCCCTTTGCTGTCCCTGTAGAGCCTGCTGTCAGGGGTCTAGAAGCCAGAGATGAAAGCGGAGCTCCTGAAGTGTCGAAAGAGAGGTAACAGAAGTAAGAAGAGCTGTTAGGGTTACTGGACTCCGCGTGGCTCATCTTAGGCACGTCAAGCTGCCAGCACTCAGCAGATGGCCCGGGAGTGGGATGGGAAGGGACAGAGTGCTGTTAGCAGAACTGGTGGTGATGCAGTGAAGGGCTCAGACTCTGTCCTGCTTCCTCCTGATGTCTTTGCATGTCTGCTTGTCTGTGGTGGATAGAAGCAGGCCAGTGACCACGGTTCGTATAAATCCTGAGTTCAAATGACCTTCTGGGCTGTGCTTGGACTTTTCTCTTTTTTAAAGCTATTTTGTTCCCTTGAAAGCTTTCAGTTTTACAGGAAGAGCTTTGAACTGAAGAGGAGAATTCTGAATGTTATACTTTCTCATGAAAAGCAAACAGACAACAGTGTTTTAGAGTCTTTGTTCTTCTAAAAACAAACTCAGTTCCGTTTCTGTTCTCCTGACAGGGCTGGTGGACGAAGCTATTGATACCAAATCTTTGTTGGATGCTTCTGAAGAAGCAATTAAAAAAGACCTGGACAAGTGTAAGGTAGCCATGGCCAACATTCAGCCTCAAATGCTGGTCGCTGGAGCAACCAGCATTGCTCGACGGGCCAACCGGATCCTGCTGGTTGCTAAGAGGGAGGTAGAGAACTCAGAGGACCCGAAGTTCCGAGAGGCTGTGAAAGCTGCCTCTGATGAACTGAGCAAAACAATCTCCCCAATGGTGATGGATGCCAAGGCTGTGGCTGGAAACATCTCTGATCCTGGTAAGCAACAGTGCACTGTTTCCTTCATCCTGACAAGGCTAACTCGGTGAAGATGGGAAGAGTTACCCACAGCCACCAATACAGATTCTGGGAGGAAAAGTATGAACTGGGCCTGATGTGGGGCTCACTCCTGTAATCTCTGCACCCACAACACTGAGGCAGGAGGATAACTGTGAGCTTGAGGCCAGTCTGGGCTATATAGCCAGTTTGATATCAGACAGGTTATAGAGTGAATCCATGTTTCAAAAACTCCAAAGGAAAAAAAATGTCTCCTGTAGACATTTAGATTGAGAATGCTGTATTAATCTTTTCTTCTGTTCACATTTGTGCAGTATTGTCAGGCTTGCTGGTCTCTGGCTCAGTATCTACACTTGCCCTGTTTATAGTCATTATTTTGGAAAACTTAGAAAAAATGCTAGGAGTTAGGCAGGCAGTTGGGAGGCAGAGGCGGGCAGATCTCTGTGAGTTCGAGGCCAGCCTGGTCTACAGAGTGAGTTCCAGGACAGCCAGGGCTACAACAGAGAAACCCTGCTTTGAAAAATCAAGTGGAAAAAAATGCTTGAAGTTGGTATGACTTCTACTTTTCTTACATATAATGACCTTTCTTTGTAGAGCATCATTTTTTGTCAAATCTAGAGGGCCCTGGTCTCTCAGGCCCTCCATGAAGGAACTTGAGTTCTCCTCAGCTGCCTTTCAGTACCACTGAGGAGACAATTGCGCCACTTACTTGGTTGCAGTCATGCGTACTCCTTCCTCCTGGAGACCAGCATTTCCCATCTCATGGGTGAATCTAGGCTGCCTGACTCTCTTCTGGCCTAGGCAGAATCTTCCTCAAATCCCCAGTCCACCATCACTGTGGATGTATTTGGTCTTCTAATTAGAGTTTCTAATATTTTAGCAGTTCAAAATAAGGGTTAACATACTGGATGCCAACTGGAGCACAGATGTAGAGAGAAAGGTGAGATGTTCTCCAGGGAGTTACAAACCCAATCTGAAACTGACATCTCCCATCTCTGCACTCAGCAAACCTATCTCATGACTGCTTCTTCATAAGGGCGTGAAGGCACAACCCGAGCCCACAGCCAGGACTCTCCCAAGTACTTGTTCGTCTATAGTAGAAGGACATCTGCACACGATAGGAGCTTGTGACACTTCCTCAGGGCCTCTGACTTGTCCTACTTCCCTTTCCCCGTCACTGGCCGTGATTTTTACTGGCAGCTTCACACCCAGCCTTGTTAATGGGAACCAGTTCTTCTGCTGGACAGGCAGTGCTCTGGGTACTGACCTGCCCAGCTGAAAGTGAGAGTGTCTTGTGTTTAGACCTGCAAAAGAGCTTCCTGGACTCAGGATATCGGATCCTGGGAGCTGTGGCCAAGGTCAGAGAGGCCTTCCAACCTCAGGAGCCTGACTTCCCGCCGCCTCCACCAGACCTTGAACAGCTCCGGGTAAGTAAACTCAGGGAAATGGAGAGAATTGAGTAGCAAGGTGTGGAGCCTGTGTGGGAGGCAGATCTGCTTCTGTGGTCTTCTGGGTGGCCTGTGTAGCTTTTATGTGATGAGAGATGGATCTTGATTCTCATTCCTAAATGGAATGCCATCATGACAGAGCGCTTATGTATGTGCTATTGACCTGTGTGACAGGGTGAGAAAGGAGCAGAGGTGAGTGCAGCTGTGATGCAGTGGTGAGGCCTGAGCTATAGAAAACAATTAGTGCATTTTCTGGTGAGAATTGCTAAGGGGGAGATTGCTGTCTTAGAATCTTGTTCTTGCTTCTTTTTCCCTCTTTTTAGTAACAAAAGTAATACTTGCTTTTAAAAAATTACTAGAAAATTGTGTGTGTATGTGTGCTCATGCATTTGTGTGCTAGTGCGTGTGTGTGCAGGTGCGTATTCAGTTTGTGCACATGCTTCTGGAGGACAGTACTGTCCCTCAGGAGCCATCCACCTTATTTGTGGAGTCAGGATCTCTCACTGGGATGTAGGGCTAGGCTAACTGGCCAGTGAGCCAGGGAATTTGTCTCTGCCTCCCTAGTGCTGGGTTTACAAGCACATACTTCCATGCTGAGTTGTTCTCGTTTTTCAGGACAGGGATTCTCTACATAGTTCTGGCTGTCCTGGAACTTACTATGTAGACCAGGCTGCCCTCAAATCCATAGAGATCCGCCTGCTTTTGCTGGGATTAAAGGTGTGTTCCAGCACTCTGGCCCATGCTGAGGCTTTTACTTGGGTGCTACGGATCAAAGTAGGGTCTTCATGCTTGTATGGCAAGTACTCTCCTCAGACTAAGAAAAGTCTCTGTGTTTTCTTTTTAAATTAAATAGTAATTTTAGACCTTTAAAACAATGTTTTATTTTATGTGTATGGGTATTTTGAACCGCATGCATGCCTCAGAACCTGGAAGGGGGCATTAGATCCCCTGGAACCTGAGTTACAGATGGTTGTGTGCTGCCATGTGGGTGCTGGGAATTTGAACCCATTATTTTCTGGAAGAGCAACAAGTGCTCTTAACTGCTGAGCCATCTCTCTAGGCCCTCAAACCTCTTTGTAATTCTTCCTCATCAAGTACCATGAACATATTTTTCCATGGATTAAGAATAAGCTAGCTGGGTAATATCTTGCAATTATAAATCCTAGAAAGAGAAACAGTAATGATTGTATGCAGATAGTTACTCCAACTAACAGTTTAGAAATAGGTTGGTTCCTTGATACACCACATCAAGACAGTAATTGTATTTACTTCCTTCGGAATGTTTTCTTATTTAATGTTAGTAAACAATGTCAGATTGGAATTGGGTCACTACACATAAGTAGGATTGGCGGTTCCCACTTTTCAACATTTCTTTTTACTTTCCGATGAGGCAGCTGATGTTAGACCAGAGGGGAGTGATATTCCTGGTAAATAACTTTTTGAGTGATGATATTTAGAATTAGGAGCATAGAGATTTTGTGACAGATACAGAAGTCGAGGCTTCAGGGAGAAGTTATTGCCTCTCATTTGCCCTTTGACAACCAGAACCAGAACCAGGTCTTAACTCTTACGGGGATTGGCTTTGGGAATCATTGATCTGGTGATGGTACGCCTCCCATGGGATGTGATCAACACATATCTGCTGGTTTCTTGTAGAGGAAAAAATGTTTTTATTGAGATTGCTTTAGATGGTCCTCCTAGCTCAGTGGGTGGTCTGACCTGGAGTCAATGTGGGCAGATTTGTAGATGGTTTTTGGTAATAGCTCCTAGGGCTTGTCTTAAAACCTGCTTATTCATATTTGTAGCTAACTGATGAACTTGCTCCTCCTAAACCGCCCCTGCCTGAGGGTGAAGTTCCGCCACCCAGGCCCCCACCACCAGAAGAGAAGGATGAAGAGTTCCCTGAGCAGAAGGCTGGGGAGGTGATTAACCAGCCCATGATGATGGCTGCTAGGCAGCTCCATGATGAAGCTCGGAAGTGGTCTAGCAAGGTAAATACTGAAGCTTTCCTTGTGAGAAATGGGTGTCTTTTCAGAAGGGATGGAGAACCATGTACACAGCCCAGGAAGAAGTCTGTATGGGGTCCCCTTCCTTCTTGCTTGGTTCTCGTGTTTCAGGCAGTGTGCTCTTCTTTTTACCAGTGACTTAGTGAGAAGTTTCTAGTGTTTGATGGCTTGCCTCTCCTGGATGGCTGTGGCTAAAGAAGCTTGTTCCCTCTCTGTCCATTAGAGTGTCAGCTGCTCTGAATTGTGATATTTGGGGTCTTTTTAAGAAATTGTTTATCTTTCTTGGATTATTGAATGATTTTTCAATGCTCCAACACTAACTGGCAAAACTTCAATTTTGAAAGTATCTTTCGTGGGCTTTGCTAGATGAAATGTGTGCATTTTCCTTTAATTCTTGCATTAAGAAGCAGGTAGATAGGTGCTCAGAAGCAATGTGCTTTGTCCTTTCTCTGAATCACCCTTTTCTCAACACAGCTCCAGTTTATCTTCAGCTTAGGTAATTTAGAAGCCTAAACACTAATGATGTGGAAATCTGGATGTCACTGCTTTCCTGTCTCATGACTATATCGCCCGCTTCCCCTGGTGCTGGAAATGAGTGACAGCTTTTCTTGCTTAGAGCAAAATTCTGTTGTTCTTGTAGCAGGTAGTTCTCAGCTCTAAGCGGTTTCCAATGCAGGCTGAGCTTAGCTCTTCACTCCTTCATTTCACACTCACCCTTAACTCATATACTTCCTGGGGGACCTGACTGACCTGCAGTTAATCTCGTTTGTCTTCTCCCGCCTCCCCCCCCTCCCGTTGAGAAATTGACCTTGGTGTTTGTTTTTTTTTTAATTTTTATTCATCTTTTATATCATGTTGCATTGGTGTTTTGCCTGTATGTCTGTGTGAAGGTTATATCCTCTGGAACTAGAGTTACAGACACTTGTGAGCTGCCATATGGGTACTAGGAATTGAACCCAGGTCCTTTGGAAAAGTAGCCCGTGCTCTTAACTGCTCCAGCCCTGTTGACCTTGGTTTTTAATCCAGTGTTTAGAACTGTTATCCGGGAGCCCAGGTTCCCAATAGTGGAAACCTTGCTGGTGTTTGACCTGACCTGTGGAATTGTTTATAATGGTATCTCTCCAACATCTGTAGGATCACAGAGCACATTTCTACTGTGCATGGAGAATGGGAGAGAGTGGCAATTAGGGTTGATTTTCCTCAAAGAAAATGTAAATTTAATTGTAATCAACACATCATATTGTGAAGGACACAAAATATATGTGGACTATAATGGTGAAATTTTAGAGGGCCAGACAGCTTTCGTCTATGTATTTGGCCCACTTTGCTCACTGTGTTCAGAAGTCCTGGGCAGAAGGTCTGAATTCATGACCTCACTGGCTTTTGAGTTGTACAAAGCTAAAAAACTATATGAACTATCTATGGGTGGGGAAGGGATGTATGTTTGTGTCTGTCAGCCTGTCTTGTGTAGCTTGTCGCACAGCAGCAGTCAGCTGGGCTCTCCTCTAAGGAACAGGGATGAGTCTTGGTTCAGTCAGTCTGGGTGAAAGAATTGGTTGTATCTTGCTGGCCCTGTGTCTCCAACTTCATTGCCACTTTTTAGAGATGGGCTTTGTGTTTAGGATGAGAATTTTTAGTTTTGTGGTTGTTGATTTATTTTTGTGTGTGGATGTTTTGCCTGCATGTATGTCTGTGTACTACATGTGTGCAGTGCCCATGGAGGCCAGAAGAAGGCGTCAGATTCCCTGGAACTGGAGTTACAGATGGTTGTGAACCATCATGGGTGTGGTGGGTACCGAATCAACTCTTAACCATGGAACTATTTTTCCAGCCCCGAAATTTCTATTTTTAATTTAAAAGTTTTTCTATTTCTTGAGACAGTCTCATGACTCACTGGCCACCAGTATGGTCTCCTTGCCTCTGCCTCTGGAGTACTGGGATTACAGAAATGTACTTGGTAGGATAAGGCTTTTAGGAACCGTAAGTAAAATTCCATATGAATATGTGTTTCCTCCTGTTACAGATTCTTGGTGTAAACAACCTTTGTTCATCAGTGTTTTTGTAAATGGCTTGGCTTCATTAAAGCAATTCATTTTCTTTCCATTCCTGCTTGTCTTCAGCATCTGTGCTCTTTATCTTCCCAAACCCTTACAATTTCTACCTTTGGTATAAAATTCATGTTCTTCCCCCTTGGTTTCTGTTCTTTCATAGGCAGCCATTTTGGGTTCACATGAGGGCTCCTCTGGAGCTTTGCCTCATTTAGTCCATGTGTTACCTGATCTGTGAACTAGTAAGTTGTTTAGGGTGAGAAGCTATTTTCAACAAAAGAGAGTTTAGTTGAACTCAGAAAGTGATGTCTTTTAACTGCTACAATAAGATATTGTGGAAGCTTTGTCTTTGGAGATCTTTTAAAGGAGAAACAGTCTGAGATGTAGGCTTTTCACTGCTATAGGAACTAGATGAGGTGTCTTTTCGAGGCTCTGTGTAATAGCTGAGTGATTGTAGGCCATTTGATAAATCCTCTTCATGCACCATTATGCTGACTTCCTCGTCTGTTTCCTGGTTTGCTGCTACCTTTGACATACCGTTTCTAATATGGGACTCCTGAAGGAAACAAGTGCCTGGTAGCTGCAGAGCTGTGTGTTCCAGGATGAGGGAATAGTGAGTACTTGATTGAGGAGGTTGCTCGGTTTGCCTGTTCAAACAGCTTATATGACTTTGTTTACTTTTTCCGTCTGGATTCCTTTTAAAGGTAATGGCTACTGGGTTGTTTGGCTCCCCAAACATGTGATTCTGGTCAAGTTTAACTTCAGCAGCAAGTGGATAGCACTTGCCTTCTCTGGAAACTCTTTGCGACCAGAGCACATTTCTTCCCTTATCTCAGGGTGGCATAGGCTGGAGGCTGAGTCCCTGTCTTTGAACCTTGGTGCACATGGCTCCTGGAGAGCATGCCATTTTTTTTTTTTCCATCTAAGGCAAGCTTTGGTTACTAAACCAGCTGAAGCTCCATTTCCCAAGTCCTGTTGTTCTTACTAACACTATCCCTATTTCTCACCCTTCCTGCCATCGACAAAGCCGGGTATCCCAGCCGCTCAGGTGGGTATAGGAGTTGTAGCTGAGGCAGATGCGGCTGATGCTGTTGGGTTCCCTTTCCCCTCTGACATGGAAGACGATTACGAACCTGAGCTGCTGTTAATGCCATCTAATCAGCCGGTCAACCAGCCCATTCTGGCCGCGGCTCAGTCCTTGCACCGGGAAGCTACCAAGTGGTCTAGTAAGGTACTGATCGGTACCCCCAGTTGGGGGCTGCTCCAAATGCATCCGGCCATGTGCAGCCTTGACACCTTGCATCACTGATTATCTGTGCGGGTCCTGTGAGTCTGAGCCGGGCGGGCATCTGTCTGTCTGCACCCTGTTGATAGGACTGGCTTCACAAGTGTGATAGGTTTGCTAATGCCCGACTGAACTGCATCTGTTTGGGGAATAAAGAAGAATGGGGTCACTTTTCAAAGGACTCATTTTCTTCCCATTGTGGCCATTATTGGAACTGTAAACTCCTTGGGAAGCTGGGAAGCTGTATATGCATCTCTCAGTGACTTCTAGGTCAGGAGCCATTGGGAACCATTAAAAGTTCCCCTAGCTGGATCACTGAGTTTTGCTTGGCTCCCACTGACCTCCCACTGATGGCTCAGGAGAGTTGATCAGGATAAGAAGCAGCTTTATATGGCAGAGTCTCTGGGGAGGACTGCTTGCTGCCCTGCACCTGGCTGTGTGACAGATGCTGGCCTTCCTGGGAGCCCACGGGGAAGGGGCTTCACTGACTGCTTTTTCAGGTGTCTCAGAGAGGTCAGAAGTGGCCACAGGGAAAGCTCAAGGCCATCAGCTAGGACAGAGCCTTGGGTACTGAACTAACATTTGTCTGGAGCATTTGTGTGTAGAAGTGATCACTTTTTCCCCCATTTAAAGATGGCATGTTGCAAGAAAGAGTCTGAAGATGATGGATAATAACTAACCCTGGCACTGTGCTGTCTTCTAACCAAAGTCATGTAATCCTAAATTACCTCAGGTCTCCACTGGAAGCTTGTTCAGAGAGCTTCATCTAACACATGCCTCTCCTCATGACCTCCTCCCAAACCTGTGTTCTTTCTAGCCTCAGTTTATTTGCCTTCCAACATCAGCGATAAGCCACTCCATGGTGCCTGTGGAGATCTTGGAGAGCACCCTGAGTGGCACAGTTTGTGTGTGCCTCCCTGCACTGTATAGACATTGAAAAGCATGAGGGGAAAGGAGTGGGGCCTGGCCATTCAGGCAGTTTTAAACACTGGAGATGCTGTAAGTTTAGGTTGTTAAGGACATAAAACAAATTGCTTAAATATTTTCTTATTATCCATGAGGTTTTAAGTGAACCAGATGCCAGATCTCAGATACACGGCCACTCGAGACAGGGATTCCATCGCAGCCCGACTCACGGTTTTTTTTCTCAGCATCCTCCTAGGTGAACAATCTTTAATTGGAGGCTTTGCTTAGCTGACGGGGTTGAAGAATTGATTTGTAATATTTTTAAAATGTGGAATGATTGGATAGTATGCTCTTTCAGCTGACAGGTCAAGGGGCAGTAGAGGGAGGGTAAAGCAGTCGAGAGTAGAAAATATCCACTTCTCCCCTATTTCTCACTCAGGCTGAGAATCCTTAGCTGGGTTTTAAGTTCTAGTGAAGGCTGCGAAGAGCAAGAGCAGAGGTGAAGAGGATGCTTCCGTCATCTGGAAAGCTGCCTCTGTATTCATCCTCTCTGGCCAGCTCTACTGCTTTCTCCTATGATAGGAATGAATATGCCCGTGTGACCGACTCCTTAGCCCTGTTATTGACACAGTTAACCTGGAGATGCTTACATGCTTGTCCAGTGCCGTGCCTGGGGCACCTATGTTGCCCTGTCAGACTAATAGCTGGGTCTTCTTTGTTTTTCATTCAGGATATTCTCTGAGTGCTCGGCAAGTGCCCTGTCTCACTCTTCTGTTTCTCCAGTGCTTTCTATTACCCAAGAGTACTTCAGCCTTTTTCTTAGCCTTCCAGAGGGCTGCTTGAGCAGCAGGCTTCCTTCTGTTTTTCTTCTTTCCTTAACTTGGCCAGTATGTGGGCAGAGCTCATGCTGAATCTTTGCTTCTCTCTAGGGCAATGACATCATTGCAGCAGCCAAGCGCATGGCTCTGCTGATGGCAGAGATGTCTCGGCTGGTAAGAGGGGGCAGTGGTACCAAGCGGGCACTCATTCAGTGTGCCAAGGACATTGCCAAGGCCTCGGATGAGGTGACTCGGCTGGCTAAGGAGGTTGCCAAGCAGTGCACAGATAAGCGGATTAGAACCAATCTCTTACAGGTACTTGGGAAAACAGACTGCATGAGAGGGGAGCACACCTGAGTGGGAAGCATGTGTGTGAGGGGGACAGCAGAGAGGAAAGGGGCTGAATAGGGAGGAAGAGCCACTCAAGAAGGGAAGGCAACAGCCGCAAGGGTAGTGTGTGGGTATTTGGAAGAAATAGACTGAAAATTTGTTTCCTAACCCAGTAGAGTTAGAATGCTTCCATTCATGAACCAGGTGGGTCAGGACTGAGGGATAAAACCAAGCGTATCTGTGCTGCTCATTTACTGAGTACTTCTGCATGCTAGTGACTGGGAATGGAGTTGGGTATGCCTCCCTCTAAGGAACTTGTGGGCCCATAACCAACAAACACCAAAGGAAGCTTTCTCTTTAGGTATGTGAGCGGATCCCAACTATAAGCACACAGCTCAAAATCCTGTCCACAGTGAAGGCTACCATGCTGGGCCGGACCAACATCAGCGATGAGGAATCTGAGCAGGTATGTGCTGCTGCTTTGGGTTCCTTGCCTCTAGCCTCTGTTTATAAGTAGGACACACTCTGGATTAAGAATTCAGCAACCTCTTTCCTCCTCTCCGCTCTGGTGGGCCTCACTCTGAGCCTCACTCCCCATTTTCTTACGGTAGCAAGAGTGCAACCAAGACGGCTGCATTGCCCACAGAGCCCATCAGTATTTTGGAAGTTAAAATGAGAGAGGATCTCTCCCCATTAGGGAACCCCCTCCCCGTGGGAACTTTACCAGCATGCTTAGCTCCCCATACATCGCAAGCAGTTTGCTACTGGTTGCTTTCCTTACTGGGCTGTCTTCTGCTAAAGAAGGAAAAGCTGGGAGAGGAAGGTGAGACTGAAACTCACGCTTAATCTCATCAAGGTAGCTATCCAACAAAATGCATGTTGGGACTGTGTGTACTTCCGTAAGTCAAGAAGGGTAGAAGCATTGTGCTAGATTGGAGCAAACACAGGATCCAAGTGATAAGTCCAGAGCTGGACCCTTACTCTGTTGTGTGTGTTTGGCTGGCAAGGCTCCAAGCCTTGCTGGGCCCGAGACCCTTCCTACCAAGTAAGAAGACCAATGCTAGGAATTCAGACTATAGGCACCACCGGAGCCTTCTGAAGTGTATGCACACGCCTCACTAGTGTGACACGTTTTTCTGGGGAAACCCCACAGCCTTTATTAAATCCTCAAAAGATCTATGACTCGAAGATAGAATTACTGGTCTAAAGAACCATTGAGTTGTTTGGCTGTGATTAGACTTCCAACTAGATTCCTGCCCTCTAAGTTTGTGTGTTTGGAAAATTAGTGTACTTAGATTTTTAAGGTAGTTGGTGCTTAGTTTATTTTCATTTATTGCTTATGAAATGCCTTCTGTGTACCAGCACTGTCCTGAATAGTGCAGACAAGTGAACAAAACTAACAAAAATCTCTGTCCTGTGGAACTTACAGAGCAGCTAGATAAATCAAACCAACCCCCACCGCCAAAAGGAGCCTCCACAACAAATACCAGCTAAGGAGACAAAACAACCTAGTCCCCAAACAATCTGGGTAGAATATTTAGCATACCAGTTAGTGATGATGGATTTTTAAGAAGAAAAATAGTAACTAGTTTCAAATGCTGAGAGTTCAAGGGGTATGCGATTTAACATAAACAAGAAGGGAAAGTTCCCCTAGGGTGACAGCTTAGCAATGACCTAAAGGACACTTGAGGGGGAGCCCTGGGTTATTGGCAGAAGTGTTGCAGGTAGAGGAGATAGCAGAGTCCTGAAAGAATGAACACTGCCTCTGAGAACCAAGAATCGTACATGCTATCAGCCATACAAGGACACAGTGTACAGTGGGTGGTGTGTTCTGTTTGTTTATACCAGTGCCGGGGGTGGGGTAACTGCACTCCACTCAGGGTCTCTTGAAGGCAGCATTGCATTAGGGATGACAGTAACAGGGCTCTTTAATTGCAGGCCACAGAGATGCTGGTTCATAATGCGCAGAACCTCATGCAGTCTGTGAAGGAGACTGTGCGAGAAGCAGAAGCTGCTTCAATCAAAATTCGAACAGATGCTGGATTTACTCTGCGCTGGGTCAGAAAGACTCCCTGGTACCAGTAGGCACCTGGCCAAACCTGGCTGGTACATAAACCTCTGCTAAAGAGAAGGAGAATGATCTGAGTTCCAGAGGCCTTCAGAGTTGCTGGGAGTGGAAAAATCAATTCCTAGTTTCATACACCAGAAAGGAATGGAGCCTCTTCACATAGAAAACATTTACTCTTTGTCATGGACACTTTGAAATGTGTCTTGTATAAACCCTGTACTCTCACAGTTACTCCTGTGCACAGTCTCCCAGTAGGGGACTGGGTCTCTAGCCCATGGATTTTATATAAGCTCAGAATAAGAGTGAACACTAGCTGGAAACCCTATTCTCCTCCCTCCCCCGTGGAACATTTTCCTGTTTACGGTTCATCAACTCCCTTTCCTTTTTTTAGGCCCCCAAGACCTAGAGCTAAGGCAAGCCAGTTAATAACTGTGCTTCCAAAAGTTATTTTGGGTTTTCCATGTTGCACTGACCCTGCCTACCTTCCCTGGGCTGTGCATCATTGCTACAGGAAAAGGCAGTCACTGGGTGGGTGGGGGAGTCCAGCTTGTGTGGCCTGGATTCATTTCCTGCTTTCTCCCCATGTAGTCCTAGTTCCTCACAATGTAAAACCAATTTTCACTGTAGGGAGATCACTACTCTCTCTTCACTATGCCCGTGAGTAATATCTGTTAGGGAAACTTCCTGCCTCACATCCTGCCTTGCTTGGTTGCCAAGGTAACCATCCTGTAAACACAGTCAGGAACTCTCTGCCACTAGAGGGGCAGAGTAGCTGGGGAGTGGTCCTGCTCATCCTCCCAGGGGTCACGCCCAGGTTGTCTATGCTTTGTCACTGCCAATAGAGGTCTGTGCTGAGGCCACAGCATTCATTCTTAGCTTTAAAAAAAAAACTTCTGATCTGAAATGCTGCATTTATTTTTAACCAAATCATCCCAGGCTTTGGCAGTCTTCCTTTCCATACTCCCTGAACAAGACTTTAAAGATACATAGGTATGTGTTTGTCTGTAGCCCCCACCAACCCCCTTTTTTTTCTTTTTAAGTTTGAGACAGGGTCTCTATGTTGTCCAGGCTAATCTTGAACTTCTGGTTCAAGTGATCTGCCTGTGTCGGTCAGCCTGTTATCTCTTACCACCACACTTGGCTTCATTTGTAACTTAGAAGAATTAGGGCTTGCTCCTTAAGAGATTTGCATGGAAAGGCAGTCCTGTCTGAAAGATACTTCTTGTGTGAGAGAGAAAACCAAGTGCAGAGTACGATTATGGTGCTGCTCCAGATAAATCATAGGAACTGTTCTAATTCCCAATTGGCCGCCATTTTCATCCTTTCCTAAATACAATATTCACGAATAATTGGACATCTAATTATCAGAAAGGTATGTTTCCTAACAGGCAAAGTCAGAAAGTGACTTCCCCTGTCCTTACACTTATTCCTGCTGTGTAAGCATTTCCCAACACATGAATACTTCTTTCAGAATTGAAGAACCAGATGAGTATAGGAGTGAGACCCTTCTGGATGTTCTTCCCATACCCAGTGTGTTCAGTCCGTCCCAGCAGTCAATGTGTAAATCTTAAGTTGAGCCTGTACACTCAGGCTTCCTCTATTTCTTTTCAGCTGATAAAGATTATTTTCAAAGCTCTCAGCAAATCTGTATGGTTGCTTACCTGATATAAATGCATATCAATGCCTTTAAAGTATGAATTTATGCCAAAGATCACCTTTTGTTTTACTAAAGATCACTTAGAGGAACTAAGAAAAATCATGTTTGCCCTCCAAGTTCTTCCAGCTCTGGAGATACTTACGCCAGATGTGCTTTTCTTATAATACAAAGAGGCAAGAGGAAGACAGTCCCTGAATGATGAGTTAGAGATGCTACCACTAAAAACTACATTTATAAGCTAGGATTTATTATATGCAAATACTATATGCCTCTTCTTTTGTTCTGTTTAAAACAATAAAATACATTTATATGAATAATGCTCTAAATGATGGCTGTGTTATTTTCCTAACAACTTTAGGTCAGGTTCTTCCTTAGTTTTTGATCTGGAAACTAAGGTTTTATTTGATCCAAAGGAGTGGAAATTAATAGTGTATTTACATAAGAGGGTCTGTGTGATAAGGGACAATCTTGGCAACTATACATTAGAAGAAGTGGAAGTCACAAGTTACCAGTGGGCAAAGCAGCCAGATGAGAGTCAGCCCCCAGTGGAAGTAGCCCCCCTTTTAGAAGATTTTGGCTATTACTGGAATCTACCACTGTCCCCTAAAAAGCTGAAGCTGTAAAATATGAGGGACACTTTTGTGTGTTTCAAACCCCAGTATTGTCAGGACCCACTAGGGCTATGAGGCAGAACTAGCTTGCTTGAGGAAACACTGACTAAAATAAAAACATTTTTTACCTAATTTTCTAGAACTGGGTGGGGGTGGGGGGTTAAATAACACCACAGGGTAAAATTTATCATTGCTTTGAGAATGTTTCCAACCAGAGAAGGGATTGCAGCCTGCCCAAGGCCTCAAGTTAGCTCTAGGCCTTGGCACCACCTCCTTTTGCTCTTCACCTTGCTTACTTGGCACTGTGTGCTGCCAGCACTGTAGTTAGTTGTTCAGGTGCTTCTAAAGACAATAAGAGCAGCGTATTTCCAGGGTTCTTCTGCAGCACCAGTTAAGGAATGAACCTACCAGTTGAAATCCCTTGGAGGAAAAGGGGCAGAGTCTTCTCATGCAGAAAATAAGCATGTCTCATTTGCTCTTAGATTATGGTTCCTTAAGAACAAAGAAAAGGGGAATACGCTGGATTAAACAGAACCCTGTGTTTGAAAATCTTTTAATACTGGGTATTCATGAATTGATATTGGAAATGGTAAAGAAGGTAGCTTTGATCATTTTTATCACTTAATCTGTGATAACAAAGGGGACACTTTAAAAAGATGAATGGCTGTGAGCATGCTCTGTTTAGGAAAGGGCTTCTTGAATGTTCCTCAATTCTAGTTTGCGATACAGAAGAAACTCAAATCCAATGCAGCTGGCTCTAACACAGCTCGAATATGAGGACCTTCCATCAACAATTAAACTTAAAAAAAAAAAGTCAGTTTGTTGCTTTGATATTTTTATTGACATTTAGCCAGAGCTAGAGAAAGGACTTACTGGGTTCTATCAAATTAATAAATACAATAATTTAACTGTAAAAGAACAGTCTGCTTAGCTGTTTTCGCAGAAATTACTAGTGACAAGGGACTCTTGGTGTATGTTCTACTTTGATATCCAAGAGGACTGCACAGGAGGAAAGTCAGTCTAGGTACGGGTGGTGAGATAAAGGGTTCTGAAGAAATAAAACTGTTGGACTGCTTTTGAGGTAAAAGAACAAAATATTAAACCAGAACTAGACAACCAATCTTAGTCAAGGGAATAAATATTTTGCATTTTTGACTTAGAGCTGCCAATCTAAGATTGGTTACTCAAAAAATTTGTATTAGAAATTGCAAAAAACTGGCTTTTCTTATTAGATGAGGGCCAAGCCACAGTGGAGCTGCACAGCAGCACTTTAACAAGGAGTAGAAGACATAAACTTAGCATAGTAAGGGAGAGAGGAAAGAAAATAATGGGCCACGAGGACAAGGAAACCAGTAATCTGAAGAAAAGAAAAGGGGATAGGAAGAGCAAGAGCTATGTCTTAACTTTCAGTCTTCCTCCATTTCCCTTATGTCTAATGAGGCAAAATCACTGCACAGGGGTTTCCAAGAGGATGGTGCAATGATGGAACACGTCACAGACTGACTTTTCAAGAGTGAGGATCAATTGTATAAATTGTTACTGAGGACTTCGTCCTTCAGTATAACGTCCTTCAATACACAGAGCACAGCGAAGCACTTGGGTGCTTCAGTCGCATTTTGACAATAGCTTGGGAGAGGTGTTCATCACAATGAACTTGGGATACACATACTATGAAAAGGAGTGTCCCCAAGTGCAGGGCATACAGGCAAATTCCACCTTTAAGCATGAAAAGAGGAAAGAGTAATAGTCGTGAAGCAGGCATGTTTTCCTCCTCGCTGACCTAGGGCATGAGGCTTTCAGGTTAACTAGCTTAGAGCAGCATTAGATAAAGCTGCACTAGAACGTGAAGACGGCAGGGGTTTTTGCTTAGTTTTCCTTTTACTACTTTGTTTAAAAGCACAAACGCATGTGCCTGCAATAACTTCCTACAAGCAGAAGTAGTGTTCCCTTTTAGCATCTTAATAAAGTATTTGCCCTTTGATGCAAATGATTTTGGCTGTGCTATCTAACAGCTGAACTGGTGGCACAAGATTGATGGTGCATTTACTGCAGCAAGGTCCTTGTAAATCAAAATCTGAGCTTTACATAAAAATCTTTATAAAAAATATAATACCCAGTGCAGTGAGAATGGAGCAGGGCAGCCATGCTCCCTGCAAGGGCCATGTGGAAGTGGCTTTTGCTACAGTGCTTGCTTAATGGCACAAGTGAAAAGCTGAGTAAGGCAGACACTCAAAGAGGCAGTTTTCTGTAAACTTCTTGGGGAGGGGGCGTCTCCTCTCTTGGGACAGACACTGATTTGAGATGGCTAAGATCAGAAGGGGTGACATTTGGCTGCACCCGACAGATCACGCACTGGGACAGTTCCTGCTGGTGGATGAGACCAGTTCACTTGCTTTAGGAGTGGTTATCTCTGCAGCCTTCTGCCTTTACTGTTACAATGTGCAGCATTCAGCTGGTAGCCCCCATGGAAGAAATCATCTCCTAAATCTTTTTCTAAGTGAAAAGATACAAAATAAGCTAAGTCTTTAGAAAATTTTCCTTAGCTTAAAGCTTCTTAAGAACCCTACATTGATTACTAAGCAACTCTGTTAGCAGTGTAGCTTGACACAAATGCTTATATGTATTTCCACCCACTTGGTACCTAAGAGTAATAAATTGTAATGATACTTGAAAACAAACTGATCTTGAGGAATGTTGGCCTCTTCTCATGTCCTCACTTGGAACTTTCCAGCTTTTGTGACATATTTGACTCCTTTAAATGGCTTATATTTCTCCCCATACATGTCCAAGCGGTTCACTTTTAAGCCTGTGTCAAAAGAATGAAACAAATTATTACTATCCCAATACCACTGCAAGATTTGCTTAGCAGTGAACACTGTGTCCAAGATGTGACACCGCACAGTGCTCCATCCATCATTTTGGAAACAATGTCCCTTTTCTATCACCCATGCACTATACTCTAGGGGGCAGGGGTATGGTCTTAGTTAAGATGCTCCTGTGGCCAGAAAAAGGCTTGTGAAGCTAGCTAACTCTACTTTCCGTGAACACAAATGATGGCTTCTCTGCTGCTTAAATGAAGGTGAGGTGTCAGGTAAGTGTGATGGGAGGCTGTGTGAAATAAACTGCTCTTCCAATTTCTTGGTGCCTGGAGGCAGCAACACAATAGGCAATTGGACATGATGCTCTTTCTAGGGTGATCTGTTAGTACTCTTTCAAATTCTTAACCCTGATTTCCCCTGAACACACAGCAAACTTATCTTTACCTGAAATAGCAAGCTGCTGGATCTTGAACTGTATATTGAGGCTTGGGTTCTCTTCGGGCTTGGGTGCTCCTGACTGTAAATTTACCAGTCCTTTAAGACTTGGGAGCTTTTGTGGAGTAATTTTCCCCACATCCCATGCTAGTACCTTAAAAAAGACAAGACAAAAAGAATCTGAGCTATGTGTTAAAGATATGCTCAGAGATGAACAGACACTATAAACTTCTACACAAAATGAAACAGTGTCTTGGAAAACAGAATCCCTTGTTTAATTGAAATCACCTATGGGAACTGACCAATTGATGAAAGTGTGGCTGCAGCTGGAGTGGGAGGCCAAGAATGTGGAACTCCCCTGCTTAGACTCACATAGTCATGACAAAGTTCTGTGAATTTTTTTGAGACAGGATTTGTCAGTGAAGCCCTGGCTGTCCTGGAACTTCCTCTGTGTAGACCAGGACTGGCCTCGAACTGAGATACGCCCTGCCTCTGCTTCTAAGTGCTGGGACTAAAGCTGTGCACTGCCACACCCAGCTTAAACGATTTGTTTTATGTGCACTGGTGCTTTGCCTGCATGTGTGTCTGTGTGAGTGTCAGATCCTCTGAAACTGGAGTTACAGACAGTTGAGCTGCCATGTGGGTGCTGGGAATGGAACCCTGGGTTCTTTGGAAGAGCAGCCAGTGCTCTTAACCACTGAGCCATCTCTCTAGCCCCAGGTTCTGTGAATTCTTAAGATGTTAGATTTTTTAAGTTTTATTTTTATTTATACGTATGTGTTTGTATGTGTGTTTGTGCATGTGAGTATAGACCCATGTAGGCCAGAAAAGGGCGCTGTATCCCTTGGAGCTGGAGTTATAGACAGTTGTGTACCTCCAATGTGGTTGTTGGGAGCCACACTCTACAATGGCAGTGTGTGTTCTTAGCCACTGAGTCACCTCTCCAGCCCCAAGGTTAGATGGTATTTTAATGCTCTGTGTAGTGGTGCACACCTTTAATTTCAGCACTCTGGAGGTAGAGGCAAGCATATCTCTGAGTTCCGGGCCAGCTTGATCTACACAGTGAATTCCAGGATAGCCAGGGCTACATCAAGAGACCCTGTCTCAAAAAAACAAAGCAAAACAAAAACCAAAAAACAACCACTTCAAAATTCTTCTTCTTCTTCTTCTTCAAAATTACACTTTCTTAGCTAGGTGTGGTGGCACATGCTTTTAGTTTCACAAAGCAGAGGCATGCGGTTCTGAGTTCCAGGCCAGTATGAGCTACAAAGTAAGACCCCATC
Source organism: Cricetomys ansorgei (assembly GCA_026225945.1). Taxonomy (NCBI): domain Eukaryota; kingdom Metazoa; phylum Chordata; class Mammalia; order Rodentia; family Nesomyidae; genus Cricetomys; species Cricetomys ansorgei. The sequence continues at coordinate 7,358,864 of JAMJFZ010000770.1, read as the reverse complement.
TCAAACAAAGCACACCTCATTTATCAAGCACTCAACCATCATCCTGTTGAAAACATCCCATTTTCTACCCAAGGAAGCAAGGAAGCCGAGAGGAAATCATCTTTTATAGTTCTCTGAAAACCCTTAGCTAGAGGCACATGCAAGCAAGGCAAGGACACTGCTCTGTCCTCCACTCCAGCCACAAAACAGGTCGCAGAACACGCACACTCCTGAAGTACTGTACCTTGGTGACTGGATCAAATGTATAGCTGCCTTGTGTTGGTGTCAGGTTCATATTCAGCACAACTTTCGGCATATGGACAGTCACTGTGATTCCTTCAATAGTTTTTCCCATATTCTGTTTCGGTCCAATTGTTATATCAAATCTGCCACAAGAGCTGTTTTCCTTAAAGCTGATACTGTGTTTCACATACACTGGGATTGCCACTAGACTAGAAAAGACACAGAGAGACAGACACAAAGGTACATATGTACACAATGAAAGGTATGGGACAACTCCAGGTGCGTGTGTCTCACGTTTGTAACCGTGCCACAGGGCCATACCCTGGTAGATCCGGCCTCTGCACTGGGGTTGCTGAGGACAGCACAGTGTTCTGAACCAGTGTGCTAGGACTGTATGGATTGGTAACAAATACATAAACCAAAATAGAAATCCGGTTTAACAATTAAGGGCCCATTAAAATAATTTAAAATGCTAAGAAACAATTTCTCAGGAAAAGAATTTCAATTGTCTTATTACACAAATGCTTGCTGATACTATAAAGGGACAAGTTAGCTACAGCTGACAACGTTAAACTGCTTACAACTCATGCAAGTTGCGTGTGGTGGCACATGACAGCAATCGCAGCACTGAGAAGGCGGAGGCAACAATGACTTGCAGCAAGTAGTTTAGAGGGCGTCTTGGGGCGAGGGGATCTTGTTAGTGTACAGACAATAGGTTAAGGCATCAGAGTTCGTGGTTTTCCCAGGACATGCATAATCCAAAGGCTTGCTTTAGTTATAAAGGGTTTTAGCCCACTCTCACCCACTTCTCTACACTTTCGGGTTCAGAAACACTGATGGCTTTAGGTATGTATTACCACCAGTTCTCACTAGATCTCTAGTAATCAACAGTTGAAGTAAGCAATGAGAAACTCAAATACTAAACTAAAAATGAAACAAGGACGGGGAATTCTACTCAAATCATGTGTCTGTGATGGCAAATTCTGGCCGACGCATCATTTACTTTTGTGAGCTGACACGGTATGATATGAGTCGGAAATTTCCGTCTGGAGGAATAAATGACAAAACTCTTTCAGATTCCCAACGTTTGAATCGGATGCATGGATGGAAGCTGACATCATCCAGAAGCCTTGGGTTCTGTCAGGGGAAGAAAAAGATAGGAGTATGACAACAGTATTTACATATTATGATAAATTAATAACCTGCTAAGTCATTATAAAAGCAGTAAGAATTTATCATGACCACATCAACATCACCTTATAATTTTAAAAAACTTTTAAAGTTTTAAATATTTTATATGTATTATTTTACTTGAAATTTATAAACTATGGAGAGAAAAAGCAAGCAGCATTTTTTGTATTCCACAGATGAAAACTGAAGTCAAGAGAATGTGGTAACAGAGACAGAACCAGAACACATTCCTCCTGTTTTTAGCAGTGTGTCATGCTGAATCTAAAATGATGCAAAAATATAAATGCTCCTTTACACAAGCAAAGCAAATATTCAGTAAAATGGCACTGGAGATACAAAAGCCAGACAGGGAATTTTGAGTCACTTCTAGCACACTCTAGGTAAAGACTTTTCTTCAATCTTTCCATAAAGGCTGTGTTTAATGGGTTAGTACTGTCTGGAAGGCTGTGCTAGGAATTTTTTTTTGAGACAATTCTTTGTAACCTAACATACAAACTCCAGGGCTGGAGAGATGGCCTAATTGGCAGAGGTGCTTGCTGCCAGGTTTGAGGTCCTGAGTTTGATTCCTAGGACCCATGTGGTAGGAGAGAATCACTTCCCAGAAGTTGTCCTCTGGTCTCCACATGTGTGCCCTGCCAAGTGCATGCCAACTCAAACACAGGCATACAAAGTAAGTAAAATTTAAGATACAATCTTATTTCAGTAATTTTATCATTTAACACTTCAAATATATGAGGCATGCAATGGACTGTGGAACAGATCAAAACTTACCATGAAAGAGAGAGAGAGATCAGGCATTCCAGATAGCTTAATGCAAGCATCAATGACCCCCTGAATTTCTGCAAAGACTGTAGATCCTAAAGAAAGCAAGAAAAAGCTGATGATCTTAATGGGATCTGGGGCTTCTCGAAGGAAACACTCTGGGTGTTAGATCACAGAGCTTCACTCCTCTCTAACAGGTCAGTGGACAGAGGATCTGTTACACTAGTTCTCACAGCATCTCTCACTGGCTACACCTGACTGGCTAGATATAATTCTAAGGAAGATAGCATCTTCAGAGAGTCAATCTTTTATATAAAGCATGAGGATTCGATGAGATGTTTTAAAAAATAAAAGTTTATGATTCTAATATTTACCACCAAAATTTTCTTTGGCTAAAAACAGCCAGAAGAAGCCTTTACCTCAAATATCATACACAGACTAGGAAAGCAGCGCGGGTGCACCAGTCAGTACCGGGTAGATGAGTAAACAGCAAGGGAACTTGCTAAATCTGGCAATGTCTCAACTAGTGGTTATGATAATTATACGTAACCTTTGGGCAAAATAAAAATATTTATAAATCATTAAAAGTGGGTATTTTTCTATTGGAAACTACCTTGCCAAGGGATCTGTTTCCAATTCAACTTGCGCCAACTGAACTGTTTCTGCCCATGAGACCACATGCATACAATTACCTGATTTATCTATAATTGCATCGATTTCTTCAACTACATCAAAATAGGCCTCGTTATTCGTGTACTTCACTCCTGCTCGACGCCATGGGATGTTGGACAGCTGCCCGGTGGGGAGCGTGTCCCCAACATTACTACTACCTAGAAATTAGTAAAGAAGAAAGCAAAGTGGAGATGTGCAGTGCTTCTCAGAAAGGCTATTATAAAAAGGAAAAAAGGGTGCTTTAGCTTCTGCTTTAACGTTTGGATTTTTTTTTCACTGTAGTTGTGGACGGGCTCTAGAATTGCCAGAGTCACATTCCATACAACAGGCCAGAAATAGGCCATGTGCTCCTATTTCTTTTAGTATTTTCCCCCAAGTAGTATTTACCACTTTTTTTCATTTTGGTAACTTTCCTTTTTCTTTTACTTTACAGTTGTAAAGCTGGGTATACGGCTTGGATTTGTAATCCCAGCACGTGAGAGGCAGAGTTGGGAGGATGACAGCAAGTCTGAGGCCACCCTGGTCTGCATCGTGCGTTCCGGGCCAGTCAGGGCTACACAGCAAGACCCTGTCTTACCAATAAGTTAAAAATTAAGAGGTTGCAATACAGGCATATTCCTATAATCCCAACACTCAGGAGGCTAAGACAGGAAGATTGCTAGTTTAAAGCCAGCCTGAGCGTCTCTAAAAACAAGACAAAATACACACAAAACCACCCCAAAGTTAACCAACAAAAAATATGGTTTCAGGGTTGGGGACGTAAGAGTGTTGGCTTAGGATGCATGAAGCCCTGTGTTAATCTTCAACACTGAATGGTGGAGCATGCACTTTAATCCCAGAATCTGTGAGGTGGTGGAGGCAGAAGGTTTGGAAGTTCAAAGTCATTCTTGGCTGCACAGCAACATGAACATTCAGATCTAGACGAATTTTTAAAGACAAGGAATATATGTATTCCAAGATGGCTCAGAACTGGGAACCCTCGCACCTCAGCCTCCCACGTGCTGCAATTCCAGGCACATGTCACTAAGTTTGGCTAAAAAGGCTAGCATTAATTTTATAGTCTATTTATTGCTGGGTTCCCGTCTCCAGCCTGCTACTTTCCAAGAGTATTAGAAAAACGCTGCTTTAATCATATTACTTTCCTATTCAGAAACTTTTAATGTTTCCCCTTGCTTTCTTAGCCCTGGGCTCCAGCATTCTTCCATTTCCGCTTCCCACAAAGTAGGGACTAGTGGCATATGTCATCACACTCAGCCCAACTGCACCTCTTAAATGTGTCCCCCGGTGTTCAATCATGAACAGCTCTACTTCTGCTAGAAGGGCTGATACAACCCAGTCTTCCACTTTACGTGTATTTTCCTCATGAATTGCTCTTATTTCTCTATCTTACTATCTATAATCTACTGATCTTGTAGGGCTCCGTGTTAGGGTCACCTGGTAGTTCAAGAAAGATTACCTCATCCATTGAACCATTCTTTGTATGTGCACGTATGTGATACTAGGAAACAGAATCAGGGCCTTACTATAGCAAGCAAGATTCTACTACTGAAGTACATCCCCAGGTGTATTATATTCTTTCTTTGTACCCCAGGCTAGCACAATGGTCTCCTTTAGCTGCCCTGGATTACAGGTATGCAGCACATCCAGCCTGGACCACTCTCTTGTACTTACCAACTTATCAACCCACGCTATGGTTTTGCATTATATGTTAGTAACTTTTTCCTATTAAATACATTTCCCCCCAAATTATTTACTTACTTATTTTTTGTTGTACATTGTTGTTGTGTTTGTAGGAGGATGTTGTATCCCCTGGAACTGGACTTATGGACAGTTGTGAGCTGCCATGCAGGTGCTGGTTACTGAACCTGGGTCCTCTGGAAGAGCAGCCAGCGCTCTTGGCCTCTGAGCCATCAATAAAGCCCAAATATGTTTTTGTTTGAAAGTTAAAAAATATTAAGTAGGCTGGAGAGACAGCTCAGTGGGTAAAAGTGCTTGCTATGAAAGCATACACACACGCAGTTAAAAATGTACAAAGTGAAAATGAAGGTTTTCTTCAGCTAGAGATAATCAACATAAACATTTTAGAATTTTTTTCTCTGTAGATGCTTACACATTCCTAACTTTTTATGAATTGGTGCTGTTTTTATTTTTTTCATTTTGTGTTGTTTCCCCCTTTAATATTGTGAGAGCATCCCAGCACCACACCGCAGTGCCATGAAGTATGGAACTGCTGTTTAAAGTGTTTAGGGGTTTACAACATTTTCGAGTGCAATTTCACCCGATGGTGAATGATGGCTAGAGCGGATGAGTGTGGACAGCGAGGTTGCAGTGGCGTGTAACACTCCCTAGACTCCTCTAGAAGACTGTTTCCCCCTCTTCCTTTTGGACAGAGTCCCATTATGGAGCTCTGGCTGGCCTGAACTCCTTGTGTAGACCAGGCTGGCCTCAAATTCAGAGGCTCACCTGCCTTTTTTCCTTGAATGCTGGGATTAAAGGCTTGTGCCACCAAGCCCACTCTTTCTAGAAGACCTTTAAAACCTGAAAAGATTATCTGAGTATACTTAGTTTCTAGGTATGGCCCAGAATTAAACCCAATTGGACGCGCATAACAAAAGCATAAAGCATGAATTCTACAAATGAACTCATTTTCTACTTATTTTGTTTTTCTTTTTCTTTTGAGGTATTGGGCATTGAACCCAATAATAGGTAAATGTGCCCCTGAGCTATACCCTAACCCCCAAAGTCCTTTGTCATGCAAGTCTGAACCTCTTTCAATAAAAGAAACATTTCTCACTGTCACTCTGTACCCCAGATTAGCCTCGAATTTAGCAATTTCCTGGCGAGCCTAAGTGCTATGATGACCTCATACTATCTGTTCATGCTACTGTTCTCTCCTTCTATCCTCTTGAAGAAGACAAGAGGGGTTGGACAGAGGGGCCAGTGAGTAAAGGCATTTGCCACCTTGATTCAATCCCTAGCATTCACATGGTAGAAGGGGAGAACCAACTCTCATAAACTGTCCTCTGGCCTTCAAACTCACGCTATGGCATGAAGGCAGATATGTGTTTGTGGCGTGCACACACACAAGAGAGAGAGAGAAACACAAAAAAGAAATGTACATTCACTTAAACACTGGTAACTTTAATTTTGTCCAAGTTAGACTACCCTAATAGTCTGTCATATGAGCAACAGTGAGCTGTTTATAAAGTTTCAAAGGATCAGTTCCTAAAGAGTTTTTTCATCTTTCATACCTGTAATAGAATTGACGACGGAACGTAGAATTGTTGGTGGTTTAATCAATTCTTTCAAAATGTTAGATTCAGTAGCCAGTGGGAATCCATTGTCTAACATTTCTTCCAAGAGCTCATACACTATGACCACGTTATCCTTAATCGCAGCCTCTGAACACTCGCCAAAGTAGTCCTAACAAAAGTCAAACACTGGACATCAGATGGCATGAAGGAAGGCTTGCTTTTATTTATAACACTCTGTTCTGCAGCATAATAATAGCTTATTACTAATAGTAATAGTAGCTTAACTTGTGGTTTAAGATGTTAGACAGATGCAGACATGAAAAAATTCTCTACGGAAGGCCTAACATTTCTCTTCAATATTTTCTTACTGTATATTAAATTGATTCCTATTATATATCATGCCAGAAATTACTGAAACATTAAGATGGGATGTGAGCTATGAACTTCATCAGCCCTGATCAGCCCATTCCCAAAAACATATAAATCTTTAAGCTATCTGATCTATTCATCAAAACAAGAGAAAATAGAAATGTAAATATAGAAGAGTTCATGATCAATAAAAACTTTGTGATGATCCAGAGAATTCTAAATGGAGGGCACTCTTGTTTCCTGATGATATAATTTTCCACACATTAAAAAAAAAACAAAAACAATGAACAGAGCAGCAATGTGTGCTACTTCATGCTCTGTAGAAGTGTTTATGAGATTATGTTTAGTTAGAAAGAAAAGTCAGACAGTACCATCAAAAACCTAAGTAACAAACATGAGCATACGTCTGTCTCTCCTTGAACTACCTTGGGTGATGTAGTTACAACAGTTTGATGGATACAAACCTGAAAAGTATCAGCAACACGATGCAGAAACTCAATCACAAAGAGAGGTGGCACTTCAGTCTGTATGACAGACACAAAGAAGAGCTTATCCCGGTAGATACTAATGAGGTAGTGGTGAGGTGTTGAAATGACAGGTGGTACATTTTCAACATCAGCAGCTTTCTCCTGAGCTTCGAAGAAATAGTCACAGACAGACTGGCTCACAACGCTCTTCCAGTGTTTTTCTAGAAATATGTCGCCAGAGCAGTTGATGAGAAATAGACTGTGGATCATTTTCTGTGAAGGAAAAAGGGGTTTATACTTAGTGTACACTAAAAACACGCAGTTGTAAGCTGGGCAGTAGTGGCACACACCTTTAATCCCTGCACTCAGGATACAGAGGCAGGTGGATCTCTGAGTTTGAGGTCAGGCTGGTCTACAGAGCAAGTTCTAGGACAGCCAGAGTTGCAACAGAGAAACCCTGTCTTAAAAAACCAAAAAAAAAAAAAAAAAAAAAAAACCCAAAAATAATCCAAAACCAAAAACAAACATACAAAAAAAGCACAGTTGTAGTAGATGGTAATTAACACAGAACCTCACTACTGGACATGTATAGAGTAAGAGATTTTGGAGCATGTAGTCTTAAACAGGAAATCTTTATCACACCTCTCTCAACAAGTCTCAGGGTCTATGCAGAAGAGGAGACAGGAAGATTCCAAGAGCAGAGGTGATGGATGACTAAAGAAGCAGCATCTTCCAGACACAAGAGAGCTGATGCACATGAACTCAGAGATCGTGGCAGAACTCAAAGCCCTCTGCAGATTCAAAGCAGACAAAACCCCAGCAGAGAGTAAGGGAGGTGGATACCAAGTCCCATCCCAACCAAGAAGCTATTTGCAACTGATAACCTGCCAGGAAAGGGAAAACCATTTTTCTCCAATAGAGTGTCCCTAAGCTTATAAACCAAACTCTAGGGAAGCCCGACGCACAGGAGTAGTTGGCTAACATAAGGACTCCTTTGTTTGTGTGTACTTCTTGTTTTGTTAAATTTTTGTAATATTGTGCTTTTATTTGTTTGATTTTCTTTCTTTTAAAGATAGAGAACATGAACTTGGGTGGGTAGGGAGGTGGGGGGCACGGGATGGGGAGGAGAATGAATACGGTCAAAATATATTGTATGAAAAAAATAGTCTTGCCATATTGCCCTGACATAAAAACCAGACAAAGGCAAGTGCAAGTAATTATAGATCAGTATCCCTTAAGAACACAGATGGAAAGTTCTCAATACTAGAAAACTAAATTCAGAAACAAGTTTTAAAAAGTATACTTTATTCCAAGAATGCAAGTTTGGTCTAACATAGGCTAGAGATAAATGTGATACACAGTATGTGCCAGTTGGTTTTGTCAACGTGACACCACTTAGGCAATCTGGACGAGGAGAACTCAATTGAGGGATCGCCCCCTCAGACTGTCTGCGGGCATCTGGTGGCTGTTTCCTTGATTAATGACCCATTCGGGAGGATGCTGCCCACTGTGGTGGTGCCATCCCCAGGCAGGTGGTCCTGGGTGATATATGAGAAGCTGAGCAAGCCACTAAGTGCTTTCCTTCATCCTGCCCTGACTTCCCTCAGTGAACTGTGATCAGGATGTGTAAGCCAAATAAATCCTTTCTTCCCCAAGTTGCTTTAGGCCATAGTATTTATCATGGTATTCATCAAACTAGTAAGTTTGAGGGCTGTCTGGAATACTTGAGACCTTGTCTAACTGTTTTATCTTCATTTTGTTGCAGAAAAGTAAGTCAATTACCTTAGACCAGACAGTGTGAGAGATAAGATCGGAACCTGAGTTCTGAGCTCCTTGACTCTTATACATTATCAGGCTTGTATTTGGATTCAGTGCTAATTAGGTGTTCCACAGTGAAGGAAATGTTCTTCATCTGTATTGTCCAAAATGGTAACCATCAAATACAAGCAACTACGGAGAACTAGAAATGAGCTAAAATGAAGTTGGGAGTGACAGCTTCATTAACACCTGCAAATCCCAGCACTTGGGAAGTGGAGGCAGGAAGATCAGGGTTCAAGGCCAGCCTTGACCATGAACACAGTCAGTCCAGGATAAATGAGACCCTGTCTCAAAAAGAAGCACAACAAAAATATAGCAAAGACAACTAGTGTACTGAAATGTTAAATATTTTTCGAGACAGCCTTACTATGTAGTCCAGGTTAGCTTAGAAACTGAAAACCAGTGCTATTTTATACCAGTTAATTTGAATTATTATACCATTATCTGGTTGTGATAACACTAGATAGTATAGTCAGTGTGCTGTTTGGCTTGATTTAAGAGAAAGAGTTGAAGAGTATGTTTCATATAGAAACCAGAGCATGCCCCAGTTTTTATGCTGAGAAAGTTTAAACAGATTAGAGTAGAATACAAGAAATGACAAAGGTTATTTCAAACCACTAGCCCTCTGGAATACAGTAGCACTTCATTATAATGCTAAGAGAGCTGGCTTGTTTTCGTCTAGTTTCTTTATTTTAGAGCTAGACTTCCACTCATTTTCTTAAGCTGGTGGAAAATTCTTTCCAGGAACATTTCCACCGAAGTTGTTTTTATTGGCAGCAGTTTAGGTTTCAGAATACCGTGTATTCAACTGGCCGCTGGATTTGCTGAGATGAAAGCCTAATACTTCCAGCATTCAACAACACTTGGCTTTAAAACCTATCTGAACCTTCTATAAGAGGAAAAGAGATCTTAGTCTTTCTGTTTATATTATGACCAATTGTCTAATGCACATAACTAAGCAACCCCACACGCAGCAGTAAAACCCAGCCTATTTCTTTAGCCACTTAAACGTTTAGTAGCTGCAGTTACTTTGTTCCTTATTTTCTTAGAAAACTGCACAGGGATCACCACCACCACAATCGTTCTGTGTGTGTCAGTCACTTTTGAATCACAAAACACTCCCATCAGAGTTTTGATTGTAGCTTAACTATTTCATGAACCCCTTCTCCTAAATAAATGTGCATTCATCCTGATGTCTTACAAGCAATACAATTACAATAGTCAAAATATCTTTGGAAGGCAAGTGTCTAAAACACAAAGTGTGTTGTTTTTCTTTTTAGATACACTCATATTGCTGAACTCATGGGCTCAAGCAATCCCTTGCCTCAGCCTCTTGTGCAACAGGGAATAAAGTCATTCACCACACTTGATGTTCCTCTGCACAAAGCACAATGAGGGCATAGAAAGGCCTATATCTAAAGAAAATGGGGGATGGGTAGATGGCCAGGTCAGTAAAGTGCTTGCCATGTAAGCATGAGAACCTGAGTTTGGATCTGAAGCACCCATATAAACACGGGGGGGGGGGTGGTTTCTTTCTGTAGCCCTAACAGGGAAGTAAGGGGTTGGGGTGGCGGATGTTGGAGACAGGCAGTGCTCAGAGCTTTCTGCTGGCCATTCTAGCCAGTCAGTGAGCTCCAGGTTCAGTGAGACCCTGTCTCAGGAAACAAGGTAGAGAACCACAGAGAAAGATACTCAAACCTCTGGTCCCCACAGAAATGGGGACTTGTGCAGAGAGGGGGGGGGGGAGGGAGGGAGGGAGAGGGAGAAGGGGAGGGAGAGGGAGAGGGAGAGAGAAAGCGCGCGCACACACACACAAAACAAGGATACCCAAAATAATTTAGCTCCTGATTATCAACTAGAATCTTGACCATTTTTCCCCCATTCATCAAACTGTTCTGTTTTATATACTAGGCATTTGGAGATTTGAGGATGAACAAAAACATTCTATACTTACATTATTCAGTATTCATTATTCAAATAAAAATATGGTAAGCTTTCCTCTATGATGGGGGAAACACAGTGAGCTACAGGGATCTTCAAGGTTTGGAGGAACGCAGAAGTGGAAGGAGTCCTGGCATGAAAGGTAAGGATCTGCAGTCACTGGTCACTGGCAAGGCTCCCTTGTTTGTTGTTCTTAGTTTAATGTAAAGTCATTTCCTACATTTATTTTATTTTTTGTTTTGAAGGGAACTACACAAATCTGATTCACATTTCTACAGAGATCACACTAACTGCGCCACGGAAACTGGGTAACAAGGCACTGAATCATGTGATTACCAGGTAAGAGGTAAGTAGAAGCGGGACTGGAGATGGCTTGGAGGCTCAGAGCCTGGCTGCGCTTCCAGAGGCTGCAGTGTGACTGCAGCGCCCTCAGGCTGTCTGTGATTCCAGTCCGGGGCCAGTGCCCTCTCCTGGCCTTTTCACTGCACTCGCATGGCGCATATGAGATGATATGGTGCATATGAGATGACCAACAAAAGCCTGGACTAGGTTAACAAGATGGAGTAACGAACAGATGAGATTTGGACAGGCTTTGAGCAAAGATCTACTTAAGTCTGGTTATGTTGTGTAGAAATAAGATGAAAGCTGAAGTAGTTAACCCTAGCCATACATAATTTGACCCAATTCTATATATTTAACTCAAATAAGTATATTCAATCACTGTATACAGGTCTGGTGCTTTAAAGACACTGATATGTTGTTAATGGGAATTATAACTATACAGCATTATCTCCAAAGAAATTATGTACATAATAAGAAACATGCATCAAAGAAAAGCCAGTATCTGACTAGCAGGTGAATCAAGGAAGTGGGATTAAAGAGCCTAGGATGCAGCTGAAGCAGAATTTTAAAAAGGGGGAAAAGTTGTGGGAGAATTTTAGTAACAAAGTATGTTCATGTATTTCTAGAGGAATGGTACCAAGAGGTCAAACTGTAGGAATGTAAAAAGGCGATGTGTGTTTTCTTGGGTTGGAGAGATGGCCCAGTGGTTAAAAGCATGTACAGCATGCTTACAGAAGACTCATGTCCTGGTGCCTACGTCACGCAGGTCATGACGCCAGCTCTGGGGGTCCACTGCCCTCAGTCACTGAACTCACGTGCACATACCGCACGCAAAGTTAAAATAGTAAAAATAAATCTCAAAAGTGTTTTACAATGTTCATTTCCTCAACAAGGATCCTTTAAAAATCCAGTTTCTTACCTCTTGGCCAGTCATATCGTTCCTACAGATTGTTTTTAGAAGATTTTTTTTTTTTGTTAATTGAAGTATGTGTATTATGTGTAATTGAGTATGGGTTTGTAAGAGAGGGCAGTGGATCTCCCAAAGTTGGAGACACTGGGTGGGGGTGTGGGAGTTGAAGGGTGGTGGTGGTGGTGGGGGTATGGGACTAAAATTAAAAGCATGCACTGCTTTTTCAGAGGACCAGAGTGTGGTTTCCAGCACCCAACAAGCAGCTCAGCCCCGCCCCCTTTTAAATTTGATTTTGCTTTTATGCGCATGTATTTCTGTGAGTATGTGTCATGTAGTGCAGGTACCTGTAGAGGCCAGAAGAGTACATCAGATCCCCTGGAGTTGTGGTTGGTTGTGAGGCACCCAGTGTATGTGATGGGGACTAACCTTAGGTTCTCTGCAAGAGCAAGTGCTCTAACTACTTTGTCTGCATGTATATCTGTGCACCGTGTGTGTGTGTGTGTGTGTTGCCCAAGAAAGTCAGAAGAGGGAGGGCATTGGCTCTCCTGAGACTGGAGTTACAGAGTCAGACACCAAGTGAGTGCTGGGTATTAGGTCCTCTGAAAGTGCAGCCAGTGCTTTTAACAACTGAGTTATATCTCCAGTTCCGAGTAGTTTTTGATCCACACTGAGAATATACGATTTAATGTCAAGTGGACATTGGTGATCTTGGTTCAAGTAATTTTCGTGGTAGCTTGGTAGGATGTTGGGAATGAGACATTATAGTATGGTGCTTAGATAGAAGTAGCAAAAAGGTAAAAACAAGATAAGGAGATTCAGATGGCTCACAGTAAAAAGTGTCTGCTGACAAGCCTACGACCCGAGTTCGATCCCCAAGATCCTCGTGATGGAAGGAGAGAACCGAGCCCCACAACTTGTTCTCTGGTTTCTATGTGTGTAATGTGGCATGCAACACACACACAACAAATAAGTGCCCCCCGCCCCCCAAAAAGAAAGCTTAAAAAAGAGAACACCGAGAAGAAGAAATAGCACTGTGAAGGTAGGTGAGAAGACTTGTCCTCTCTAAGGAAAAGGGAGCACATTTTCTTCTTTCAGTAGAAGGGAAGGAGATTTGTATGTATGACTGCAGGAAATTCCTTTTTCTCTGTGTAGCGCGTGTAATGTGTAATCCAGGTCAAAACCCCAAATGCCTTAAGCAGTCTTTTCTCCCTGCGAGAACGCTGGATTTGACAGTGACCCAACTTCTCAACCATGAAGTTAAAGCTTCAGGATAAAACAAATCCAGGACATCCAATCAGCCCACCACTCATTACGTTTCCATACTCCAGGCCACCTTCTTAGTTAGTTTACAATCCTTTCACCTGTCTCGTGAGAAGCTGCAAACACCTTCCTCAGTTTCCCCATCCCAGGCTCGCTCACCCAGGCGCCACCCTCCAAACAGGACGTTCTTTTAGGTTCGTCAGGGGCTTTGCCCTCCAAGGCCAAACCTGGGGGCTGATGAATTCAAGTCGTCCGCACTCCACCCCACTGTAGATGGCAACACCGCTTTCCCGCGCCTGGAGGCCAGAGTTCGAGAACCCTGCGTGGCAGGTGCACCGCTCCCTTCCGGCCCAGCTAACCAGAAAGCCCGGAAGGCCCGGCTTAGCGGCAGGCGGCCCCGGCCCACAGCAGCGGGGGCCCTCCCGAGCCCAGGCTGGGGTCCGAGCCCCAACTGTGCAGTCCACACCCTGCTTTTGAAAGGCCTCCAGCCCGTAGACTCCCCGCCCTCACACTCACCCCGACACCTGGGCGAGCCAGCGATTCGGTGCCGGGTCCTCTCCGGACCGAAGCTGAAGCAGCAGAGAAAGCCGCGAGGACCCCGCTCTCGGGGTGCCCGACACATTGCCTGACTAGCAGCCTCCGAGACAGCAAGGCGGCCAGCAGGACTACCAGATGGAATGAGCGGGACGTCGCTCAGTGCGAGGAGCGGTGTCTCCCGAGGCTGAGGATCTGAACCTCCCGCGCTACTCAGGCCCTGGAAGAGCAGGGAGCTTGGCACTCCCTGAGCGCAGGCGCTCACCCGCGGCCTAACTCCGTTTGGGGTCCCTTACCGTAGTAATCGAGGTCCTGGAGGGACCTCGTAGAGCCAATGGTTCTGGACCAGAGTCACGAATTGGGAGGAGCTAGGAGGGGCGGGGCTTAGGCGAAAGGGGGCGGAGAAGACTTGAGGGGGCGGAGCCACAGGCTGAGGGGCGGGACGCGCGATAAGGCCGAACTAGGGTGAGAGTGTGAAGATGGCAGCTGCCGAGGAGCCGAGGCCCAAAAAGCTGAAGGTGGAAGCGCCACAAGCGCTGAGGTGAGAGCTGCCCGGCGTGGGGAGGAGGGGGACGGGCGGCCCTTGCAGCGAGCCAACGCCCACGTGGGCTGGCACAGCTGGATGGCGTCTGCGTGGGGCGGCACGCAGGACCGGCGGCTCGGGAGTGCCCGCGTGGCTGCGGGCCGCCTCCGTGCCCTCCTGCTTTGGACCCTGCTCAGGTGCCTTCCTCGCTGGCGGCCGTGGACCAATCAGAGCAGCCGGCCCGGGGCCGAGCCTTCCTCCGGCGCCACGTGCGAGTCCCGGCGGGCCGCGCTCGCGCGACCCCAGAGGACCTGTCCCGATCTGCGTCCTTTCCGGGGACGGCGGGAAGCAACCCGGCGCCTCCTGTATCCTGGTGAAAGATTAAGTCCTTGGGGTTTTCGGAAGGCGTTGCGGAACAGCGTTTTGGCCGTTCTGTCCCCTCTCTGAAATCATGCCTGGAGACCCCTACCAGGACCCGGACCTACCTCAGGCTCTGCTGGGGTAGCATTTGGCTCACTGGTTAGGAAAGTTTTTCTTTTTTTCTTTGCAATTTTGGCAGCGGCGGAGAGAGCTCTCTCCCAACACCTGACGCACATGTAATCGATGTTGTAACTTCCACTTATAAAGAGGCGTTTGTTAAAAAGCGTTTCTTCCTAATAAGTATGAAGTCCAGCGCGCGCAATCTTTGATGACTTTGGAGTGCTCATTGGAAGGCTGTGATTTGGAAGGCTGTGATTTTTCTGTCTAAAAATAGACACATCAAACTGATTTAAAACTGTGGGGCTATTGCTGATTATACAAGACAAATTCCATTTATTTCAACCTGTCTTCTCCATGTTCAAAAGTATAATTTGTTCACAACTGAAAAGAAAAGGCTAGTTAGGGGCCCGGTATCATGTTCTTTGAGGAATGGTTAATGAACAAATCCCTTCCAGTGGCTTTAATGCATCCCTACTATTCTTAGAGTGTCTAATACAACGAACATAAAACATTAAGAAAAAAAAAACAACCTGAGGAAGTTTCACTTTAAATTTTAGATTGTCTTGTGCCACTGGGATGGGTTAGCACATAAAGGCATTTGCTGCCAAGTCGTATTACCTGAGTTCAGACTCCGACACCCACGTAGTGGACTGGGAAAACCTATTCTTCAGTTTTCCTCTGACCTTCACGTGTGGCCCTGCCCCCATTAAATAAACATAGTTTCCTTAGATTTTCTTTTAATAAAAATAATACTTCATATATAATGTTGATCCATCTTAACAATGTTTACCATCTGCCATAATGATATAAGGAAGACTATGAAAGAAAGGCAGAGGTAATTCGTATTTTACAGGTGAGGATAGTGAAGCTAAATAAAACATTTAAGGAAGGACAATACGAACCCAGGGCATCAGGATACACGTTTATTATTTGATGGTAGTGTGTTTACAAAACATCCAAGACATGCTTCTGTTTGCTACTGTATCTTTAAAAATAACCCATGGTAGCGTTTAACACTTAAAATATGTATATGCCAGACACTGTTTCTGCATTCTACATATTTTAACTCAGTACCATAACAACTGGATAAGATCATTTCTATTATTATATCAGTTTTACCAAAAAAGGAAAAAGGCACATATCTGTTGTGTCTATTAAAAACTTGTAAATAATTTAGACAAATAAAACTAACTTTATATAATGCTAACCTAGTGCCATCTGCAGATGTGACGTTATCATACTGAGTGTTTTAACTATGGGACAAATCTCTTTAATTTTATGCAGCGACCTTTGGAATTGATGGTCCTTTTATTATACTGTATTAGTTTGCCCTTCAGGATTGCTTTATGATAATGCATTTAGACTCTATTACTCTATGATTTGCCTGGCAGTTAAGGGATTTATACCAAATTTGTTTAACTGTTAAGGAAAATGGCTTATAAATTGTAAGCACAATTTAATGTATAGAATCAGTCAGTGGGGAACAAGTAAATCAATGAAATGTGTTTATAGATGTCGGAGAGCATTTAGAAATCTGTGAGTTCAGTTAGCGTTAGGGAAATAGTTCTTATTTTTATTTGTGTGTTTGTGTGTGTGTTTGTGTCACTAGTGTGCCAGAAGAGGGCTTTCGATGCCCTGGAGCTGGAGTTAAAGATAGTTGTGAGAAACTTAATGTGGGGTGCTGGGAACCAAACTCCCCTCTGGAACGGCAGTATGTGCTCTTAACCATTGAGACACCCAGCCTAGGGAGTAGTTGTTAACTATGGGCAATTTTATCGTAGAAGAAACATTTGGCAAAACCTGGTGATAATTTTGGTGTGGGGGTGGGGAGAAAAGTGTAAAGATGGCTCAGAGGGTAAAAGTAGTTGCTGCCAAGCCTGATGCCCTGTATTCATGTATGTACACTCTTGCAGGTGTACACACATTAGACAAACAAATGAATGTAACTTAAAACAAGCAATAAGCTGGTGTGGTAGCACGTGCTTTAACTCTAGCAGTCTAGAGGCAGGGGTGGGCGGAGCTCTGTAGGTTTCAGGTCAGCCAGAACTATGTGGTGAGACCCTGTGTGAACAACACCTGAAACCTGTAGCAGAGATTTTCTTGTTTTGTCCCTATCGTGATGCTCCTACCAGTATATTAAATGATGCTTCTCGGCATCTTAACAGCACAGAAGACATCCCCCTGTGATAGGGATCGTCAGGCCAGAATTGTCAGTGTTGTTCATTGAGAGTGAGGAGCTGCTTTACAGAGACCATCTGACAAGAGTATTTTTTCTTTACTGTTTTTTTTAGGCTGATTGCTTTTCAGGGCCTGGCAGTTGCTAAGATTTCAAAGAAAGAATCAGACTCTAACATGTTTTCAGGTGGGTTTGAGGGGAAAGAAACAGCAATTGAGTAGCAGACATTTATACAAAGACTTATTTTCTTTTCTCTCCTTTGGAAATATTATCCAAGTTCATTGCTTCAGCGGTCACCTCTAAGAAGACACAACACCTTCCAAGTAGTGTTGATCACATGCCAAGTCTGTTCTTTCAGTCTGTCTTTCAAGTACGTGCTATTTTAGGCATGGTGCTAAAACTTAGGGAGAAAAAGAAAAAGCTAAGATCCAGGTGCCATCCTCCTCCTGGGAACAGGAGGACAATGGGACAATGAAACCTGAGCATTAGTAAGATGATTAGAGGTTAACCAGGTGTGAAGAAAGGTATGTCTGTATAGTGAGATTGTTCTGAATTCCTCTGTTGGGGATTGAAGAGGAGATGATTTGGCCTGAGTGGAGTAGAAGGTAATAAGTGTCTAGGTTTCATAGTGGGCATTTTCATATGTGATATTTGTATCTGCGTGTTCTCAGGTCTCCCAGTCTCATGTAGCTCAGGCTGGCGCGCGCGTACACACACGCACACGCGCACACACACACACACACACTTGAACAAAGATTGTTTACTGGAAAAAACAGACAACAATTTTGTAATCAGCAAACACTGAACTTTTCCCAGATACTAAGCATTTCACTCACAGACTCCTATTTTTTCCCCTCAGTCTCCTACATCACCATATATCCTGTGTCTTAAAATTTTATCATAAACCTAAAAACAAATCTGTAAGTTTCACAGGTGATCAGAGAAGAGTTTTAGTGATGTCTTACAAAATGCATTTTCCTCTGCTCTTTGAAAAATCTCTGGAAGATTAATTTTAATACCATGAGCATGTGGTTCCCTAGGGGTCTGCAAAGAGGATTAAATAAGGAAAATATATTCAGAAAATATATTCAAAAAAAAAGTCTCTGGTTTGTTATACAATGTGTGTTGTTTTATAACTATTCAACTAAAGTCCATTGCAGAGTAGGACTGATAGATACCCTTCACTCTTCTAAACCCTACCAGATCCTATACTTTTATTAATGTAGCCTAAAATCAAGTTTGGCAGTTTTAGCTATGATAAGCTTTTTACTTATATTTACAGTTTAATCCTTTATGTCTTAAGGCTATGAAGGAATAAAAAACAAATTCTAGAGACAGTTTGTATAAAGTTCTTTTCTGGGCTTTATGCACTAGGTGCAGTAAATGTGGGGTGGGGAAAGGAGAGAGGGAGAAAGAGAAACAAAGACAGACTGTGAGGCTAATCCTGGGTGTCCTGGGATGGCCTGGAGGTGCTTGAGGTCAAGGAGCATGAAAAGGGCTCTTGGAAAAGATTGTTTTAAAATTTAGATACAGGACTAGACTGAATAACACTAAACATGAACTGATGAGCCCCTGGAACATGGCTCCATTCTTTCCCTTTGATTAAAATTCTATCTGTGCAAAATGCTCACAATATGGGAAGGAGGCAAAGGAAGGAAAATACAAAGCGCTTTCTCGTCAGGATGGGAGGCAGTGGATGAGATCGCAGTTTCTGGAATCAAGGCTAAGGTGTGATTCCTGCTCCTAATAGCTGGTCATCTTGGGAGGGTTGTTTACTTACTTTGTGCATCTGTTTTCTCTATTGCAAAGTGGGTAGTAAGCATATCTCCTCATGATTGTTGCCTATTAAGAACGTAATATAAAGCCTGGTAAATGTTGGCCAACTCTAAAGCATAGTGAGTACTGAACGGCTGCTGTCGCCATGGCATTGCTCATCTTGCGATGCTCCGTTCAGCTCCCCACTTTCCACCAGTAAAAGAACAGAAATTCTTACCAAGGGGTGGACTTGGTGGTATGTACATGTCATAACAGCACAAGAAGGTCTGAGGTGGGGGGATTGTAAGTTCTGGGCCATCCTAGGCAATTTTTTGAGTTTGGTTAGAGGAGTCTATGCTGTGGAACCCTTAAAAAACAAACAGGCCCCCTAAAATTAAAAAGATAAACATCTCCAAGGAATAATGACAGTTATACTGCGGGTTCAGGACCTGGTGGGTAGCTTGGCGGGGTCCGGAGCCAGATATCCTGGGTGAGGTAAGGCTCCGGGCCGCGGTTGCCTGACAGAAGGCTGAACTCATCTGCTCCCACTGTTGCTTTAAAGAGCTGTGGACCTGATGTGAAGGCAGAAGTGGCCCCACTGCCAGATGGCTCAGCATCGGGAACTGTAAATTCCCTAGTCACCTAGCGCAAGAGCGCTGGGCTTGGACCGGAGGTCATGGGCTCTGTAACTGTGGTGACCTGCCTCAAAACTTCTGGGAGAAGAAGGAGAAAGTCTGAGTTTTGGAAAAAAAGGAAGACCCTTAGAAAATAGATAAAGCAACCAGGAGATAAATTCACTTATAATCAAAAGGAAATGTTAGAATGATTCCAAAATGACTATTTTAAAGATCTATTGAAATAGGTCGAAGCGGTCATCAAAAACCAAACGTGATGTTATGAATAAGAAATGTGTAAACACAAAATGGTTGGATTTAGAGATGAAGTTCATAGAATTAAACCCACACATGAAAAATAGACCCAGACTGGATGGGTTTGGAGGGAAAATGAATGAACTAGAGCAAAGTGTTGAGTGGTGGTACAGCTCAGTAATAAAGAGCCTTGCCTGGGGCCTGGGTTCATGCTTGTTTTCCAGCTTGAGAAAGAGAAGGCAAGGAGGAGACTTGGGAGAGGAAGTAGGGATATCAAGATTCCAAGGTCCCTGGGTGTGATGGCTCATGCCTTTAGTCCCAGCAGGGCTGAAACCAAGGAAGGTGGAACTGAGTTTGAGGCAAGCCTGGTCTACATGGAGCTCCAGGCCAGCCAAAGCTATTTAATGAGACCTTGTCTCAAAAAACCAGAGTAACCAAGCAAAAAGAGTTCAAGATCATCCTCAGCTATATAGACCATCCTGGGCTAGATGAGATACTATCTCAAGCAAGTTAAAGAAAGAAAGGAAGGAAGGAAGGAAGGAAGGAAGGAAGGAAGGAAGGAAGGAAGGAAGGAAGGAAGGAAAGCAAAGAATAGAAAGAAAGGATGGATTAAAAAATAAAGAGAAATTAAAGGAATGAATATAAACTGAAAGGTGCCAATGTACATGTATTGGAAGTTCAAAAAGAAGTGATAAGAATGGTAGGTAACTATATTGGAGGAGATGATGGTTCAGAGTGTGTTAGACTTGTAAGAAAAGCCACATTTCTCTGACTGAAAGGATACTCAAATTGCTAGTGTGGTGAAGACAAAAACAAAACCCTTCCTCAAGCCTCAAAATCAAAAAACATACTAAGAATGTAGACATGTTTAATTCTAATAATATTAACCTGTGATACCTGGGTAGTGATGTGGCACTGTAGTCCCAGCTACTTGAAGGGCTTAGGGCATAAGGATCACTTGAACACAGAAATTGGGGCTAGCCTGGGCAACATAGTGAGCTCCTCTCTCTAAGTAGAAGAATTGTGGGGTTGTTGGATTGTAATGGTATTTATTTATTTATTTTGTGTGTGTGTTTTAATTTAAAACTTTTTTTTTTCTAACTCTTTTACACTGAACATGTGTTATTACTCAGGGTTCTCTTAAAGGAACAGAAATGGTAGAATGAAAAAGTATATAAATATAAAAGGGATTTATTAGAGTGACTTCCAGGCTGTGGACCACGCAGTCCACGGTGGGTTTCTACTGAAGGAAAGGAAAGGCTCTGGCGTTTGTTTAGTCCACATGCCTGGATGATGTCTCAGTAGTCCAGATATGGTGTTGGAGTCCCAGGAAGGTCCTTGAGTGCTACCAATCTTCAGTCCCTGTCACCCGTGAGGGACTGCCCTCTTCCATGTCCTCTTACTACCAGAAGATATGGCCCAGATTTAAGGTAGGTCTTCCCACCCTAAGTCTTGATCCAATCAAGAAAACTCTTCACAGGCTGCTTGGGTTTTAGTCGACTCCAGATGTAGTAAAGCCAGGTGCCAAATGGCTAAAAATTACCATTACAGTATGGATCTCTTGGGTTATCAAACATATCTGAAACATGGTAAAATAATTATTATGACTTTACTGTAGGCTGTAATCTTTTTATTCCATATTTTTGGAATCCCAAAGCTTTGGAAACTGGCAAAAAGTTTTAAAGTTGGATGTCTTAGGGTTACTGTTGCTGTAATGAAACATCATGGGAAGGAAAGGGTTCATTTGACTCACTTCCACAGCACTGTTCATCATTGAAGGAAGTCAGGACAGGAACTCAAACAAGGCAGGAACCCGGAGACAGGGGCCGATGCAGAGGCCATGGAGGGGTGCTGCTTAACCAGCTTGCTCCTCATGGCTTGCTTGGCCCGCTTTCTTATAGAACCCAGAACCCGCAGTCCAAGGGATGGCACCATCCACAATGGTCTGGGCTCTCCCACATCAATCACTAATTAAAAAAAATACCCTACAGGCTTGCCTACAGCCCATCTTATGGAGGCATTATCTTAATTGAGGTTCTTCCTCTCTGATGACTTCAGCTTGTGTCAAATTGACATTAAAATAGCACATTGGAAATGGATCAATTTATCAGTGAAACAAACTAATAGGGAGCTCTCTGTAGTAACTGTCGGAGGCAAATGTGTACATTTTGTTTTGCACCTATCAAGAGTATCTGCTAAATGGCACACTGCATGAGTTTCCTGGGAGCATCTTATAAAATATTAGTGCACACACTGTGTCAGCCTTCCTGAAATCTGTAACATTCTGAATTCTAAAACATTTGGTTTTCAGGATTTTAAGAAAGGGGGTTGGGTCTTTATTAAAAACTTAAATCAGCTGTGGAGTGCTTGAATTTATACCGCATTAATAATTTTTTAAAAAATAAATCAGTTGCTGTTCTCTAGTTTTCTGTTGCCAGAACTAGCCTTGAATTTACTGTGTAGCCAAGTGTGGCCTCGGAATCGTGATGCTTCATCCCCCAAGTGTTGGGTCACAAGTATGTTCCATAAAGCCAGATTTTTCTTCACTTTGCATTCTGTGCTTTTATGATGAAGAACTCTTTATGAGCTTCACTGAAATGCTGGTTCTGCCAGTGTCATTTAGTTACTAGGTTTCCTTTCTCTCCTGTAGTGACTCACTAGAGTAGAGATGTCTTTGGCTTGTGAAGTTGGAGATTTAGAGTTCTGTTTCACAGAAGTGGGATCATTAGAGTTTCATATAATAATTGAAGGAAAACTTTCTAATACTTTGAAATGCGGATTTAGATTTGCGTTTACTTACATGTTATTTCTTTTTTTAAATTTCATTTTTCTTTTTATTTGTTTTTAGATAGATTCTTTTAAAAATATTTTATTTATCTTTATTTTATGTGCATTGGTGTTTTGCCTGCATGTATGTCTGTATGAGGATGTCAGGACCCCTGGAACTGGAGTTACAGACAGTTATGAGCCTCCATGTGGAGCTGGGAATTGAACCTGGGTCCTCTGGAAGAACAGCCAGTGAGTGCTCTTAATTGCTGAGCCATCTCTCCAGCCCATTTAGATAGGTTCTTATCTATCCCAGGGTAGCCTTGAACCTGATATGTAGTTGAGGCTAGCCTAAAGCTCCTGATCCTCCTATCTCCACCTCCTAAGTGCTGGGATTACTGACCTGCACTACCACATCTGTGTGTATGTTATTTTCTGATGTTTTGTTTATACTTATGGCTTTATATTGTTTCTTTAGAATTTGACTTATGAGATGGCAAGGTAGCCTCCTCCACCTGAGTACATGGAAGTGGACACTCTTTGAAAGAAACAGTCAAACCAGACCTGACAAAACCTCCCAGTACTGTGAGAGGAAAGAAGAGAAATGCCAGGAATTAGCAAAACAGAACATCACTACACAAATGCATGGGAAATATAAAACCCTTTATATAATAATGTTAAATGTAAATGGCCTTAACTTACCATTAACAAGATGTAGATTGATGGGCTGGAGTCAAAAGCAAGAACCAAGTGTATGTTGTCTTCAAGAAGTGTACTTTGCCAGCAAAGGTATCAAAACACTCGGTATCAGAGGGTGGAAAAATACTGCCAAGCAAATGGAATCTGTAAATAGACAGACATAGCTGTCCTTATGTTAGATAAAGTAAGTAAGCTTCAAGCCAAAACCAATTAGAGAGATAAAGGGGGATGCTACATATTAATAAATGCAGCATCTCATCAAGAAGATAAAGCACTTTGAATATTTTGGTCAGCCTTGGATACATTCTTGCCCCGTCCTCTGCCCATCTGGGTGGGTGTGGGAGTAAGTGGTGCTAGTGCATGTAGGGAGCCAGTGGATGTGTATGTGGGGAACAGGGTCAGGCTTGAGGAGACAATTGTTTTGTGCATTGTTGGTCTTAGGTTGCTGCCTAGGTCTTGGCGTTTTGTATTGTCTGCAGGTGTTGAGATGTTTAGTGCTTATGATCTGCACCTGAGGAGTTCTGTATCAATAAAACACCTGAGCCGAGACGTTCCACTGTTCAGTATGGTGCTGGCCAAGATGGTGGTTCCCTGGGCTGAGGTCTGGCAGAGTTTGCACTTATGAAAATGCTCCCTGTCTTCCTTGATGAGCCGCCTGGTAGATGTACTGCAACAGAGAGGCCCTTAACCTTCCTAACTGCTCCCTTTGCTGCAAGTTAATTAGATGTGCTTTTCTTGAATTAATGAACTCTCAAAAAAATTTTAATTCTCTCCCTACCCACCCCCTGTGTGTGTGTGTGTGTGTGTGTGTGTGTGTGTGTGTGTGTGTGTGTGTAGAGGTCAGAGAACAACTTTTAGGAATTGGTCTTTCATTCTATTATTTTGGTTCCAGGGACTGAACCCAGAGTGAGCTAGGACTACATAGTGAGAACCAATAAACAAACAAACAAACAAACAAAAGTAGTATTTAAGTTTTTTTTTAAAGCATTTAGTAGTATAGAATGGATTTTAGTTTCAAATTCTTACCTATTTGTCAATAGATAGAACCTTAAAATACTTCATGTTTCCATGATCTTTTACATGGAATGAACTGGTATACAAAATCAATCTGATGCTAGAAGGCAGTACAGCTAAGAAATTCATTTCTAGATTGAGTTCTGGTTTGTTTTGAGACTAATGAGCTTTTGACTGTGGTAGTTCTTTCTTGCATTTGAAGAATCACATTTCTTGCAATTTTCCATAGGGAAAATTCCCTCAAAACACACCTACTTCTTTTATATTGACAATAACTTTATTAAAGCCCTATGGCTAGTGATTTTTTTTGTTTGTTTTTTAATATACCAGAATTACTTATTTGATATTGAAGTGACTTTATGAGGAGTGACTCTATGAAAGTAATATTACATAGAATATCTTAGTTATCTGTTGAAATAGTGAATTTTTTCCCCTGGGTTTGCAGGTCTTAGTGATGCTGTTTGCAGTGTAATGAGAGTCCGAAAGCAGCGAAGGTCAGTGACCCAGCTCTAGATTCCCAGGGTGTGGTGCAGTGCAGTAAGACTGTGCACCTAGTGGGCAATGCCTTTTAAAGAAGTTTATTAGTATTTTTTAATTCCAAAAGTTTGAGTCTGATAACTCACCCCGAAGGGGTCACTTGCAAACAGAATATTGTGAAGGAATTGAATGCAGTTGTCTGAGGTTTTCTCAAATTTCTTTAAGCTTGACATATATAGCAAAATAAACATTTCATTCTCTGGGTCCCAGAGCTGGTCTAAACAACCAACTAATTGAAATACAAGAAAGTTATCTCTTTGACAAATAAATAGTTCTCATGTGTTGTCTTTGAAGTTAACCACATTAGAGATTTGAGCATATTCTTGGCTTACAGCCATGACTGAAGAAGTCTTAAGTTCTTCCTGAAACGGTTTTCAAAACCGTTTTTCCTCATCGCAGCTGAGATCTTATCAATTTCAGTTCTTAGAATGGCTGAAGTTTAAGCTGTTGTGTCATAATGCAGACTTCTACTTAGGACAGAGTATGTTCTCCCACACAGTGAACTAGTTATAGGGTATTTTTAGTGTGAGATAGCATATGAAGGCACATTACAGCAGATTAACAAATTCCACTCAGTGTGCTTTACTTATCCTTGTCTAAATGATATGATTTGTCTGTTTAAGATTTGATTAAAATAAATAAAGCACAATTTTATTATTAAATCCAGTAAGTACTAAATGTTTAGAAATCAAATAGTACTTTAAATGACACAAAGGAAAAGATTTGTCTTTTTTATGGATGGATGTGGTATAGGTTTTTTAAATAAGACAGACTTTGGATGAGTTCATCCCTTTGTTTGGATATCATAAGGATCTTTTTTTTCTTTCTAATTCATTTTTACAGTGTGTGTGTGTGTGTGTGTCTGTGTTGTGTGTGTGTGTGTGTGTGCGCGTAAGGATGCCAGTATGCCATTGCACATGTGGAAGTCAGAGGATAACTTGTGAGAAGCAGTTCCCTCGTATGTATTGGTCCTGGGATTGAAATCTGGTTACCATCTCAGTAAACTCCTTCTGTTTCTGTTTTTTTTTTTTTTTTCCCTCATACAGAATCTTCCTCTCTAGCCAAGGGTAGTCTTGAACTCTCAGTGTGGCCAAGTTGGCTTTGAATTTGCAGGGAATCTTTTTCTTCAGCCTCGAAAGTGCTGGATTTCTGGGGTATACTACCATACCTAGCCTAAGGATGCTTTGTAGAGAAATAAATTTCCATGCTTACAAACGTGTTCTGTTTCAGGAAGTAGGGATCTGTGCTTCAGCATTCCCCTTCCCTGTCAGTGCAGCATCCCTCCCTCGTTTGCACTAAGTGAGCAAGTGTGTGTTTTCCTGCTGCACACACCTAAGCTCTTTGACCTTAGTTCTTTGTGAGGCTTGCCTGCATTCTGGGAAAGACATGATGGTGTCAGAGGCAGAGGTCTTTAACTGTTTCCTTGTTGGCTATAATCTTTTTTTTTTCGTCTTCGAGACAAGAGTCTTACTGTGTAGCCCTGGTTTGCCTGTAACTTATAATGTAGACCAATCTGGCCTTGAAATCTCAGAGATCCCTTTAAGACTGCCTCCCAGGTGCTGGGAAAAAGTTAGGTGCTTCCTTTGGAGCATGATCTTGCTTCTTTAAGTTAGTTTAATACATTCCCCAAGGCCCTTTCTTCAAGGACTTCAAGGCTGGTGGGAATGGGAGTGGGTGAAGGGTAGGGCATGGCTGAGTGCAAATTTCCTAGGGCGGGTGGAAAGCCCTCCTAGGGCTGATATTTGCTGCAAATCTTCGTTTTGGTTGTCAGTTACTCCAGACCTCAGGATAAGCCAGATGAAGCTTGGAAATGGTGATTCAGAGCTGCGGATAGTTCTCTGGAAACTCATCAGACATGTTTTAGACTTCGGATTGTTACTGTTTCGTGAGGTATTTACAAAGATAGAGTCTAAAATTTGTTTCTCAC
The DNA here is from genome assembly GCA_026225945.1 of Cricetomys ansorgei. Lineage (NCBI taxonomy): Eukaryota > Metazoa > Chordata > Mammalia > Rodentia > Nesomyidae > Cricetomys > Cricetomys ansorgei. The sequence goes on along the minus strand of JAMJFZ010000770.1, from coordinate 7,332,376 downwards.
TGTCTTGAAGTCCAGAGAGGTTAATTTGTTTCTCTAGGGAAACACAACTAGGTTGCTCCATTAACAGACATTGAATATCAGAGGTGAGATTTGATCCCACATCCTTAAACTTCCCATTGTAATACACTCTGAAACAAACGAAGGATCAGTTTTCTTTGGATTTTGTTTTAGATGAAAATGACATATTTAAAGAAAATGGTAATTACTTTCGCTTACATTTTCTTGTGGCTCCTTCTGACATCACCACCTTATTTATTTCCTTAGCTGAGGAAATAAATCCAAAGGCCGTGGCGGGGTCATCTCACACGCAGGCCTCTGCCTCAGCTTTTTCTGCTGTTTATGTTACACTACAAGGCTGTAGATTGAGAAGTCCTTAAAGTGAGTTCTGCACGCAGTAGGTACACACACTGCTTAAAGTGAGTTCTGCACGCAGTGGGTACACACACTGCTTAAAGAAATTCCCTGACAGTGTGTTTGTAATCAGGTTTAAACTTTTGGCTTTCTCATTTTCTTTACATGTGGAGTTTAAATTTTTTTACTTAATTTTTGTTTTACATTTATTTAAATATGTGTACCCCTCTGTGTGCCACATTTCATGTTTGCTGGGGTCAGAGGACAACCTGGTGGAGTTGGTTCTCCTCCTATCTTCTAAGTCTTGAGGATTGAACTCCAGTTATCACGCTTGGCAAATGCCTTCATCTGCCAAGCGGTTCATCAGCTCTGCATATGTGGTATTTTCACTCAAGAATAAATATTCTCTTGTGAGATACACTTAGTGGTATGTTTTACCAATGGCTTAACTCATTGAGCTTGGACTTTGAGCAGCTTGTATTTTCTAGTTAATACTTGGGAAGACCAATTTTGCTTGTGTGCTTTCTAGTTAAAATGCCCCAGGAAGGAGAATAATTTTTGATGAGTTTAAGTTTGCTTTAGAGATTTTGTACTTTTCATCGATTCTAACATTTGAATGTTATGTTAGTATTATTAATTATTAAAATAACAGACTAGAGATTGGAGAGATGGCTCAGCAGTAAGGAATGACTGCTGCTCATGCAGAGGGCCCTGGTTTGGTTGCCAGTACCTACAACAGGTTTGTCTCCACAGGCACATGCAATTACATGGTATGTACATATGTGGGCATGTGTGCGCACACACAGATAAAAAATAAAAATAAAATACAGGATAAAAATACAGAAAATCAGGTTCAGAGAGTTTTAATATTGTATCTATAATCATTCAGGACTAGGATTTAAACTACAATGTGTCCTATTTTAATATATTTATCAATTATCTACAATTTTGAGATCTAAAACAACAACCAACAGTGATATATAGGATCAAAACATTAATCAGCATTTTGCTTTAGCCACTATTCCCATCTTACACAGGGAGCAATTACTAATAATCTTATAAGAAGCTGCTAATCTCTTAATACTGTTAATAATTTAAAATTCTATCAAAACAGCAGAGATGAAAAATCTTTTGCCTTAGAAATGACCCACTGTGACAAATAGCCTTGGCCACGGGCAATTAAAAAAAAAAAAACACTGGTCGGTGGTCGCACATGTCTTTAATACCAGTACTCAGAAGGCAGAGGCAGTTGAATCCCTTGAGCTAGTTCAGGCTAGCGTGGTCTGCAGAGCGAGTTCCAGGACAGCTGGGGCTACACAGAGAAACCCTGTCTTGAAAAACCAAAAACCAACTAAATAAACAAAACCCCCCCCAAAACCTCCTTGTGGCAGTTTGTGTATTGGTGAATCCCCAGCACTCAGCAAGTTGAGGCAGGAGGATTGCATTTTGAAACCAACCTGGGCTACAATGGCAAGATCTGTCTTAAAAACAAACAGGGCTAGTGGGATGGCTTAGCAGATTAAAAAGTTACTTGGCCACTAAGCTTGGTGGAAGGACCTGTGCGGCGGGCGGAAAGCACCGACTCCAAGCGCATCGTTTTCTGACTTCCGTACACATGCCATGGCACATATGAACTCATGTACCTAATAAATAAATGCAAAAAATTGAAAATTAAAAAAACAGTGCCAGCAGTGATAGTGCATACTTTTAATCCCAGCAGTCAGGAGGCAGAGGCAAGCAGATCTCTAGGAACGGAGACCAGCCTGGTCTACTTTAGTGAGTTCCAAGCCAGCTCAGGTTACATAGTGAGACCCTGTCTCAAAATATCACAAAACAAAACAACAAATAAATATAAAGTAACCTTTATAAAGAAATGTTGAAAATTTCAGGTAGCCTGTTTTAAAAACTTTATATATATGTGAGCGTTTTGCCTGTATATATGTCTGCATACTTCTGTGGGTATTGGTGCTCACAGAGGCCAGAAGAGAACATTGGACCCCCTGGAATTACAGATGGTTGTGAGTCATAGTGTTGGTGCTGCGAATTGAACCTGGATCCTCTGTAAGAACAGCCAGTACTCTAAATTGCTGAGTCATCTCCCCAGCCTTCCCCAGGTAGCCTAGTTTTAAGAGTATGGTTGCAAAGTTTCTTTAAATAGTATTTAAAATATTTTAAAATTCATTTTATCATGCTTGATCAGCTTAGGAGAAAAGAAATAGAAGAAGGGAAATAGATTTGTGAATAAGGAAGGGAAAGAGAAATATGAGATATATTTGAAAACAAGAAACGTTTAAATTCCTCTTAGCTATTTATGATTCCTTTATGACCTCCATGTAGCTTTTTGATTTCTTACTTTACTTTGAGATATGTGAGTTTTTGAGAAACTTCCGGTTATAAATTGTAATAACATATGGGCTACTGCCATGTTACAAGGGAGAGCTGTGGGTTATGGATCAGGATATCAAGGTCTTAACAGGCTTGTGCTCTAAATCTGTGTATTAACCTATGAAGAAAGAGTATAGACTAAAATGTTTTTCAGACTAAAGTGTGAGTCATTCTATTTTGCATAACCAGTGTTTTATAAAAGAGAAACAGAAACATATTTGGTAGCCAATCCTTATAATTCTCAGCACTAAGGAGTCTGAGGCAGGGGGATGTTGGGTTTGAGGCCAGATTACCTTAATGAAGAGACTTTTCCTTGGAGGAGGAGCAGAAGGGGAAGAAGAAGGTAAAAAGTATCAGTGCACTATTAACTTGGTGAAACTGTTTCAGTTATGTATATAGATAGGATAGTTAGCTACAGTGTAAAGTTTATACATAGGGAACGTGCTTTCTTCCAAAGTTAGGGGCTTTTGTTAAGCTTCAAGAGTTTGTGGGTCAGAAGTTCAGAATGGAACTGAAGTATGTAGTTTTTTTTTTTTTTTTAATATCTAAGATTTTAATTTTGTTATTCTTTGAAAGATAGTCCAGGCGATGGTGTCAGGGCAGAGACAGAGGCAGGCAGATCACTGAGTTTGAAGCCAGCTTGAGTTAGAAAGTGAGTTAATTAATTAATTAGTTAATTAATTTGTGTTTTTGAGACAGTGTGTGTCTACATAGCCCATGCTGGCTTTGATCTCACAGTCCTGCCTCTGCTGCCCATGTGCTGGGATTACAGGCAACTGTAACAATACCCAGCTAAGGAATAATTTTTATCTATTTATTTTAAAGATTTATTTTATTTAAATTTATGTGTGTATTTGTGTGAGTTTGTGCATATGTGAGTCTAGGTGCTCTCAGAGCCCAGAAGAGGATGTCAGATTCCCTTGAGCTGTAGTTTCAGACCTTTGAGAGTTGCCATACATGGGTGTGCATTTAACCACTGAGCCATTTCTGCCAAGGAAGATTTGTTTTTAATTAAAAATTATGTTAAGATTTGTTTTTAATTAAAAATTATGTTATTATTAATGTGTATGTGTTTTGCTTGTATGCCTGTCTGTGCATGTCTGGTGACCTTGGAGGCCAGAAGAGATTCTTGGATCCTGTGGGACTAGAGTTACAAAAGTTGTAAGCTGCCATGTCCGTGCTGGGATTTGAACATGGGTCCTCAGGAAGATGAGCTAGTGCTCTTAACTACTGAGCTCTCTCTCCAGCCCCTAAAGGAAGACTTCTTAGATATCCATTCCATTATATCAAAACCAACCTGGTAGATGTGGTTATTTTTCAGAACATTTTTCATTAAAAATTCATTCTATATTAGAGACCACACTTAACTTTACTCTCCTTTTGGAAAACAGTAAACACTAGGAGTTAGACAGAGGACACACCTCTACCATGGTATTTAAAAGTTTTAAAAAAATTTATTTATTTTAATTTTATGTACATTGGTGTTTTGCCTGCATTTGTGTCTATGTGAGGATGTTGCATCCCCTGAAACTGCAATTACAAACAGTTGTGAGCTGCCATATGGGTTCTGGGAGTTGAACCTGAGTCTTCTTGAAGAGTAGCCAGTGCTCTTAACCACTGAGCCAGCTCTCCAGCTCTCCAATTTTAAAATTTTTAATGGAAACTTTGTGAACATTTATGGTCACTTGTCATAAAATTTCAGTATAAAGTAATTTTACTGATGTTTAAATTGATTTGTACAACAAGCTAAATGTCTGAGATAGAAGTTACTTAGCTTAATAGGAAATTTGCTATGCTTCCTGCCCCCCAAGCCCCTGACACACTTTTAACAACAATGTCTTTCTATGTACTCTAGGCTGGCCTCAAACTATAGAGCTCAGGCTGTCTTTGACTTCGTACTTTCTTGTCTCAGCTTCCATATGGCCTGGATTATTTATTATGTGAATGCTATCATCACACTCTGCTGGCTTCTAAATTCTTGGAGGTGGGAAAACTTATTTTTGGTTTTGGTTCTTTTGCTTTGTTTTGATTTAAAAAAAAAAGTCATTCTGACAGAATTGAAATTGTGCTTAAAAATTTAAAAACAGATCTAAGAAAAGAATTCTGAAAATATTTTGTATGATGCTACTTAGCTACTTAGAAAGCTGTGTGTGATTAGATTACTGCCTCATGGATAAAATTGTGTGAGACTTGGGTATTTATAAGATCTCAGACATGTCAGAGTAACTTGGATTTATTCCAGTAATACTGTATTGTGTAGTGTATGTAATTATCCCCAGTTCTGAGGTCAGACTGCCATGGCTTGGATTTTGGTCTATGAAGTGTGACATGAGGCAAATTATTTAACCACTTTGAGCTTCATTTTTTTTTTTTTCCTGTGTAAAGTGTAAAATGTGATAATAGAGCACCTCCCCACAGGGCTGCTGTAATTCTGATGGGGTAGTATTTGCAAGATACACAGCATTGTGTCTAGCATAAATTAAAGCCTCAGCAAGTTTTACATACTTGGGCTGCTATTAGATGCCAAAGTAGAATTGTTCCAGTGAAAGTGCATACACAAATTAAGTCACATATTCTGAATTCATCAGTAGAAAACAGAAAACAGAGCTGCAGACATGGCTTAATGGTTAAGAGCACTTGCTGCTCTATTGCAGAACCTGATTTTAGTTCCTAGCACCTACATGGTAGCTCACAATGGGCTGTAACTACAGTTCTAGATTCTTACGCCTCTTCTGGCCTCTACAGGCACTGCATGCACTTACATGTATGTGGGCAAAATACCCATAAAATAAAAAATAGACAAATCTTAAACAAAAACAACAGAAAGCATTATGGTTCAAGGCAGACTAGAGATTAAATTGTCTCCTAGATGTTTCTCTACCCCTGGCTCTGAGAACTCCAGTCTCCCAAGCTCCCAGTCTGTCTTTCAGTGAGCTGCAGCTTCACTCTCCAAGTCTGGTCCTCTATCAGGATCTGGGGGCTATCAAATGCCTCAGATTCCGTACCCATTCATATCTGTGAGCTTCAGACTGCTGCTGTGTCCCCTGGATTGCTGTGTCAAGCTTCTGATTTGCTCTGTTGCTTCTCTTCTCCATTCTGCACATATAAAGTCCATGTAATCTTTTAACAAAGTAACATCACATTTTTCCTTTGTTTAAAACTAATGACAATGGCTTCCGGTCATGTTCTTAGGCTCATTGTGTGTCTCACTGGCCAGATGATGTTCTTGGTTTTGTTTTTGGTATTTGTATTTACAGTGGTGGTTGAGTTCTTTTAGATTTGCTCTGTGTAGAATGGCCTTTCCCACCTAGCTCTTGTCACTTAATTCTCCCTTGGTAGAGAGAGAACTTCCTTGACTACCCAATACAAAGGCAATCCCTGCATTTATGTCTTGGTTGTAATTCTCTGAATACCACCATGACTGGCAGAGTGACAATCCACGAGAGGCAAGAAGGCAGTTCAGTTCAACACGACATAAGTAGCCGATGTTGGTTCAAATGCCAGGAGTCTGACCCCAGGTAGTTTATTTTAGACATATTTAAGCACAACACAATTTGATGGAAAACTTTCCTTGTGATAATTAACTTAACCTTGTGTATACAATAAAGCTTAGGACATGACTACATTGAAACTCTTTGTAAAATATACGTGACATCTTCCATAAAAATGGGTTCTATAGATTAACTACATGTGACACCTTCTGTAAAGATGGGTTCTATAGATTGACTGCATGTGACACCTTCTGTAAAGATGGGGTCTATAGATTGACAAGCACATGATAGGGGGCTAGGGAAGGATCTGGTGTGGTCTTGGACACATAGATAGTGCAAAAGTCACCAGACTATTAGCCACCTCAGAATCTGGGCAGATAACTGGTTATGCATTCCTTCCTTTGAAGGCACAACTCTGTGTGTTTAACATATCTGGTTCCCCTAGTGCTTATCTGAGAGCATAAGAACCTCTGTGCCTCCCATATAGTACTTTTGATCATTTGGTGGTTCTTGCTTGTTACTTGGTTATTCATCTGTAACATGTTAAACTGAATGTGAATTCCCTAAGAGGAGCATTGTTTATCTTTGCTGAATCTCTGGTGTCTAGTGTCTAGCGTATTTATGTGTGTTAATATGAATTTATGTGAGTGTTAATGTGTATATGTGTAGTGTATTTATGTATTAGACATGGTCTCACTGTAGTCCTGACTGGCCTGAAACTTGCTATGTAGAAAAGACTGGCCTCAGACTCACAGAGATCCGCATGTCTCCGCCCTCCTTGTTAAAGGCTTGTACCACACTCAGTAGATATTTGATGAATTAATGAATGCTTGGGAAGCAGTGCTGTACTTTTAAATTGTTTTCATTGAGCACCAGACATTTGTAGTTCACTGAAAATTAAACTTTTGTATGGGTATGCCTGACAGTTTTGTTAAAAATTTTTACTAAATAAAGTTCAGTCACTCAAGTGTTATTGTATACTTCAAATTCTCTAATAAATTGTCAGATTCCATTTAAAGATTGTTTGAAAATGAGACATTAAATGAAATACAACCAAAGAATATGCAGATGGCCAAAAGGAAGCAGACTTCTTGTAATGTCTCTTGAGATAGTTACATATTCCAGTATTTATTTGAATGACCCTCTCTAATTAAATATCTAAAGCTAATATTGATTGGTTCTTCAAAGAGCTTGTATTGGGACACAAGTACACAGTTCTTCTTTCTCAAGTAAGAACTGAAATGATTCTGATTTGTTACATAGAGTGAACTCCTTTGTGTTTCAGGAAGCTGATGGCTAAATGATTTGTTGAAGGTTGGAAAGTTTTTCGCAAGTCCACAGTTAAAATTCCCATTTCCTTGGGGGCTCGAAATGTGGCTCAGTGGTTAAGACCATATTCTGCTCTGCAGAGGACCCTAGATTGGTTCTCAATACCCGAGTCAGGTTATTCACAGCTGCCTGTAACTCCAACTCCAGGGCACTCACATGTGCATACCCCTGTCACACATACACACCTCATAAAAAAATAATAAAATTAAGTTGGGCAGTGGTGGTACAGGCCTTAATCCTAGCACTTGGGAGGTAGAGGTAGGCAGATCTCTGTGAGTTCAAGGTCAGCCAAGGCTAAACAGAGAAACCCTATCTAGAAAAATGAAAAACAAAAAGAAAAATTATTAAAAATAAAACAATTCCCACCCCAACATTTCTAGCTCCCCCGTTTGTACCTTATACTATAGTATACTTTTGTTTTGAGACAGGGTCTCACTGTGCAGCTCTGACTGGTGGCCTTGAACTCACAGAGATCCACCTACCTCTGCCTCCTGTGGTAAGTCATTTTATTCAGGGACACAAGTTGTAATATGTATTCTCTTGTGAGTAAGATAAAAATTGCTTTAAAAAATAGATCTTTTCAATATTTAGTAAGGGGATGTATTCTTAAATGTCATTCGGGAAACTTCCACACATGAGATGACAACTGGGTTATTCAAGCAAAGCTCCACAGTGATGTTTTTACTTCTAATGATCATGGAATGACCAAGCAATTAACCAAGAAAATAATAGATATTTTATTATTATTCCTGTCTTTAAAAGTTTATGTACATGAAAAGATGAGACATTTACAAAAGAAACAGAGGTCCTCTAAAAATAAGGATAATTTTGTTAGTTGTGTTCTTAGAAATACAGAATTTTTAAAGGAACAGAGATTTTAAGATGACAAAGTACTGGGAATATTGCTTGATGGTAGAGTGTCTAACATTTATGAGGTCCTAGGCCTAAACCCCCTTACCACACAACACACAAATGTGTACATACATACATAACAGCAACAATCATACATAAAATTTAATATCACAGAGCTAGGCATAGTGCTATCATAGACCTACAATCCCAGCACTTGTGATACTGAGTCAAGAGGATTGTGAATACAAGGCCAGTTTGAGATATATAGTGAGAGTCTATCTCAAGAATAAAAAATTATCTGCACTCTTATAGTACAGAACATAATGTACAGCAAATGCTCATGCACATAAAATTAAGTAAATCTTTAAAAACTAAAAACAAAATTAATTACAAAAATGTTAATGACTATAAAACCAATATGTAAATGGGCCTGGAGATATGAGTTTATCATCTCAGGAGGCAGAAGGATTCTGAGTGTAAAGCCAACCAGCCTGTATTACCATAGTAAGCTCTAGGACAGCTGGAGGTACAAAGTGGAAATTTCTTCTCAGAAAACAAAGCAAACCCTCTTGGGCCAGTGAGATGGTTCAGTGGGTATGGGTGCTTGCTACCAGCCTGACAACCTGAAAGCAATCCGTAGGACTCAAACGGTAGGAGACCATTTGAGTCTTGCAAGATTTTCATGGGCACATCATGGGATGTGTAGGACAGCCCATAAATAAATATACAAACAAAACAAACAACAATAAACACAAAAAGCAATGGGTGTTAGAAAATTTATAAGCTATATCAATATAATTTTTCTTTCCATGGAAAAACAATGATGACATTTGTTTTTTTCCAGTCTTTTTCTATGAATATATGGTATGTATTAAAAAAAACTCCACAAATTATATTCTGTATTTTTATTTTTTCATTTTACACCGTGTCTATTGAGCATTTTCCTTTTTTTAAAAAAATTCTACAGAAACATTTCATGATAGCTCTATAATATTCTACCATTGAAATACTACCTTGCTACTGGTGTACAGTATATAATTCATTTTTGGAATTGTTAATGCTGAAGTTTGTAACTGGATATAAAATATTTGTTCATATTGGTCTATTTTTTTAATAAATAATTGATTCAAAAAATGAAATTCCTGATACACATTGCCAAAGGTTCTCTATAAATGTGTTTCATCTTCCCACTAAAAATGTTCTGGAGTGCCCTTTAACTTTACTGTATATCTAAAAACAGACTGGCTGCATTTGTGAGAGCATTACTATAATCTCTGGGCCTGGAGCACTTGTTGAAAAGATCAGTAGGTGGGTCCACTCTTTGTTCTCCTATCTAGAGTCAGTCAGCTACTTGGGGTTAGCTGTCTGCTTTTATAACAGCTCCAAGATTAGATAAAGTAGGAAAGCATTTGAGAGGAGTTGATACAGAATCAGGTGCACAGTGCCCTGCCTCTAGCTGACTCCTCAGCCTCCAGACTTTTAACTGACTCTGAAAGAAAACTCACATCCAAGTCCAGTTTGTTGAAATATGTTTGAATTTCTGAAGTGACTGGTATCTAAACATTTTTCTGAGCCTCAAGAGAAATCACATTGCTTCAGTTTTAACATTAAAATTAGGTACATTCTGTTTACTTGGTTTCTTCAGTCATAGTTTTAAAAATTATTTTTATTCATATGTATGTGTGAATGTGCAGCTGCCCAGGTAGTCCAGAGTCCTTGGAGCTGGAGTTACAAGTGGTTGTGAGCCACCTAATGTAGGTGCTGGGAGCTGAACATGGGTCCCCTATAAGAGCAGCAAGTACCCTTTTCAGCCCCCAAATACACACTTTCACACCACATCCCACCCCCTTTTTTTCAAGCTCAAGAACAATTTATTAGAGTTTGAGGAAAAATCTCAAGGTGGGCAAGCTATAAATAAGCTGTCTGGAAGGGAGGAGAACTGAGAAGTCTAGCAGAAAACCATGCTGCTTGAGATAAGACTATATGAAGCTCAGCCACTTGGTAACAGGTAACAGGCTTTTTAAAAATTAAAAAGTAAATTATTTGTTGGCGTGGTACATAGCTGACGGTCAGAGGATGGGCAGCGATTATCCTTCAAGTGGGTCCTGGGACTTAAACTCAGGTCCTAGGCTTGGTAGCAGGCTTTACCTTCTGAGCCATCTTTCTCCCTTTCCCGCTTTAGCTCAGAGGGCCCTGGGGATTGAACTCATACTTACAAGACAAACACTTTACAGCTGAGCTGTCCCTTCAGCTCCCTCCCTCTCTCCCTCCCCTTACCCCCTCCGCCCTCCCCTCCGTTCTCCTCCTTTCCCCATCAACTGCATTTTAATGCCTGATGGTGCATTAAATGCACCATGTATTTCAGACCAATGAAATTGATCACCATTGACTGTGTTCAGGACTTGAGTGCCACTGATTGTTGTCTTCTATTAACATAAATATTATTACGCGGAATAAAGAAGGAATAAACTAGCTATTTGGGGCATAAAGCAATCACCGATTCCACCCCCTCTCAGTTTTCCCGCAGCTTTTATTAGTGGTTTATTATCGGTTTCTTAACTCACTGCAGCTCACTATAAACTTTATCATCCATCTTTTCTCCGTAGCTTTAAATGCTCGTTTTACAGCTCGTGTATTGAGGAAATCAAGGTAATCTGACATTTGTGGCAAATAGGGCATAGGCTAATTTGGTTCAGAGGGTGTAAAACTTTAGTGCATACCTGGATCACCTGGTAGGCACTAAAAAAAAAAAATGTCGGGACCTCACCCACCTAGATTCTGATTCACAAAGTTTAGTGAACCCTGAATACATTTACATTAGATGAGCCGCTTTAAGTGTTTCTGAAGTTCTAGAACGTTTGGGATCCTCTTCTGCGACTGACTCCCCGAGGCTGCAGCTTGGAATTCAGCGCGTCTTGCAGCTGTTGCCACGATTTCAGTTTTCCTGGGACTGAGGTTTCCCAGGCTGCTGCTTTCCGTCTGCAGATGAGGTCTTGCAGGCTGCTAAACCACGTACACGGTCTGCCCTGACAGCTCCTTTCCCCGGAGCTGTTAAAGGGACCTGAGCTCGCTGAGGTAGAGCGTGCCCATGTGACTGCGAATCCCGTTGCCAGCGGCGCGGCCATTTTTGAGGCTGGCACTCAACCTTGTTGCCCTGGGGGCCCGGGAGGGCAAGGGAGAGGTGGATACCAGGACTCAAGATGGCCACCGTGCCCGTTAGCCAGCCCTCCGGAGTTGGTCAGCCAGCCCGCGTAACGGCGAGCCTGCCGGAGCCGCGGGCAGCGAGCCTCAGCGTTCAGCGCCGGGGCGGGGCTGCAGCGGCCCGGCGTGGGCGGGGCGTCCGCCCTAGTTGGGCGCGGCCAATCAGCGCGCGGGGCCAGCTCGCCCGGGCCGCCCGTGCGCGGGGTGTGTGAGGACGCGCTGTCGGTCGCTGAGTGCCGGAGCAGGGGAGCAGTTGCTGTGGTACCTGCTGCTACCCCGGCGGACGCCGAGCATCTGACATCGGGCGCGGGGCGCGGTGGTGCGGGACGGGAAGGTGAAGCCATGACGTCCTCCAGGTAAGCGGAGCGTGGCCGCCTGAGCGCTGCCCCGGCCGGGCGAGAGCTGGCTGATCCCGGGAGAACTATCACCCCTGCCTTTGCCGCCGGCCCCTTACGGTGGCTCTTCTCACACTTATCAGGGCATTTCTGGTTTCCTCCGAAGTTTTGGGGTCGGTGGCACAAGACGCTGCCCTGTTTGTCGCCTCTTGCTTGAGGTGACCCTTGCTCAGGTTCCAGGGTCTGAGGCTTGCTTGTGCGTGTGTAATGAATTTCTCGTGAAAATTTAACTGCCTCCCGCCCCCATCGACCCACTCCGGGGTGACCCTAGTCCTGAGGGAATGTACATGCACAGTGTGTGCTCATGCCAGTGTGTCCTGCCTTCTGACAGAACTTCACGGTTGGCCATGAGCAGGTCTGCAAAGTTGGCACCTCTCCTGTAGATTGTTCCCAAGTTGTGAAATCGTGTGTTTCTAAAATATTTGCCTATGTCTGGGATTTGTACTTCGGTTCTCAGAGGTGCTGAATGTTTACTTTCTTTTATCTGAGTGTCGCAAGTGAAATGCATTTCGTAAGATGCAAACATATAATGAAAGCAGACTCACCCAGTCACAGGTCTGAGTTTTGAATGTTCCTTTTTTTTTTTTTTAAATGGTGATACCTAAGTGGGCTTGTCCACTTTATTTAGCTTCTACTGAATGTTTGTTTATGTAAATTTGATTGTTTATACAAAATAGAAGTTTCCTCATTTACCCAGAGTTTTGGAGTGTCCCTTTTAAAGTAGAGCTTGGCCTTTATTCTGTAAAAGAAAGGGAGGCTCCAGCACAAATTTGAAGAGAAGTTGGGGCTATGAGCTTTAAAGGGCCTAAGTCCTAGTACTTTAATGACATTTTGGTGGTGCTTTTGATACTCATTTAGAACTGAATCCTCAAGAGGGTACAACAGTGCAGAACTTGGATGCTGCCCTTTCTCTTAAAATCATGATTATGCAGCAGGATGGACAAAGAGTACTGGTCATTATGCAGGAGAAAGTCAGGTGTGGAAATGTGGAAACCCATCTGGACTTTTGGTAAATGGCATTGTGGCATCATGTTTTAAAGTTAATGGCATTTTAGGATAAGTTAGGGCAGTGCTATGTGGGAAGAGTTACTTTCCCTCCTTTTCCTTCCTACTTCCCTTGCCATCATCACAGACTAATTAGGTGTGCTTGGTCAAATGCTTGCTAAATGCTTTGGTAGGTAATTCTTTGATGTTGTTGTTCTGGGAATTGAACTCCGTAGGGCCTTGTACAAGACAAGCACATCTATGTCCTGTGGTTTTAACTGCCCATTATCTTCCTGGCCACTCCTTACTGGAGAAATGTCCAAATCTGAAGCTTTTGTTGTTTAGCAGGTAGTGGCAAGATGTGGCTATAGTGTAGGAACTTAGTAATTGTTTTCAAAAGACGGATTTAAAAGTCAACACCAGCCTTGGGCATAGTTTGAAAAGATGGATAAGTGATAGGGAAAGTTCTTTGTTTTGTTTGTTTTGCTTGTTTCAACAGTCTGTTTAAAGTCCTGAGCTATAGTGACATGACTTGAAAACAAGTCACACTTTGCTGTAGGAACTAAATTGAAGACAAGTTGAGTACCTTGCACAAAATTTGTTAGAAGCAAAGTTAGGAATTGAATACAGATCTCAATGCTTTTGTAGAAACACCTAATTTAAATTTTACGAAAACTTTAAAAGGAAGCGTCTTTCTGGTAACTTTGGCCAGGCAGGGAGGGTGGGCGAGGGGAGGTGACACTATATGGTGGCAGTTTTGAAAGTTCCCAGTGAGGAGTGCAGCTAATGCAATTACGTCGCTCTTTATCAGTCAGGGTGTTAGGCATGCTCCCATTTACTGCTCAGGCTAACTTACCCTTTTCTGCTGTTCCCAAATTATCAAAATCTGATCTCATGCCCTGTGTTCTTGCTTTTACCTCACACTTAAAATAATTGATGCTAAATATAGTAACGTGTGACTTTGCAGTGGCTATCAAAGAATATAGGATTAGAATCCAGACATATCTAGAATCTAATTGAGGCTCTAGTATTTTTCCACCATGGGCATTTGTTTAATAAAGTACCTCACTGCTGTGATACGAACCCGTATCCTACAGCATTACTGAGAAAGTATAATTTAAAACTTTGGTTTGTTTTTGGTATTTTGAGACAGGGTCCCACTGTGTAAACTAGGCTAGCTTAGAACTTGCTATAATAGCTCAGGCTGGCCTCAAAATTGCTATCCTCTTGCTTTTATCTCCTGCGCGTCCTGAGATGATAGGTGTGTGCCAATACTTACACAATGCTTTTAAATTTTAAGACATTTTAAAACTGGAATATGGTCTTTGTCCTCAAAGCCTTTTATGTCTCCAGGGAAGATGTCGTCTGAAAAGACAAGTTTAAAACTTGTCTTTATAAACAGGAAACAAAGCTCACCCAATTGTCCCATTTTACAATTGAAGACACGAAAGATCAGAGACAGTGTAATCTGTTCAAGTTTACATAAATTGTTACATGTCTTGAACTAGATCTTAGTTTCTCGGGACCTTACTTAAGCTTAGCTTAGTTAGCTTAGTTAGAGTATGCCTCACTAAATGTCCTTTGTAGCAGTCAACTCTTTAAGACTTTCTAATTATTTTAAACAAAATCTCTTTGTTATTGCTGTTGTTTCAAGATAGGGTTCTCTGTGTAGCTAGCGCTGGCTATCCTGGAACTTGATCTGCAGACCAGAATGTCTTCAAACTCACAGAGATCCACTCTGTCTCTGTCTCCTGAGTGCTGGGATTAATGGTGTGTGCCACCATTGCCAGACCAAAATCTTTTTTTTTTTTCTCCCTAAGCTTTAGGTCTTGAATTATTTGGCTGGAGGTAGTCTGACTTTCATAATTTGTATTTTATTCTACTCATTGTTAGTAATGAAGAAGCTAGTCAATAGGACTGAGATGGAATTAAACACTTTAAAAATTTCTCTGTGAATATTGCTTTGTCTTCATAACCTCAGTGTGAAGTCTGGTTTGGGGTTGTTCACAACTCCCAAGTTGTGCCGGGGACCACTGGGAACCAGTTGGGGGCCGTGAGGGAGGCAGTGAGGGTATTTGCTGTGTGGTCTGTATGGCCAGGTTTGGTTTGGCTGAGACTGTTTTGAGACTCTGAGTATGACTGTACTTCCCATCATCATCATTCTGGGACTGCTTTGGTGGTTTAAGTCCACACTGGAAAGTTTATGTGGGCGGTGGGTGGGCTCTTGAGGTGTTTTTCTCTTTAAGGCTCAGGGCTTTTGAGGTGCATCCAACAGAACTGTCCAAAACCACACCGACAGAACAGTATATGGAGATGAATGTAGGAATACGATGGAATTTTGTTGAGCTGGTTTCTTTGAAGCATTCAAGTATTTTTAAACTCATTTTAGGACCCGTGGGTTTCTGTCTGTCTGTCTGTCTTTTGTAAGAGTTTAAAAATTCAGATTGCGACATAAATTTCTATGCCATGAGATTTCTTAGTGGGCCAAATAAGATCTTAATACGCGGAGACTATTTCATTTATGAACGGTCTTGAAAAACCAAAACAGGAACCCTTATGTGCAGTGCTGTCAGCTGTTAGTGCTCATATTTATAAATAGGTCATCTGTGTTTGAGAAAACACACAAGGTTTTCTAACACCAAATCAGCCCAGCTAGAGAGTCGCTACATAGCTGTCAGGACTGTCAAAGATAAAACGAGCCAAATGATGGCCGACTGTCCGAATGTTAACGCTTTCCTGCTGTATCTATCTAGCGTCTATGTCTTTTTAAAATCTCTGGTTGTTGCGTTTAAACGTTGTAGTAAAACATAAATGAAGCTGTCCTATATGTCATGTGACCACGGCCCCCAGTTTGCCCAGAGCAGTGCTGGGTGATGACTATTATCTTGACATAATTACTGGTAGTTTTTTATTTATCCTTGAAAGCATTCCGTTTGGGTAGTAAATTTTCTGGTCACTCGATGTACACAGTATAATCATATTGTCACAGCAGTTCTTAGTTGCTGAAACGTTATTTGAAATAGGGCCGTAGACAATGGTGTTTCTCCTTGACCGGACATTTTCATATTAAGAGAGTTCTGGGCGTCTCAGTGCTGTATATTGGGCAAGAAAGCACATTATGTGAAGTTTCGAATAATTTATTTGATGTCTCAGTTTTGGGAGGTTATGTAATCTTGCTGAATCCTTTCCTAGGAATTGTTTCCTAGTCTGTTATAGATGGTGATGGTGATGATGGTGATGATGATGATGCCTTCCCTATTATTGAGTTGTGAGGGTTTAAAAAGGAGCTCACATGGTGGAAGGAGAAAGCCTGCTCTGGCAAGTTGTCCTCTGACCTTCATACAAGTAACGTGTGTGTGTGCGCACGTGCCCATGTAAACACATACACATACACGCGTGCACAGACACACACAGTTTCGTATAGCTTAGAGGCACTTGCTGTTTAGTGGAGCATTTACTTTTAGTATATGGAGAGCATTGGAAATGCATGCTAGAATGAGGATCTTGGGGGCCAGGGGTTGAAATTTCAGCATATTTGTGTGTTGAAAAGGATGTTTCAATTAGGAAATGAAAAAGAAAGATAATGCTGTTCAGAGCCGAACTGATCTAGAATATGCGACCAGAGATAAGAATTAGGATACAAATGGCAGGGTACATAGCCACGGGCCACACGCTACGCCTGTTTGCACGTTTTATGCCAACAGTATGTATACTGTAAAACCACAGGTCCTGCCTTCACTGCTTTTCTTTTCTCAGTGCTGGACAGGTTCCGATACCTCACATGCTACACAAACGCGCTGCCATTGAGCTACCATTGAGCTAATACAGCTGAGGGTTGACAGCTTAGTTACTTGTGCAAACAACACTCAGGCTTAGATACAGGACAACTTTTGGGAAGTTCTACTTTTACTCTTTTCAGTTAATCCTGTTCCCCTTACTACGAAGACAATTCCTTTCATACTACTCTTACCAGTGATTAATTTTGCCTATTCTATAACTTCATATAAAGAGTCTCATATAGTAAGGGCTACTTGGGTTTGCCTGCTTTTGTTTGTCATGATAGTTTTGAGGTTCACTCATTTTAATGTGTCAGTAGTCTGTCCCTTCTTACTGCTGAGTAATACCCTATTATTTGTAGGTGGCCATGCTACTGTTGCTGGTCTTTGGGTTGTTTCCAGTTTTTCACCATGTTGAGTAAAGCTACTATGAACATCCTGTGTTTCTTCTGTCTTCTGGCCTGCTGAGGATAGTATCCAGGCTTTGTACATTTAGGCAAGTGCTCCTCCACCTCTCTCTACTCCTCAGCCCAGGACATTGTGTATGTCTTTGTGTGGGTTTGCGCAATGTATTAGTCAGGGTTCTCTAGAGGAATAAAACTGATGATAGAATCAATATGCATACATATAAGAAGGGAATTTATTAGGCTCGCTTACAGGCCATGGTCTGGATGGCTAGTACAACAATGGCTGTCTCCCTGTGGAAAGCCCAGAAAGCTGCTAGTTCAGCTCACAAGACTGGGCCTCTGAGCTGGGTTTTGGTCTCTGTTGGAATCCCCAAGAAGTAAGTTATATTGATGGAATGCTTCAGGAGTAGGATGGATGAACTTGCCAGCAAGAATGAGGGTGAATAGGCAGAAAATCCTTCTTTCATATCCTTTTCTGTATGCTGCCACCACCAGAAGCTGTGGTCCAGATTTAGGATGGGTCTTCCTATCTCAGTCCATTCAAGAAAATCCTCCACATGTGTGCTCAGATACTTGGGTTGTAGGTGACTCCAGATATAGTCAAATCGACAGCCAAGATTAGTCATCACGAGTGCACTCCTTGTCAACCTGACACACAATCACATTTCCTCCTTATGGTATGCTTAATTTCCAAATCAAAACAGTAGCAGGGTCGTAGTTCCCTAACATAATATAACCATCCCGTGTACAACCACAGATGCATTCTATATATCAGAACTGGTGATAATATCCTTTGATGGGTGCTTAGTCTTTAGTGTATCATAACTTAAATGTGATTGCCACTAATATCATCTCAACTGATGTTATATTACACGATAAAGAAGTAGAAAAACACAAATATTGTTTAATGTGTGTATATACATTTATATGCACAGACACATTCTTAACAAAATAGGACAGACATATTCATGTCAATTATAATCCACATTCTGCAACTGGTCCAGTTCAATGGAATGCTTGTTGTGTCTTCAGTAAGGAGTGCTCCTCAATCTGGATGAAGCTATCTGTCACTGAGCTACATCCCCAGTGCCAACTCCCATGTGTTTTTTGAGGTAGGATCTCACTATGTAGTTCTTAGTGTTCTGAAGATTGCTATGTAGACTGGTTTTGAACTTGGAGTTATCCTCTTGCCTCTGCCTCCAGATTAAGGGATGTACAATTGTGGTAGACTCTTTTAATTCAATTTTAATATTTGGGAATTTTCTAGTTATTTTTATTTTCCTTTTTTGTTATTGTTAAATTTGTATTGTATGTATGTGGGTGTTTTCTCTGCATGTATGTCTGTGTACAACATGTGTACTTGGTGCCTGATGAGGCCAGAAGAGCATGTCAGATTCCTTTGACCTGGAATTATAGTCAGTTGTGAGCTGCCATGTGGGTGCTGGGAATTGAACCTGAGACCTCTGGAAATATATATAGCCAGTGCTCTTCACTGCTGACCCATATCCATATCCAACCCCCTCATTATTTTCAATGTTTCTGACTCTGTCTCTGTCGTCCCCCCTCCCCTCAATGTGTGTGTGTCTGTTTCTCTCATCCTTTTGACTGTGTGTGTGTGTGTGTGAATAGGTGTGTAGTGTGTGCATGCCACAGTGTGGGTGGCAGTTAGAGGACAATTTGCTAGAGTTGCTTGTGTCCTTCACCATGTGGTCTCTGGGGTGGAATTACGTCAGGCTTAACTAACTGCACGTCTTTATTTGCTGTTGCTGAGCCATCTCACCAGTCCCTCCTCCGTTTTTTGGTGGTGTATTGATGATTATTTTGATACATGATTTTACCGTATAACCTAGGCTAGAATTACAATTTCATTTCATATATTATCATTTCGGTCCTTTTATATCTACAAAGACTAGCTTTACGGCCCAGACTGGTCTGTGTTGGTGAATGTTACATTTGATGCACATGTAGATATGTGTGCTTGTGTGTGTGTGTGTGTGGACCAGAGGTAGATATGGAGTGTCTTTCTCTATCTTTCTCCATCTTATTTTTTGAAACAGGCTCTCACTGTACCTGTAGCTTGCCATTTTGACTAGACTGGTCAGAGATCCCCCAGGACCCTCATGTTCTGCCTCCCAGTGTTAGAAGTCCAGAGGTGGGCCACACACCCAGCTTTTATGGGTTTCCTGTCTCTGCTTATGTGTGTCTCTCTGTATGTTGCTTTTTTGCCATGATGAGAATGTGGCAGTCAGGGCGACCCAAGGGTACGGGTTCTCTCCCTTTATCATAGGGTTCTAGATATTAAATTCAGACCGTTGGGCTTGGCAGAAGGACCCTAACCAACTGAGCCATCTGCCTGCCCTTAGTTCATCCACGAGGCCTCAGGTCCTCGTGCTGTGCAGCATGCAGGCACTTAACTCTCGGAGCCATCCCAGCCTCACTCAATGACAGACTGAGTGGGAGCTCACGCTGTAGTTGTTGGATTTAGCATGTGTTTTATAAATACCAACTATGCTCATTTGTTTTAATTATTTTAAGGATATGATCTGTATAGTATAAAATAATTTTAAACTGGACAGGTCAGTACCTCTGTTATACTCACAGGGCTGAAGAGCTGTCATTGCAGTATGGTTTTAAAACATTTTTATCAGTTCAAAGTTAAACGTCATAGCTGTTAGCCAGCAGTCACTTTCCACCTGTCCTGAATCACCAGCCATCCTTTGGCAAACCGTGAGATCTGCTTTCTTGGCTCTGTGAGTCCTTCTTCTGATGTGTCACGAGCACAGTCGCATAATAGTTGGCCTTTGTGAGCCTTGCTTCTTTCAGAGGGTAAAATGTTTTTAAGAGTTCATCCATGTAATATTTCATTTTTTTGGTTGAATATATTCTAGTGTGTAGACGTATTTTGTTCGCCCAGCTATGGCTATTATGAATAACACCGTAAGCTTCATTGTGTAAGTTTTTGTATTGCCGTATGTCTGTTTCTCTTGTGAGGGGATACTGCTTCATAGGATAATTTTTGTTACTTTTTGAACAAGAATTCCTGGAAAGCAACTGACAGCAAAGGCTGACGGACTCATAGAGCCTTAACAATATGGGAAAGATGGACTGTTCAGAAGTCCAGAGCCATCTTTAACCCCTAAATCACCATTCACTACCTTCCTCTCTATGGGACCTAATATCCGTGTGACTGTTAGGTAAATCTTTTGGACTGTGCAGACCTCAGATGACATCTGAGGCCTATAGTTGAAATTGTCCAGTTTTTCTGATGTTTCTACCAAGATATTCAGGAAGTTTCTTGATTTATGATTTTCTTTGTTCTGTTCCTATAAAACTTCGTGTAACTGTTACCACGTTGAAACATGGTATTTGGGGAAAACCTAAATCTATTTCTGGGTATAATTACTCACATTTGGCTTTAGAATAAACAATTTCTTTTTGTTCCTTTGAGGTGAAAGCTTTTTTTTTTTTTTTTAATCTCCTTATCTTCTTCCTCTTCCTTCAGAAACTACTGAACCGTTTCCCAGTGTGGCTGCATCTTTTTTACGTTTCCAACAGAAATGCCTGAGGACTCCAGTTTCTTCACATTCTTGTTAGTACTTGCAACTGATCCCCAGTCTGCTTAGAGATACTGTGTTTGCTGGGGCTCATCCTAAATTCTCAATCAAGCTCACAACTCTACTGGAGCTTTTGCTTGTGCTTGTGCAGGTCAGCTGCCTAGGTAGTGGTGGTTGCTCCGGGCCTCCCTGTTCTTCCTGGAGCATGCCCGCAGCAATCACAGGCCCATTCTGAATGCTCCCAAGCCCTCTGAGGACATTTATTTCTCACACTTTTCCTTTTATGTTTTTGGTTAACTCGTTTGTTCCAACTGCTTCAAGCAGCTGGAAGTTAAACAGTTACAGCTGTGGTTTTTGACAGACACTCTTTGGGAAAACTCAGCACAGGGCAGGCTCACATGATTCAAGTCACATGATGGGAGGCCTTGAGATGGAAGCTTCTGAAGGGATGTGAGGAAGCTGCCCTGAGAGCACCAACAGGCTTCTCACCTTTCGGGACTGCTTGGCTGGCGCCTGGGCTTAGTATTTGAGGCAGTGACTTTTCAGAATTACTATGGAACTGGGGAGGCAGAGTCTTAGTTTGGTTTCTATTGCTCTGATAAAGACTGTGACTGAAGCAACTTGGAGAGGAAAGGGTTTATTTCCGCCTGCAGTTCCGGATCATAGTCCAGCATCAAAGGACGGCAGCACAGGGGTTCAAGCAGGGTAGGACCCAGGGGCAGAAGCCCAAGCGAAGCCATGAAGCAGTGCTGCTTGTCGGCCCTTTCCTCCTGGCTTGTTCAGTTTGCTTTCTTATACAACCTAGGGCCTGTTCAGGGTGCTCCCCAAGCCCCATGAGCTGGGCTCTTCCACATCAATCATTAATCAAGAAAATGACCTAACAACTTGCCTACAGGCTATCTGATAGGGTTCTTTTCTCAACTGAGGGTTTTTGTTTTTTTTCCTAAAAAACTCTAGCTTTTGTAAATTGACAACAATCTAAGCAGAACAGTAAGTAAAAAACGCTAGAAAGCTGCTGTTCTTCATGTATTTCAGCCGCTTTTTCATGGCTGCTCGTGTATTTTCCTTAGATTTGGAGGTCTGTGATCTAATTATAAAGATGAGTCAGTTTTGCGCCCCTGAACGTATTTATTTATTGAAACATCATGCTGGGCGTGGTGGCCTGTGCCTTTACTCCCAGTACTCCAGAGGCCTGCCCGTGAGTTACAGCCCAGGCCACACAGCAAGACCCTGTCTCAGACAAATAAACACGGCAAACACGCCAGCAATTCAGCATTCTGTACAAAAAAAGGTAACGAGACAAATACTCATTTACGGAGTTGCTTTGTCAGTCAGGACAGACGCCGCAGCACGGACTCATTTGTTTGCGAGGAAATAGGGCAATACTGTGCAGCCACAGAGCACTTTTCCCATCTAGCGTGGCCAGCCTTCCACTTTCTTTGATAATTTCTTTCTGTGATAAATGCATATATGTTTAGTGGCTGGGAGATGATGGCTCAGGTGCTCTGATCCCCAGACAAGTTCAGTTCCCAGCACCCACACTGGGCCTTCAACTCCAGCTTCAGGGGATCTGGTGCCCTTTTCTGGCCTCTGTGGGTACTAGAACAAGTGTGTGTGTGTGTGTGTGTGTGTGTGTGTGTGTGTGTGTGTGCAAGCATGTGGGTGCACGCATGCACACAGACGTACACACTGTAAATAAGAGTAAAATAAAAACTTTTAAAAATACGTATGTTCAGATTTCAGCTTCTTAGAGCCAACAGTGACCCTCCTCATACACTCAGGCCCCCTAGATGATGATCAGCCCTCTGTGGGAGGGTTCGGATAGCCATCTTCCATTGTCATATCTAGAATGAGATAGTTTCCATAGCCTCTTCTGCATTTGGCTGAAACAGCTGATACATAAAACCACAAACTCTGCTATTCCCCGGAAGAAATCTGCTGTCGGAGATAATCTCCAAGGGGACTGACTGGTCTGGCCACCATTCTGAAAAAGCCAATTAAAATAGCCAAACCAAAAATGGAAAGCAGGAAAAGGAGACTTATTCAGTGTGGCTGCTTGGGAAGAGGGTCAAAGAGACCCACCCCCCCATAGCCCCCCCAATTTGTCTTCAGGATCATGAAGTGAGATAAAAGCTCAATAGAAGGCCAGAGATTTGCACATCTATGTAGTAACAATTAAGCAGTCTGCTCTTCACTTCCGCCAATGTGGTCTGACAAACTGTGGGAGTTTTTCTTGGAGACAAATTCTTCCTTTGCCTAGCACCCTTTCCTTCTCCTAGGATGAGGTTCCTGGGGGGAAATTCCTATTTCTTTGGTGTTTATGGTTTCAGTAGTCTGGTAGATTGATAGACACAAATGTCCCTTTAGAATATCTTTATTTATGCTAAATTGTTAGCAATATTGTCCTCAAATTCCGTGTGTAGCTGAAGATGACCCTGAACTCCTTACCCTCTGCCTCCACCTCTTTAGTGGCAAGGGTGGGATTACAGGTGTGGGCAACCATACTTAGCTCTTACTCATTTTAAAAATAATTACTGTTGACAGTCCTGGTGGTGTGCCTTTAATCCCAGCACCGCAGAGGCAGAGGCAGAGGCAGAGGCAGAGGGATTTCTTGAGTTCAAGGCCAGCCTGGTCTATAGAGCCAGTTCCAGGACAGCCAAGGCTACATGGAGAAACCCTGTCCTGAAAAACCAAATGATGATGATGATGATGATGATAAATCATTAAAAAAAAGACTTCCCATCCCCACATTTTCAGGCTTTTTTTTTTTTTTTTAAATCTTACGCTATGATCTAGGCAGGCCACCTTGGTCTACAGAGCAGGTTCCAGGATAGCCAGGGCTACACAGAGAAACCCTGTCTCAATCTCTATCCTCCACCCCCACTCCCCAAAAAAGAAAAGTGACTTGATTTGTGGCCTTCTTTGTTCTATTACTATAAAAACTTCAGGAAACGCGCTTCCATCTTGGCACATGGAATTCAGTGTAGCCTAAATCCATGTTCCTCATACTCTGTTTTTATGTCCACAGTACAAAGTAATGGGCTTTTTAAAAAATTGCATTTCTTTACACACTTTATTTTTGTTGATGATTTTATTAGTTATTTTTCTGTTGCTGATATAAAACAACATGGCCACAAACAATTTATGGGAAGAGCTTATTTTGGCTTACAACTTCAGAGGGAGAGGACATAATGTTATGGAGGCATGGCAGTAGGCTGCCAGAGCTGGAAGCTGAGCCCTCACATCAGCCGTAAGAAGCCTGGAGGGAACTGAATTGGGTGAGCCTATGCATTCTCATTGCTGCTCCCAGTGCAGTGCAGTGATGTGCTTCTCCTGCGAGGTTCCGCCCCCTAAAGGTTCTGTAGCCTCCTCAGACAGAGTCACCAGCTGGGAACCTCAAATTCAAGGATTGGAGCCTCATTTAAACCACCATAGTCTTCCCTCTCTGACCTGACCCTGCCCACTTCCTGCTGGCCACCTACCTCTACCCTTTTTGTTTTCCTGTCACCTGGGTTTTTTGTGGGTTCTGCTCCTGCTCCTGCTCCTGCTCCTTCTCCTTCTTTTTCCTCCTCCTCCCCCCTCCTCTTCTTCTTTATTATTATTACAAATAAGTCTGTTATTGTTAGTTGTGAGGGGACAGAAAGCTCCTGAGGAGTGCCCATAATCTTTTAGGGACTTCAGCTCAGGCCAAACTGAGATTTGTAGCTTCTTGTGGAAAAGAACTGGCTAGGTGGAGCTTAATAAAGATATTTTAATGTAAACTTAAACATGATGGTTAAGAGAAAAAGAGGCATTCAGAAGAAAGAAGACATATCAAGTGTGAATGTGTGCTTCCTGAAGGACAGCAGGGGGAAGTAAGATACCCAAGCGAAGGTATGGCTTCTCAACAGAGAGGCAGAATTAATCGTTTTAGCATTAGCTATGGATACCATTTGCATGGCTTTCAAGTTACATCTCAAATGGCTGCTGCTAAGAAGCCTTCCCTCCCATCCCTCTTGAGATAAATGAGATGGCTCCAGAGAGCCTTGAATGGATGGTAGTCTGATAAGGTTAAGAATACCCAGGGGCCACTGTGGTTGCACAGTGAGTGTTGGGATTTCCTTCCCTGTAAATGCAGTTTCTGATGAGATTCCTAGGAAATTTCCGCAGAGGTTGGAGAAGAGCCTGAGCAGTTAATGATTCAGTGAGTGACTGCACTTCTCTGCTGGACTCAGAGAGGCTCCCTCCCCTCTCACGGTCTCAAGTTTTCCTTGCCTGTCTACCCTGCTTCATTATGAATATGAACATTTATGTGTGGGTTTATGTGTAGTTAAGCTTCCATTGCTCGGGAATTGTGCAGTTCTTACTTATGTTTGTGCCTGCCTGTTTTGTCAGCTGCTGAAAGAGAGGTGTTAAAACCCATTCTTAGTTACGCAAGGTCTTGGGCTCCTTGGTACTATGGGAGTTGGAGAAATTGTGCCCCTCCCTCCAGGTGTTTTGAGCTATTTTATTTGGTGCATATATATTTTGTATTGTTATGTTTCTTGATGGAATGAACGACCTGTGAACTTTTATGAGATATCTGGTTTATTTTATGTGTAGGTAAAGTGTGCTTTGTGTGATACTGATACAGCAACTGCAAGTCACTTTTTTATGACTAATGATTTTATGGCATCTTTCCCCCAACCTTTTCACATATTCCAGGTCCTTATATATAAAATATATCTTGACTACACTTATATTTAAAGTGTATTCTAAATGGAATATGTAGATTGAATTCATATATTAAAGTGCATCTCTATATTTGAATAATCATAACTTTTTTTTGAAGAGACGGTCTCGCCGTGTAGTCCTGGCCACACAGAAAACTCTCTCGTTTTTAAAGATTAATTTATGTATGAGTGCTCTATCTGCATGTACACCTGTATTCCAGAAGAGGGCATCAGACCCCATTATAGATGGTTGTAAACCACCATGAGGTTGTTGGGAATTGTACTTGGGACCTCTGGAAGAGCAGCCAGTGCTCTTAACTGATGAGACAACTCTGCAGCCCAGAAAACTATTTATGTAGACCAGGCTGACATTGAACTCATAGAGATCCTTTTGTTTGCGTGCTGGTATTATGACATCCTACCTGTCGGGACTGCTTTTCTTAAATAGGTACAGGTAACTTTTAAATAACATGACAGTGAAATGGCATTGTAAAGTAGATGTGAGGTCCTACGATAGTGGCACACACCTTTAATCGCAGTGTGTGTCGGCTATACTTTTTGGGTTAGATAACACTATTTTGTTACAACTGATAGAACAAGATAAGAATAAATGCTTTCTCATATAGCATTTTTATTACTTAGAGAATCACATGGGCTAGTGTTTGTCTTACGGTTTCTATTGCTGTGATAAAATATCATGACCACAAGAAAGTTGGGAAGTCCTTCTCCCCAAAGGACTGGCTTGTATCAAGTTGGCATAAAAATCATTTGTGATTGAATGTTATGACAGTTACTTGATCATTTTCCTCTTTTGTTATATTTCAATTTTATTTCAACTATCTTAGAAATCTTTTTTTTCCAGTAGCTTTGTACTACTGAAATACGGTCCTACATCCAATTGTCAAATCAGGTTTCATTAACTAGGATGTTAGGCTTGTGTTCAAGGGAAAATATATTTATTTTCAAATTTATGTTTTCTAACTTCTTTTTTCTTTTTCTTTTTTTTAGTGAAAATGTGCTGTTTGGGATGGGAAATCCTCTTCTTGACATCTCTGCTGTAGTAGACAAAGATTTCCTTGATAAGTAAGTATAAGATGTTTTACATGTACAGCATTGAACATCCCTGAAGAGAGAGCCCATTAAACTGTGGACCTGGGCTGGGAGGATGCTCAGTGGGTAAAGATGCTCTCTGCCCAGGCTGACAACACAGGTCTGATCCCTGGGACCCACATGGTAGAAGGAGAGAACTAATTCCTGCAATTCACTGCCTACACACACACACACACACACACACACACACACACACACACATGCACGGCATATGCACTTGCATGTAAATCTTTGGAATTAACACTAGATTATTAAAGTCAATTTTATTAGCAAAAGCACAAGCAACAAGAGAAAAAATTAAGATGGGCCTTATCAAATATACAAAACTTTTCTATGTCATAGGACTCTATCCAGAGATTGAGTTCTGGGATGTAGCTGGGTGGTAGAGTGCTTGCCTAGCACGTGTCAGGCTCTGGGTTCAATGCCAGCACACACGAGTGCTTGTGCATGTGGATGGAGACACACACACACACACACACACACACACACTCATCAGGCTAACCCACAGCGTAGGAGCAAGTCATGTATGGAACTGGCATCTCGCATTTAGAAGAGAAAACGTTTTTATAGCTAAAAAGCAAAAATGGGGCCAGTAAGATGGCTCATCAAGGAAAGATAGTTGTCACTAAGCCTGACATCATGAGTTACATCCTTGGACCCTACATGATAAAGGGAGAAAACTCACTCTTTCAAATTGTCTTTTGATCTCTGTCTCTGTCTGTCTTGTCTCTGATGGAGGCAATTCTTCAGTAAAGGGTTCTTCTCCTTTTCCCAGATGATTCTAGTGTATGTTAAGTTGACAAAAACTAACCTGCAAATTGCTCTATCCCTTTTCATTCACGTATAGGTAGAATATAAGTTAAAGAAATGTGTATAATTTGCTTCAAAATTTGTTCGTTTTAGTTTTAATTAGAGTATTAAGTGTACTGATTGACTTTTTAAGAGAAAAGCTTAATAATTTTCTTCTTGACTAGCTTTTCAAAACATTTCAGGTGTTACAACGTTACCTGGGTGGCGGTGGCGCGCGCCTTTAATATCATCACTCAGGAGGCGGAGGCAGGCAGATCTCTTGAGTTCCAGGTCAACCAGGACTACACAGAGAAACCCTCTCTCTCAAAACCAAAACCTATGTATGTGTAGGCAAGCCAGAAGTTCATGTTGGGTGTCTTCCTTTCTTGCTCTCCACTTATTTTTTTAAGGTAGGTTTTTTGGCCAGCAAGTCCCCAGAATCCATGTCTCTCCAACTTCCTGCATTGTTGTTACAGATGTGCACCTCTGCTCTGCTTTCATGTGGGTTGTGGGGATCTTTTTTGGAAACATTATATGTTATATAAAAAAGAATAAAGTTCGTCAGCTCTGATGTATTCAATTTGGCAAAATATCAGAAACTGGAAATTAGTAGGCTTCTCTGTGATAAGCAACAGGCCACTGGAAAGATCTTCTGTGGCGTACTGAAGAGGCAGTGTAGGTGTTGGGGATGTGTGGACTGTGGGCGTACCTCCAGACACTGTTCCAATATGGAGACAAAGGAAGGGGATGCGTTAGGAAGACGGGAGAGGGAAGGCAGGGTCACGTAAGGAGGGTTTAGTAGATACAGGTCCCAAAGGAGGAAGGAGAGAGTGGATGGAACGCTGATTGGAAAAGTGGCATCAGTAGAAGTCCAGATACCCCCTTTAGTTAGACTCGTCGAAGAAATGTGCATTTTCTCACAGATCTAAATCTTTTCGATTAGGAAGTTGGTATGTAGAGGAAGCATGCATGAAATGTGTTTAATGCTTAGTCTAAAGTTGATTGTACATTTCACGACAAAATCAATACAAATCATTTATAAGTGAGCCATTTGTACAAATAAAAATACATTATAAATGGGTGTATGGTAGGTTTGAGGATGAAAAAACTTTGAATGTCGAGTAAGGTTGTATACATGTAATTGTTTGGTTTTAAAACTGCCCGTCTAAGGCCTCACACCCACCAGACAAATGCTCTACTATTGACGTGTGTCTCCAGACACTGCCTTCTTCCTTCCTTCCTGCCTTCCCTCTTCCTTTCTCTCTTTCTTCCTTTCTCTCTCTCTTTCTTTTCTTTTCTTCCTTTCTTCCTTTCTTTCCTTCTTTTCTTCCTTCCTTCCTTCCTTCCTTCCTTCCTTCCTTTCTTTCTTTCTTTCTTTCTTTCCTTTTCTCTTTTTTTGTAAAGTCTTTGTGTATAGTCCTGGCTGGCCTGGAATTTGTTATATTGACTAGGTTGGCCTTGAGCTTGTGGTAGGAACATAACTCCTATAGTGCTTGGATTTTTATTTTAACTATGTCATTCTCCCTGGCTCAGTTAATTCTTTTCTTTGATAAGGTAGGGTCTTAGCTCTGCCCCAGGCTAAAATGGAAATTGCTCTATAGCCCAGGCTGGCCTCAAACTTGCTTGCATAGCTGAGGCTGACCTCAAACTCCTGCCATCTTCCTACTTCAGCCTCCTGAGTGTTGGGGTTACAGACATACACCACTGTGTATATGCATACATGCATATGTACTGTGTATATATATACATACACTGTGTATTGTGTACAGACACCACTGGGTTGGTGCTTGGGTTGTTCAGTGCTGGGGATCAAACCTAGGTCTTTGTGCATGTTATCAACTATGCCACACCCTCAGATGGCAGCTTAGGTTTTATAACAAAATTGTATTCTTTTTTTCTTGGGTATACACTTTCCTTGAGATTTATTCTAGTGGTACAGATTGTAGTTACAAAAGACAAACCCTGAAATCCTTAGAGATCAAAGTTGTTTTTTGAGACGTGGTCTCTCTGTGTAGCCTTGGGTGGCTTCAAACTCATTATGTAGACTAGGCAGGTCTCACAGTCACAGAGCTCTGCCTGTCATTGCCTCCCAAATGGTGGGATTAAAGGTGTGCAACACCATGTCCAGTGATCCTAGTTCTTAGTCTAAAATCCCTGGAGTCTAAAAATTCTCCAGAGCATAATCCTAAAAGACTGAAATCTCAAAAGCTATGATTTCTATTGGGGAGTTGCTGTGGGGAGTACGGCAAGCTGTGTGAGCAGTAGAAGTGTATTTTCAGTTGTTTGCAGAATAGTTAAATCATGTTAGCTGGGAGCAAACATGTATCTATCTGGTAAAACATTATCGATGTGTATGTGTACAGTGATTCTAGAGGAGATTGGTGTGTGGACCTGAATGGTCTGAATGGACTGGTTAGGGAAGAGCTGTCTGTCACCACCAGATTAACCTGAGCTTACAGATAACAAATACAGAAAGACCCCTGGTCTCTTAGATCTGTGAGATAAGTTTTCTTCTGCCTTAGGTGTCGGAACTCCAGGTTCCCAGGCCTTTCATCCCAGAATTTACTTGAACACCCTTGGCCCTTTCCCTGGATCCTTTGTCTTTTGACCTTGGACAAAGAGTTTGTTACACCGTTATCTTCCATCTTCTAAGTCTCTGCATTGCACATGACCTCTCGTAGACCTGCTGGGAGCAATGCCAGGGGCAGCAGCCAGCGCAGGGCATTGCGAGTCTCTTCAGCAGAGGAGTAGCTAGCTCTCTTACTGGTTCTATTAAAGATTTTGTTAGGGACAATTCTTTTTGGAGTATCATAGTAAATTTAGGGATCATTGGATTGGTCATTTTGCTTTTGTGTCTTCCAGTCATTTTCAGACACTTAGGATCTGCAGCCCGTTCAAAAATAAAATCTCAACTGTAATGGCAAGGCAGTAGCCATCTTTTCAAATGAGGTATTTACAAGATTTGTAGAATGTAGCCACTTTTCAAAGACAAGTGCTGGAATTTAACGATCACAGAAGTGTAAACTTGTGAAAAATACAAGAAGCCAAGTATGGTGGTGTGTCCTTTGGTCAGGGATACAGAAGAAATCATAATTTAAGGCCACCTGGTCTACATTTGGAGAAACTAGAACAAGCCAGCCAAACAAACTAAACCCCCAAACAAAACCTAATAAATCTCGTCTTATAAATTACTTACTCATGTCCTACATCTGCCCCTTTCCTCATAGTGCAGTGCTTGCCTTCACAAAACTCCCTTCACAAAATAAGAATTCAACAAGATCAGCATTCTGAACCAATGAAAGACATCTCTGATACAGAGATGCCTCCAGCATTACAAAACATCAAATGGCAAAATTATTAGATTGGACTGTTGAAGATTATAACCTTATTTTTGCACTGATGGGCATTGAACCTAGAGCCTCACATGTGTCAGGTAAGTGCTTTACAAAAGCTCTGGGAGATCGAATGCCTTTAATACCTTAAATATTAAGAGACAGAAGCAGGCAGATCTCTGAGTTCAAGGCCAGCCTGGTCTACAGAGTGAGTTCCAGGACCAGTCAGGGCTACACAGAGAAAACCTGTCTCAAATCCCCTCATGGCCAAAAAAGACACTTTACTTATATATTCTTTCTTGCATGTCTGTGCTTGCACATGTATAGGATTGCATGGAGGTCACAGGACAACCTGCGGACCATGTGAGTCTTCTGGATTGAGCTCAGGTCGTCTGGCTTGCAGCAAGTGCTCTTATCCACTGAGCCATGTGCCAGCCTCTCCCTCCTCCTCTTATAGTACTACTGCTTCTGTCAGGAAAACTGGACTCACTTTGTCTAATAGATGTCAATTTCAAAACTATCTCTGCTGTTTGTTTTTTAAAAGATGTGACATTCTTACTCCAAATGGATCTGAAAATTGTAGAAAGTATTTGTGTATTTATGTATTCGTGACTGGAAAAGTCAAAGCACTTTGTAAATTTTCATTTGAAGATTCAGTACACTTAGTGAAATTTTGAAAATGGACTTCAGTTTGAGGAATCCATTTTCAGTAAGAGGAAAAAATATGAAAAAAAAGGACTTCACTTGGTCATTTCCCTCCTTGCTAGACAGCTCATCTTTCTGTTTTTCTCCGCCTTCCTTCCTTGGCAGTTTTCTCCTGATTTAGCTTTACGAGTGGCAGGTGGTGTTTTATTCCCATGCTCTCCACCCACTCCCTCAGGAAGTGCCTCTCCATGGTGTGCACAGCGCACAGAATCTGAGGCATATTTTGCTGACAGTCTGAAGCTTATTCACTTTGCAGGCAGTGTAGGAATATGGGCTTGGTCCTTTATCCTGAGATAGAGACGGGGCTGAGTAGGGCCAGGCGGGTGTTGACTACAGAGAATTATTGCCCATTGTTTTAAGTTGTCAGGATTATTTTTCTTATAATTCAGTGTGCTATATATTCATCTTTGTGTTATTTCCAGCACCGGAATTAAATTATGTAAAGAACTCTAGAAATTTATAATTTGTTATACGCAGTTTTTGCAAACTGAACTCCAGGAATGTGGTATCACTGCATCGATTCGCATACAAGCATGTGCGTGTGTATAAAGCCACTGAGACTCCCTCGGTAAAGGGGCCAATGTCTGATTTGTGCAGTTGCATTTGTAAAGGATAAAATTTCTCAGGCTCTCAGTTCTTTGGGTTTTGTATATGACGTGGTAATGCATCAAGATGTTGTCGTGGGTTGAGATTAGGTCTCATTAAATTGTCCAGGCTGGCTTCTGTGATCCTCCTGTCTCGGCTTTCTGAGTGCTGAGATTAGAGACACGTGCCATCATGCCTGGCTCATGGATTTTAAGAAACATTTTTTTTTCTGTGTGTGTATGG
This sequence comes from Cricetomys ansorgei, assembly GCA_026225945.1. Classification (NCBI taxonomy): domain Eukaryota; kingdom Metazoa; phylum Chordata; class Mammalia; order Rodentia; family Nesomyidae; genus Cricetomys; species Cricetomys ansorgei. Next base: position 7,300,196 of record JAMJFZ010000770.1, on the reverse strand, counting down.
GGATTTTTTTTTTTCCTCTTTGTAAATGATTATAAGGACTCTGATTTTTGTTTCTGAGCTTTGAAATGGCTCTAATTTGCCTAGGCAAGCAAGTCACTACTCTCCAAGATTTCCTCTGATTTGTAAACAAAAGAGTATTCCCGTCTTAAAAGTTAGAATATTATTGTTTTAGGCAGCAAGAATAACAATTAATGGGTACATTAATCTTGAGTATAATTTATGTAACTACAACTGGATAAACTTGGTATTTATGATGGGTATTTCAGTGAAAAATATAGCTCACAAATACAGATGCATAGGCACCAGCGTATTGCTGGACATGTATAAATAAGTAAACATTGCTCATAGGCACAGGAGTAGTAGTGTTTGGCATGACCCAGAGATCTTACTTCTTCCCTCTGGTAGAAGTTTACATGGACAGATGTGTGTTTGTGAAGGGGCAGGCCACACCTGCCAGTGTTAGGGATTGGGTGGCCTGGCCCAGGAAGATCATGCCATCGAGTGTGAAGGCTTAGGGCCTTCTGCTTATAGTCCAGGTGACTTGAGCTCAATTACATAAGGTGCATCATGCCTGTGTAAAGATGCCTTAATAAAACCTCTACCGGCTGAAACTCCCGTGAACATCTCTCCTGGCTAGCACGCCACGCCACATTGTTACATATGGATAGTGAGAGAGTTAAATGACCCACCTCCATGGGGAGGGGACAAAGACAATTTCAGATTTGGAACACTCTCTGACACTGTCCTATTTCTTCTTGTGGTTTATTTTGACCTGTATCCTTTTATATTTCACAATTTGAACATACCGCTTTCAGTGAATTTCATGAGTGTTTTTAGTAAATTATTGAACCTAAGAGTGGCTTTAGGAACTTTCCATGTTTGGGGTTGGTGTCAGAATTGAGGGCATTCTTGAGTCTTATGTTTTATCTATACTACACTATCAGACAGTTTCCTGGGAAGCAGGGTAGAAGTGTCAATAGAAGAAAGATAAAACCAAGCAAAATCAGGCAAGATGAGGAAGAACGGCTTAAGATCTATTGGAAACATTACCTAGCTTGGAGCAGGTGGAAACCAGGTCAGAGGAAGGAGCACAGGAGAGCAGCCGCTGTAAAGGCTGGACTGGACAACATCTGCCAAGAGCACGCTCAGCTCAGCGCTGGTGTTTCCCATTTACTGAGGGCCTGTGTGACTCAGGAGGCTACCTTTTAGCAGTTTGATCAAAATCAGGCTCTTCTGCCTGCTGCTTGCCTCGTGTGGGTCCTTTCTTCTGGTCCCTTTTGCTTCCTTTCAAGTTCTTACTTTGACAGTTTAGAAGAGAATGCTGTTAATGTGAAAGGAGCAAAGAGGAGAGATGAGATGGGAAAGGAAGAGACAGTAGGGGAACAGATAAAAACTGCTTTTTATTTTCATTCATACAGGGAAGAAATGCTATTCCCTTTCATGCCACGGCCACTGATCTATATCACACTGCTTAACTTCTTCACTTGCTTTCTGAATTGTGAGGTCCTTAAAGGAAATAAATAAGTTTGTTATTTCTTTTATTTAGCAGGGCAAAGAAGGAAGATAGCATTGGTCAAGTGCCTCTTGTATAATGCGTGCATAATTTGTGAATGTCACATGTAGCCACTTCACACTTTAAATGTTTATATTCCGTAAACATGATTTGCTAAACATATGCTTTCATACACATTAATATTTATGATTTTTATAACTGAATACAACTGATTAATCCTGATTAGCACAGGGAATTTATGCACCAACAATCATTTATAAGAACATATAAGCTTTTTTTCCTTCTTAAACTTTGATTTCCTTTTGCTCTTAAATTTTGTTGCACTTTTCTTCATCAGATTTTATCTTTGTATAATTCACTTTGTATATTAACATATTTCATGAATGTTGATGACCCTATGTTTCTGTGATAAAAACATGTAAATTTAATTCTAAAGCATCGCCTAGTCATTACATTATAGTCCCCACATAGTAAAACCACTCAGATGCATTAAAGTGTGAATAATTAAAGAAAAAAATAATAATCAGAAGTACATCTTTTAAATGAGGTGGTGAAACTGTTTCTAAAACTTCAGTTCAACTGGTTAAACCTTTTGTGCTTAAATAAAATTCACTGTTGCTATGAAGTAGTGTTCAGGATTGCTGATCTGTGGTGCTGGGGATCAAGCCCAGGAGTTGACAACTCTAGGCAAGTGTTCAAGCCTAACCTTCCCTTTCAAAAATTGTTTGAGACAGAGTCTTGGTAAGTTTGCACACTTGGATGTGCTTCTTAGTGCTGAGATCACAAATGCACACTCTGTGCAGGTGTACCGGCAATGCACACTCTGTGCAGGTGTGCCGGCAATGCACACTCTGTGCAGGTGTGCCGGCAATGCACACTCTGTGCAGGTGTACCGGCTGAACAGCCCGCTGTAATAGAACTGCAGCAATGTCAGTTATTCGAACACTGTCATCAGAAATTTCATGTCAGCTGATTATTTGATTAAGCTCTTTGTTATTAAAAGCTAAACTTAGAAACCACCAGGCTAGCCAATTACAGTCATTAGAGACATGGAATTCTGGGAGGTATACTTTGAAAAACTATTAAGGCTCTTGCTTCCTACCTTCCCTAACCCCCAATGCTAGGCATCAGACCCAGGTCTTTATGCACGTTACATGTGACCATTTATATTTTCCTGGCTATGAGAGATTATCCAAATCAGGTTAATTGAGATGAGTTGTCCTGAATGTGGGTGGCAGCATTCCGTGCTCTGAGGACCTGCACTGCATAAAAAAGAGAAAGCTATCTGGATGCAATGTGACCAAGAGTCACACAGTCCCGCTGCCATGCCATCCTTAACATGATGGACTTCCTCAAGTTGTGAGCCAAAGTAATCCCTCCTTCCTTTAGTTGTTTGAGACTGGTATTTTTGCCCCAGCAGTGTGGAAAGCAACTAATATGCTAAGAAAAGGGTTTCTTAAGTAGCTGGATCAAACTCATTAATTGGTCTTTTTCTCAGAGGCATCTTGTTTACCAAATATTTCACAAATTATTGGGGAAGAGTTTATTGTTAATTTCAGTATGGCAATGTCGAATACTTTTTTTTGATAAATTGTTGTAAACAGTGATGACTAAACATTTATTAAAAACATTTTAAGGACATTGTCTGGTTTCTACCCTTTCTGGCAAAGCTGCCTTTTCTTGTTAGATCAATCAGATTTGCTTCTACAATAGAAAAATGAGTGTATTTTTATTAATTATATATTTGTGTTTATCTGATTGTATACAAATGTGTGTGGAGATGCGTGAAAAGGTAAGCAGAAGGCACTGGAGCCCTGGGGCTGGAGTAATAGGTATCCCAGCACAGTTGCTGGGATCCAAACTCGGGCCCTCAGGACAGAGCAACAAGTATTTATGATCAGCCATCTCTCAGTTCAAACAATGTGGTGATGTCTGCTCCTGTAATGACTCCTCTTGTTCCGTCTTTACCCTTTTCCCTCTCCTCCTCCTTCCCTCCATTTCCTTTTCCTTCCCTCTCTTTCCTTTTCTCCTGAGTTGAGAGTTTCACCATGTTGCCCAGGTTGTTTTAAACTCTTGACCTCAAGTGATCCTTCTCTGTCAGCCTCATGAGTACCTGGGACTATAGCTTTTGGCTTACCTACACATGCTGTCTCTGTCTCTAGATAGGTTAATTGGAGTTGGGAGACTTAACTGTGGGGGACACTATTCCACGGGGGTCCTAGACTGAATATAAGGGAGAAAGTGAGCTGAGTGATAGCAGTCACAATTTCCTGCTTGCTCACTGTGGATGCGGCTGACCAACAGCTCTAGTTCTGCCACCAGCGCTTTCCTGTCGCAGTGAATGAATTTGGGCTCAAATACACCTTTTTTCCCTTAGTCTTTGTTGTCAGTGTGTCTATCCCAGCAACAAGAAGAGCAACTGAGACATCCCTATACCCTGTCTTCTCATGGGTAATCCTCGTCGACAGATAGCAAAAGTGCCAGGAGCCTACTTTGAAGTCTGTCCCTGGGACAAACTACTTTTGTTTTGAAACTCTCTGAGCTTTGTTTAGTAGGGTTTTTCCTGAAAAGCAATACATTCTTAAGTAAACATGGCACAGACATTTTCAGATGAAAATTATCAGTTTCTGTTGTACTGTTGGATGTATCAGAAAATATATAACATTATGACTAGAGTTCCTCATTTTTAACTTATAACTTCATTCTTTACAGAAATAATGTAACAGAAGGATCTATAGTTGTTTGTAGTGCTTTTTAAAATTCTTAAAAAAATTACGTAATTTATATATGAGTGCTCTGCATGAGCGCATACACACCAGGAGAGAGCATCAGATTCCACTGTAGATGGTTGTGAGCCACCTTGTGGTTGCTGGGAATTGAACTCAGGACCACTGGAAGAGCAGCCAGTGCCTTTAATCTCCAGAGCCTAGTTTGTAATGCTTTAAAGAAGTCCTGTGGGCAAAATATTATGGACCATTTAGAACCTCAGAGTTCTTGTTGTTTGTTCTTTTTTTTCCTTAAATATCTCAGGCAGTACAATATAGGTCCATTCAGAACACACATGTCCAGTGAATAATAGTACTTGTGAAAGAGAAAGGATAAAAAGAATTGACATTACTTTTCTACTTGGACCTCTGTTCCCTTGTTATGCAGACTGAAAAAAGGCTTGAGAACTGTGGAGTTGATGACCTGGAAGTTGTTGGTTGTCTGTTTCTGCAAAGACTTCAGAAGGAAAGTCTTTTTATCTTCAACGGTACAAATGAAAGATGCCTGCTATAACATTTATAGCAATCTATATTTTGTAGATAGAGAAACTGAGAGAAATGGGTGCGGTTTGTGACTGGTCAGCAGGCGGGTCAATGGTTCAGTGGTGGAGTGCTTGCTGTGTAAACACGAGAACTTGAGTTTTGACCCTAGTGCCCACATAACAAACTGAATTGAGTCTCATGACCTTATAAAGCCAGCACTTTGGGGAGCAGGGACAGGATGATCTCTGGGGCTTGCTTGCTGCCAGTCTAGCCAAAAAATGCCAGCTCCAGTTTCAGGGACAGTCTGTACCTCAAAGGAATAGGATGGAAAGTAGTAGAGAAAGATGTCTGCACCCTCCTCTGGCCATTAAACTGTGTGTACAAGCACATGCACTTGCCAGACCCCACTCCCATCCACCACCACCACCAACAACAACATAAACCTTCAGCTGGCCCTGGTGGTAAAGGCCTGTAGTCCTGGCTCCTGTAGAGACTGACATAAGATGTCTACCTCTGTACAGTTGGTTCAGGGCCAGCCCGGGCAACTCATTGAGGCCCTTTCTCATAGTAAAAGGGGAAAAAGTGGACACTCGTTTAGCATGTGTGTGCATGTGGTGGGGTGCTGGTGGGGCGGACGGGTATGAAAACTCTCATTTAGTACATAGCTTAGTACATGGTAAATGCTTACTGTGTAGTTAATGAACGAATAACCACATTGTTTTGTGTTCTTTTTTAAAGTCCTTAACACTGTGGTTAGTAGTTGAATTTGAAACAGCTGGACGAGAGTAATGCCACACATGATCTACTGCCGAATAATTCCAAAGATATCTTGTGTTTCAGTTCATGGTCAGATTGATCTACATTCAAGCCTCGGTGTTGTCAGGAAGGGACTCATGACACAGTAAAGAGCCAGCTGCTTGGACATTCTTGGTGTTTGTCAATCATGTCAGAGACATCCAACAGTGTTGCTGGGTAGTGCTCGTTTGATAGAACTCAACAGACTGTACACTCCCCTTTGATTGGAGGACACATAATCGCATGTCCGTTGAGGCAAGTGTGTTTGTGTGTTATCTGACCAGTGTGTTTGTGTGTTGCAGGTATTCTCTGAAACCAAATGACCAGATCTTGGCTGAAGACAAGCACAAGGAATTGTAAGTTCATGAGATCTCAGCTGTACACACTTTGCTCTATCAAGTAAATGTATGTAAGCCACTTGATTTAAAATCTTATGTGTATATAAAATGTAAGTAGCACTATGGCCATAATCATAGTGAGATTGGGGTAATTCGCACTGTATAATTTGTGCTATATCTAATGAACCCTGGGGCAATTGTGATGCCCTTTGAAATATGTCACACTGTATTTGACTTTCCAGATTAAATATATGTTTGGAAAAAGCATGAAATTCCTGGCTAATTTTGTAATTTTATTCAGTGCTTTATAGCAAATATCTACCTATTGTTTAGTATAGAGTAAAATACTTCCCAACAGGAAGCTCGAATTGTGAATGCTTTTACTTTTTTAATGTACTTCTTTAAAAGTTCTATTTTTTACATTGGAAAAATACTTATCATGGGATGCTAGGATATTTTCTTTGACATTTTTCTACTGGAAGGTAGTATTTAAAAGGTTGTCACCTGACAAGAACTGTCAGTATTTTAGTTACAAATAATAGGTTTGGGAAATTTGAAACTAATGTCAGCCTTTTAAGTATCTTAGGATTATCCAAAAAGAGAAGCTTTAAAATTTTTATATGGTTCTATTTTTTTCAGGGGGTTTGTTTTTTTCTCCCCATTGTTCAGCAAGGAAAATGCTGCTGATGTTGAATATTATATAAACAGCCAACGTCAGTACTGTAAAAGGATGAATTACAGGATTTTAATTATAATTATATCCTTAGGTTATACCACACTACTTACTTTGCATATTAATCAAGTTTCTAGCTCATTTACAAGTATATTGATTTTCCAAAGTTCCTTGGAAATGTTCTTAGTGTATTTGATACACTTCAATATTAAAGACATTTTATTCATTCATTTACTTGGTTAGAGGAAAGTTCTCGCTTTGTAGTTCAGGCTGACAAAGCGTCACGCTGTGTCCTGCTTTAGACTGAGGGTTACCCTCCTGCCTTATAGAAGAGAGCCACAGCTCTGCAGCCATGCCTCATCTTCATCTCTAACTCAGGTCCGTCCTGATTTAGACAATGTAGTCTTTTGTACATAGACACACATTTGCAGTATGTAGTGTTTGTTATGTAACTGTTTAATTTGCTATTCTGTTTGTTTTAATGTGTATTTAAAAGTCTGTTAGCTGTCAAAGAGTTCACCTCTTTGTTTAGAACTTGACTAATGATTTTTTTCTTGCAGTTTATTATGAAAAACGTTTCTAACATTTTAATTTTACCTGATATATAAACATTAACTATGGAAAAATTAAACATTTACTCTACACTCACCCACATACTCACACCGGGATTTTATCATTTATATTTTCTTGTTCTTCTTTATCACTTTCATGCTTTGTCTCCAGTCAGTTTGTGTTTTTATTAATTAATTTTTGGATGAATTTCAAAGTAAATTTCAGATGTTAGAATATTTCCCCCTAAATTACTGGGGTTTAATATTTAAGAGGTTTTCTTTTTTGTTGCTGTTTTTGTTTTTCTAAATTTGCTTATGCTAGAATTTTGAAAAAGTGAAATCATTTGTGTGACTTATTTTTTAAAATAAGGCCTCTTTTATTTCTTCTTCTTCTTCCTCTTCTTTTCCCTCTGTTCTCCTCTTTTGGCGTAGACTTTCACTTTGTAGCCCTGGCTGGCTTGGAACTCCTTTTGCATACCATGCTGACTTTGAGCTCAGAGAGATCACCCGCCTCTGTCTCTTGGGCGCTGGCGTGATAGCCAGACACTACTATGTCTGTCTGTTCAGGTTCCTTTACATAGCTCATTATTGTTGCATGTGTCATTTAATTTTGTTTTTATTGCTGATTACTATGACATTCTTATCTGAATAGTTTATGCACTCTTTATTGGTTTGTATTGGCGGTTGGGTGACTTTACTTTACTTTGTTTTCTGCCATGTAGGTTTTTTGACCTGCAATAACAAAAACTCTTAAATGAATATTAATAGAATCTTAATAAAAGTTCATCCACAGCTCTTCATGAAAGATGTTCACAAATAATCTCATTTGTGTCTTTGAAATTTAAGTAGCCAAAGTTCTCACAGAGAATGTAGAAATGTCAATCACCTTGGTTTGTTCGGTGCACATTGTGTGCATGTATTGAATTGTTGAATTTTACTATGCTCCATAAATGTGACAGTATTTTCTGTCTATTAAAAAGAATAGCCCAAATCTCTTTGTGCTCAAGACCAAGGTTTTAAAAAATTATGTAGTATAGATATAAAACAAATGTCGTGGCTGAGAAGACAGCTCGCTGAGTAAAGAGCTTGCCAAGCGAGCTGAGTCTGAATCCCTAGAGCACATGAGACACAAGCACAGTGTGCACCCATAGCCCCCGTGCTCTGGCAGTTAGATGGAAGATGCAGACAGCAGAATTCTCTGGAGCTTGTGGGACAGCAAGCCTGCTGTACGCACTGTACCACTGAAGAGAGACCCTGGTTAAAACAAGATGGGACATGGTGACCAGCACTTGAGGTTGTCTGACTGCTTACAGTGTACCCTCGTCATTGTATGCCAGTATACAAACTGATTGTGGAATAGCAATGTCTCAGTTCTTAAATGGTCCTAGTTCCTAAAATCTGCTGATTCAGATTCCATAAATAGTCACTCATGCTTCATGGACCCCCTCCCCAACCACTTCCTGGGAAACCCACGTGCCACACAGGAGGAAAAACTGATCAGTAGTGACATTTGTTTCTCTAAGCAGAATGATTTCCCTTGTTTCTACACACTGAATATTCTACTCTAGGGAATAATTTTAAGTTAGGAAAGTGGAACAATTACAGGTGTGATGTGATTAATCCAAAACCGTGGGGTTTATGCTTAGCTCTGTGAGTATTTGCTTAATGAAATTGGTTATTAGCTTTCCAAGGACTTTTTTCCTTCCATTGCAATCTTAGTTTTATAAATAGAATAACTTTAAATAAGAAAAATGTCACTTTCATTCAATAAGAGCTTTTGTTTGTTTTACGTGCTTGCTAATTACTGTGTGTAAGCATAATGCGTCTCTGAAAAAGTACTCTCAAGAACCCATTTAAAGGGAGAATGGTTTATTTTGGCTCACAGGCTTAGAGACTGCAGTCCAGGGTGATTTGTCTTCTCCACTGTGGTAGAGACAGAGATTCCGAGGTAGAGATGTAAGGGTGGAAGAAAGGGAAGGAGGGAGGGAGGGAGGACGCTTGCTTGCCAGGGATGAGATATTTCTCTTAAGGACACACCTCCAGCAAGACCCCACATCTGCCTACTTTGTCTCTCCTCTCAATAATGCCATTAAATTCTTAACCCATTAGTAGGATAGTCCACAGATTAAGACAAAGCTCCCATGATTCATTCATTTCTGAAAGTCTCACTTTTGAACATTTCACTAAGGACCAAGCCTTCAGCAAATGCCAGAGGCTGGAGAGTTGCATTTTATATCCAGGCACTATTCAAAGATGCTGTATAGTTTTTTGTATATTTATCATCTCTCAATAAAGTTATTGAAGAAGCAGAGGATACTAACTTCAATTGTAAATAGAGACTTAAGACTCACTTGTTTTCTTATTTTTGGATAGATCTGTAATAGTAGAAGTTAGAATCATTTTTTATATTTATATTTATTATATTAAATTATATTTACACTAATATATTCATTTTATAAAGATATAAATTCTGTGTTGCTTTGAATATAAATAGTATATTAAGATATGACCATGAAGATTCATGTACGAAAAGTTGAGATAGACTAACTGTATTAGTTGATCTCCCCCTGCCCCCCCATACACACTTTGCTATACCCTACAAGGCAGGAGAAAATCTTTCTTAAAGGGACTGACTTAGATGTATTTGCTTGACTCTTTAAGATAGATATTAAGATGCAGCCTAATACCCTATTTTATCAAGTGACTTGTTACAGGTTAATGCACCCATTTAATGATAATGCTGAACTAGGAACCAGTCTCCCTAAGCATACAATAATTTTATATTATTTATTTATTCTATAAGATTATCTTATTTTGTGTGTTTGAGTGTTTTGTTATCATGTATGTGTATGTGCACCACATGTGCGCATTGTCCCTGTGGAGGCTAGAAGCAGGCATCGGATCCCCCGGACCTGGAATTACAGATGGTTATAAGCTGCCATGTGGGGATTGGACACCAAACCACAAACCTCTGTAAGAGCATCAAGAACTCTTACCCACTAAATCAACTCTCCAGACCCTTACACAGTAATTTTAAAAGACGGATAATATTAGATTTAGTAACTGATAAGAATGAACATAGTATCTTGCTGACTAGATTTCACAGGACCAATTTGTGATTTTAGAACCACCTAAGACCTGGAACCAATACCCAGTGGGTTGCAGTATAGTTGTAGATTTCGGTAAAGGGCAGTTTATCTTTGTCTAATTCAATGCCTGGTCCTAGCCTGGAGTCCTGGAACGTTTCGGCCTCATACGATCCACTCTAAAGCCTAGAACTTCCAAATTGAAGACATTCAAAATTCTTCCACGGTGAGGCAAAAATACAGGGGTTTATGTCGGATTCATACAAAAGCTATTATGCTTATGAAATGTCAGACTTAAAATTTAACTGAGTTATATTCTATATTTTGTGCCTGTATATTTGTGAAACAATATTAAGCGTATTTTGTATTTTTCATTTCTTTGAGTATCTTACACAGAATTCTCATCCTTGGTAACTTCTCCCGTCTTAGTTTCCTGATTCTATGCATGTAACTTCCATTCTATGTAACTAAGGTACCATTCTCCTTTATGTAACATTGAGAAATGTTTATTTATATATTTGGCTTGTTTGTCTGTTGTCTCCAGTGGTGGGGACTAAGCTGGCCTCATGGACACAGGCAAGCACTCTTACCACCGAGCCATATTCCAGGCCACACAGGCGTGTTTGTGGAGTGTTACCACATGCACACCGTCTGTGGGTTATTCTGAGTCAGCTAATCACTGAGATGGACCTTTAGAGGGTAGTCTGAGCTCACAGCAATGACTGGAAATTATAACTTCCGTGGGCTGGCAGACTCTGACTGCAAGTTAGTTTTATTATCAATTTATTCTGTTATGCTAGCTCCCTCTGTAGAACTCCATTAAGACTGCAGTATGATTTTTTCAATAATGTAGCAAAGCAGTTAAGATATTATGTAGAATAGATCAGAACCTTTCCTCGAAGGTTTAGTTTATACCTGATCACTATACCTAATGTGACATTTTGACCAATGAGCTATCTCTCCAGTTCTGGTTTTTTTTTGTTTTTTTTTTTTTTTTTTTTTTTTTTTTGCTTTTTCAAGACAGGGTTTCTCTGTTGTAACTCTGGCTGTCCTGGAACTCACTCTGTAGACCAGGCTGGCCTCGAACCCACAGAGATCCTCCTGACCACTGGGATCAAAGGCGTGCACCACCACTGCCCAGCTTAGAAATTGTTTTAATAAAAAAATTAAAAACATTGCCTAAGTATCACAAGTGATGTGCGTCCTGCACTTTGGTATACTCAAGTGTTGCTCCTTGTTCTTTCTTAGCAGACAGAAAGAAAATTTATTTTTCACCAATATTTGAATCACCTTTGTTTATAAGAACTTCTAATTTCACCAATCAGTTTGTGTTGGTAATCAAGTTTACCAGTTACTTTAACTGATATTTTGGTTCTGGCTTTTTAAAGACCAGTTTTAGGTTTCTCAAATAAAAAAAATCATATGTTGTTCTGGGCTTTGGATATAGCTCAGTGGCCAAGTGCTTGCCCAGCCTATGCAAGGCCTTGAGTGTTTGTGTGTGTAGTGGATGAGCTCATAAACCTCTCAGAAGTCATTAGATTTGCTCAACACATATCAGAGAACTTCCTTCTGCAGTAAGTGAGAACTGACGCAGAGATTTACAACTGGACAATGTATAGGGAGTGAGAGACTTTGGAACATTCAGTAATAAATGGGATGTTTTCACAAAACCCCTCCCCTTAAGGATCAGGGATCTGTGCTGAAGAGGAGGCAGAACGACAGTAAGAACTAAAAGTGATGGACGACACCAAGGAAACAGTGTCCTCTCGACACAGCAGGACAGATGCACCATGGGTCCCGGCACTGAGATGGAAAGGGGCTCTCATCCCTAACCAAGGAGCTACCTGCAGTTGATACCCTCTGGCAAAGGGGAGATGAGTTTTCCAATGGCGTCTCATGGGTCTGTCAACCAAATTACAGGGCAGGCCCCATGCCCACAATAGTTGGTCAATACAAAATAGTGGTATTTTTGTGGACTTTTTGTTTCATTTGGTACTTTTTTTTTTTTTTTTTTGTATTATTGGTTTTTTGCTGTTTTGTTTTTGTTTTTCTTTTGATAGAAAGAAAATTGGGAGGGGTTGAGAGGTGAGGGTGGAGAATCTAGGGAGGGGAAAACATGATCAAAATATATTATGTGAAAAAATGTTCTTCAATTTAAAAAGGCCATGAGATTTATATATTACTCTTCGGAAACTTTTGCTTGCAAGTGACTGACAGAGTCCTAGGTGCTATTGGTTTTGAGTTTATCATCCCTGGGGTCCCGTTAGGCTGGTGACCAAAGCTTAATGGGTACAAATAGCTATCACAATTCTAGAGTTAAGCTGTAGTTGAGAGTATTTACTAACACTAAGAAAGTGTTTCTTTTTAAAAATTACTCAGACTTGATAATATGATTGTCCTCCGTGTCACATGATCCTTTCTAAATCAGTTGTTTGAAAGAACAGAGTTATTTGGGGTGGGGATTTGCCTCCGTTGGTAGATTTCTTGTGTAGCATATTTGAAGTCCTACACTTGACCCCCAGAACTTCATAAACACATGGTGGCATATATTCTTTGAATCCCAGCACTCAAGAAGTGCTAAAAAAAATGTATTTGATGTGTGTGTGTGTGTGTGTGTGTGTAGTGTGTGTGGTGTGTGTGTGTTTCATGCGTCTGTGGACACGTGCTTTTACATGGATTGGAGACCTGAGGTTTGTTTGACATTATGTCTTCCTTGATTGCTGTCCAAACTATTCATTGAGACAAGGTTTCTCAATGGAACCCAAAGCTTGCCTGTAAGGTCTAGTCCTAAAGATGCTTTCTCTCCACTTTCTGAATGTTGGACTTGCGGGTGGGTCACCACACCCACTTGACATTTACATCGGTTGTGGGGTGTCTAAGCTCATGTCCTCATGCTTTATCCTTCATCCTCGGAGCTGTCTCCTGGCCTTGAAATACTTAACAGTATAAAGTGATTTTTTTTTTTTTTTTTTTTAGTATTAATTAAGTTATTCACCAGGTATTGTTTAATGCCTAACTTAAACCTTCCTATTATTTTAATGAAAATGTTCTTCACACTTCTGCCTACTTTCCGGTAAAGACAGCATTGAGTACTATTCTTTTAATTTGAGTAACAACTCTCCTGAGGCATAGAAGTCATAATTAACAAGGATTTCTTTTCTCCTGGTGCTAGGGATCCAATCCGGTGCCTTTCACATGCCAGTCAAGTCCGTTACCACCCTACCTGTCTCGTGGGTCTACTGCCTCGCCGTTTCACCTGACGGTATCCGTTTCCTCAATATGTGCACTAGGAAAACATTTTAAACTTTGAATTTTCCTTTTTAGTGAAGGAGTGTTGTTCTTTATTTTCTGATTATGAATTTTATTTGAATACAGGTTGAGATAGACTACCTTTCTGTGGTGACCACTTTGGAGTAGTAGCAGTAGAACTTCGTCCTCTAAGAGGGGCCTCACAGGCTTGCATTTTCAGGGGCTCCCTGTGCATCTGCCATACCTGAAGAGCAGTTGTAGATCTCCTTTGCTCTTTCATCACCCTTAACTTTGTACTCTTCTGAAAGCTTATGTCAACTGTCTAACTAGTTCTCATGCTCATAATTTACATTTGGCCGTTACAGTGTCTTACTTTAGGGTTAGTAATTTCTTTTTACTTCTAAGATTCAAATCTTTTCCTGAAAACTCTGTTCTTGAGACAAGTTCTCAGTGTGCAGCCCTGGCTTACCTGGAACTCAGGAAGACATGCCTCCTCTCCACCTCCACAGTGCTGGAATCAAAGGTAAAGGCATGCCCCACCACACCACCCTGGAAGGTTTCTTGACCTCCCTTAATCTGGCCAAATTTTACATTAGAAGAACTAGGTTGTCCTGGAATTCTGTTTTCTTCCATCTCTAGATTAGGAGCCAGCCAAAGGTAGAGTGACTTTTGTCTTTGTAACTTTAGGGCTTGGCAGTGTGTCAAGTGTATTCTAGGAGCTCAGTGTATTTTTATGTTTATGCTTATTTATCTACTTACTGGGGACTGGGTCTCACTGTGTATACCTTAAACTTGGTAAATAGACCAGATTATCCTTAAACTCAACTGCCTTTACCTCCCCTGAGCCAAGATTAAAGCCTGTACCAGCATGCCCGGCTCAGTATATTTTTTAATGAGTATTATGCCAGAATGTCTCTAACTCTTTCCATTCTTTATTCTTTCCTGAAATGTTATAGTAGGACCTCGGATCACTTGCCTCCAGTCTCACGCCTTCTGTTCATACTGCTTATTGAGTAATGTTCTGTGTACTTTGTACTTGTTTACCCCTCCTAATTGTCCACCTCTCTAAAATATGAATTTGTCCCGTACTCGACTATAATATTATAGCATTATAATATTATAAGAGCTGGGCGTGGTGAAGTCACGCCTATAGTCCTAGCATTTGTGAGGCCAAGGCAAGAGGAGAGACAAACAACACCAAACAAGACCACTTCAGTGGTTCTGTATTGTCAAATGTCAAGCGTGGTTTGTAGTTGTTGCTGATGGGGACCGTGCCTTCTTTAGTGGTAGCTGCATGGCTCAGCTTTCTTCTTCCCTCCTCAGCCTATTTTTTTTTTCTTTTTTTGGTAACTTCAAAATTCAGTCATTTCTATCTAAAGGCTCCCCATTCAGACCTAATAAGTTTGCTTCTATTGTACTGTAATTTTTCTGGGAGTCTCCTATATTAGACTGAGTTTCTTACGACTTGTGATTAGTCACATCCAGTTATGCTGGGTGCACTGTGTAGTTCTGTCCGTTGGGTTTTGTTGCTTCAATTCTCCATTGCTTATGGATTATGGGATAAGTACTATTTGAAATGAAAAGTAAGTTTTAAGAAAATTATGTTCTGTCATTTGTGGGAATTTTAGAAAAATGACAGTTTTTAAATTATAATCTAAATGATACTATATATCTGTCAGCATTTATAGGTAGATTTGTTCAGACAATTTAATATAATTCTGATGTCTTTGTGTTAAAGATCGTAGAAAATAATAAAGATTTTGATGTATAATTTAATCCTCTAACACTAGAATAATTAAGAGCTGGGGTGTTGCTCAGTGGTGTAGCACATGTTTAACATGTGCAGGGCCCTGAGTGTGATAGTGAGAGAGAGGAGAAGAGCAAACAATGCAACATCTTTAGGCATAATTCCATTCTCTACATAGCCATACATGTACAGATGTGTATACATGTGCATGTATTTATTTGTAATCCTAGGTTATATTGATAACACATTAAGAAATGAAAATAAAGCAATTTCCTTTTGGATTAGTCTAACCAAGAGCAAGGTCAAATTTGTATTCTCTGCTGGTGTCTTCTGTCTGACCCTGAAAAAGGACTTTGTTCTGTATTTATTGAACATCACAGAAAATATGAGGTGGGTGGGAAAGAGATGGAGGATTCTTTACAGAAACTTTTAAC
Source organism: Cricetomys ansorgei (assembly GCA_026225945.1). Taxonomy (NCBI): domain Eukaryota; kingdom Metazoa; phylum Chordata; class Mammalia; order Rodentia; family Nesomyidae; genus Cricetomys; species Cricetomys ansorgei. The sequence continues at coordinate 7,284,562 of JAMJFZ010000770.1, read as the reverse complement.
CAACTTTCACAACTGAAGACTACTGACCCCAGTGGACCCAGAGCAGCCCTTAGAACACACTCAAGTGTTAGCAGCCTGTATCTGCATCAAAGCATAGGTTGTAAAAGCTTTTTGAATGGGAAATCTGAGGCGTTGTAAGGTTGGTAATACTGTTTTTCTTAAAGGGCTGTTAAACTTAAATAGGCTGAATACCCATCAGGATAGCAAGTTAAGTTACATGGTTTTAAGTAATCTCAAGGCACTTTATTAGCTTGGCTGAAAGTTCGGGGTCAGGAGATATTTTCAGGAAAATATATCACCATACTAGGGAGCGCCCATCAGGGCTCTACCGCACTAGGAAAGCACTCTACCCCCGGGCTGTCACAGTTCTCCCTTATTCTGGAAGGCTGGTATTATGCTTTCCCTTCCTGTTTCCCCTCCTTTTTTCCCCCTTAAAATTATTGTACATAATAATGGTTCTTTATGATGTTTCCAGCTATATTTATAATTTCTTTCTTCTTTTTGGTATCTAGTACCAAGGAAACCAGAACTGGACATTGGGTAGTCCAGTAAAACTGGGACTAGAAAGATGGCGCGGTGGTTAAGAGCATTTGTTCCTCTTGCAGAGGACCCAGGGTCAGTTTCCAGAACCCCCCTGGGGACTTATGACTGTCTGTAATTCCCATTCCGGGGTATCCAGAGCCTCTCCTGGCCTCCGCAGGCACCAGGTGCACAAGCAGTTCATATGTGTGTGTGTGTATATATATATATACACACACACACACACACACACATACATACAGTTATATGCAGACAAAACACTCATACACATAAAATAAAAATAAAAATACATCTTGTTTAAAAAAGAAAAAAGCAGTAAAAACTGACATTATTCTGGAACTATTGCAACAAGAGAAAAGTCAACTAATTATAGAGCTGGGCTTAGGTCTGAATATAGCAAAGACAAATGGGGGCTTGTAACTGAGGAACAGATTTAGAAGTTGGACATTACTAAGAGAGTACATCAGGGGTAAGACAGAGGTGATGGCACCAAACTGATCTGACGGCTTCTTACAGAAGATAGCCAGCCCCAGTGATGGTTGGTAGTGAGGAAACTGATTTGCTAATGAGGGTAGTATTCTTCTCATTGCTGTGCTTGTGAAGACAAGACCGAGGACTAGTTCAGAAAGGACTATCAGATACAGTCTAGACTATAGAGTTTTCTCAAGGAATATCTTGACTGACTAGCTAATGCTTTTTTAAAGCACAGAGCACAGATTTTTTAGATTGTGGTCCTTTGTCCACTGGAATCAGTACCATCTGGAACTTGTTAGAATGGTAGCCAGTCACTCAGCCTGTACACTGAGAGTGGGACCCAGAAATCTGTTTTAAGAACCCCTGCAGATGACTTTGGTGCATGCTAAGATTTGAGAACTTGTTGGTGACAAAATAGAACATTAAGATGATAGTCATGCTTTATGGTTCCTGCCCATAGGCAGAAGAAACCATAGGCCCCTCTTCCATGTGCAAAAAACCAGTTCCCCCATGGTAGGAGGGACAGGCGGAAAATGCTGACCCGAGATTGGCAGCTTTTGACTACCCGAGGGCCCACCCAGAACACCCCAACATATTCTCTTGTCCACCCTGAATAAAGTGACTTTGACCTTTGGCTTCTACTAGAAGCGAGTCCCAGGGTTTTTCTTGTACCCTGTACGATTCTTGGCGCAGCAAATCGGGTCTGCGCCAGTCCGTACCCTCATCCCTTTTCCTCCCCCACCCCACCTCTCTTCCCACGCTCCTGCCTATCTCCCTGCCGGGCCAGTACACAGAACCCAATCAGGTAGGCGGGCTGCCGCACGGAGAGAGAGGACGAAACGCTGGGAACCTACATTAGTCAACCTTCTCAACAAGACACTATCTGTAGCCTGTTTATAAGAAACTTTGCGTACTTTAACAATGTGACTTCTTTGAGACTAGAGCTTCAATATTGTGTTGTATTTTGTATAATCTTTTCATGTTTACAAAGGATCAGATATTGGATTAAAGATGGAAAGTACATTTTAGACTTTGGACTCTAGTACAGGCACCCAAAGGATCTGTAATTAAACTACTTTATTTGGTGATAAATTGAGTCTGGTGGAAGTTCCTGAGATACTCAGGTCACTGCTGGATATGACAGTGCACGGACTAGAAGAATCTAGGTCTCTCTTTTGTAGACTGCCGTGTTCATTCTGCCACTGGCTGTGCTTGTGCTAAATATACCTTATCAGTCTTGTTAGTGAGTATCTGAAAGCCTTGCTGGACCCGAACATAAAAGAAACCATCCGAAAGAAATTAAAACATCTTCTCTAAAATGCTTATTTTCCTTGTGAATTGATTTTCAAAAAAGCATAGAGAATAAAAGCCAGCTCTGCCCACCAGTCGTAAGAAATGAAGTATAAATCTCTAAATGGTGTGGAGCACTGCGGAGTATTGCTTTGTAGTCTTAAAACTATATGAACTTGCTATTATAGACCAGGCTGGCCTCAAATTCACAGAGTACTGGGAATAAAGGTTTGTACCATAAAGCCCAGCCTTAAAAACAACTTAAATGTCATGTACCATGAGTTTCAATGGTTTTTGACATATATGCATTTTCCATTTGTATACTCTTTTATAAGATTTCATTATATGATTATGTCGCTATGCTCATTCTCCTATTGTAGTTTATTCCTAATTTGCTCCATTGCCAGTCTCTTATTTTTGCTTAAAACAAGCTTTCCTCATGTTCCTTTCTTTGGCTCTGTTCCATCTGAGTTCATGTATTTGTTTATGGATGCGTGCATGTGTGCTGTGACTGATACAGTCACTAATGTATGGGCAAGGCATATCATTGGAAGGGCCTCATTTGAGAATGATTTAATTCTAATGAGTCTTTCTTGTTTTAGTCCCCAAACTAGGTCTCAGTTTCCTCAATTAGAACTTTTCAGTACCATGCCAGCAGTGGCAATATGACTTGGCTACTAGCATGCCAAGGGCTAACCCCGCTGTTGACCCAGGGAGGGAATGCAAATGAGCTGGGATTTTACTTAATTTTTTTTTTTTTAATTTAGAGGAAGAGTTCCAAATCTGTCTGTCTTCCTCTTTCCTTCTTCTTCTTCTTCCTCCTCTCCCTCCTCCTCCTCCTGTTTTTTCTGATTGTTCCAATAAATCAGTTTGCTTTTTTCTTGTGTCTTCTCTCAAGTACATCGAGCAGGTACCTTCCTTTCTTACTGTGTAAGTTTTGGTCTTAGATTTGCTCTAATGTGCTTGTTTAATTATTATTGTTTCTCTTACTTTAAAGTTCCAACTTACTAATAATGTCTTTTTAAAAAAAACTGTGACTTTATTCACATTTTAGTACAAGAAGCAAAGATGAAATTTATCTTAATCTTTTGTGTTAAGTCAGTGATCAGAATTTAAAAAAAACATAAAATACAAAATTTTTATGCAAATTGAGATGTTTAATTCTTCTACATTGGGAAAAATTAAAGAGAAAATTGCACTGTCTTGAGGGTTCTCCATAGAAAAACATCTATAGTATATTTGATTAAACCACATTAGTTGTTGGAAATACGTAATTTTAGGTAATTCAGCATATTTCTAGTGGTTTGGGGGAGACGGCTCAGTGGGTAAGGGCTGACTGTGCAAGCCTGAGGGCCCCAGTTTGATCCTAACGCCCGTATGGAAGCCAGGCAGCATGCATCTACAACCCAGCTCTGGTGGTCGTGGGGTGCAGGTAGGATTTATACATTCGTGCATACTCACATAGCATACACACATTGATACAGTAGGAGAAGTCTAGTGAATACGGTCCACTTGTTTACCGTTAGTGTTTTGATCTTGCTTTCTTATTACCTCTAACAGGCAGATATAAAATTTACCAAAGTAAGTAACTTCTTCAATTTTTATTTTGTTTCCAATTCCCTTTTATTCTTTTCTATAGGTGACACATGTCTTGTAGTTCATGATCTGTTTTGTGTTCTGGCCATTATCCAGCACACTGAATACTTTAGCATTCAGAAAACATTTCCTCCTCCTGCTTGAGGTCAGCCTTAAATATTCAGTGGCTTATAACGTAATATATAAATATAAATATATAGTATATACAAATTTATATATGTGATATATAAATGCATGTAAAACTTAAACTAAACAAGTAACAGACACTGCTGTCTTTTGTGTAAAGAACTGATCATATTTCATTCTCTTCATTAAATTGCATAAATTTAATTTTTATATTAAAAGTTGGTACTTAAAAAAATATTGAAGACCACAGGCTTAAGTTCTGAGGTGATTTTTAGTCTTAATGGCATTATAGTAGTGGTTAACTTCTCAGTAGTTAAAATAATGCCACAGTCTTGAGTCAGATTTCAAGTGTAGTTTTGCTTGCTAACTTGATTACGAATTTCCTCCTACTGAAGTTTTTTTTTAAAAGAAATATTTATAAGGTCAGTGTGGAAAATTATCTTAAAGGGGGTAGCCACAAGATGGTGCTATTTCACCTGTTTTATCTATTATATTAAGATTAATAGGCATGGAAAAGATCTAGAATTACTTGCACATACTATTCTGGGGCATGGATTAGTATTCATATATAAGCTTGGTTTCATTTCTTATGCTAAACAGTAGGTGCTGTAGTTAACATGTTAGAGAGTCTTCTTGTTTTAAAATACTATTTCTGATACTTTGTTTTGACAGTGCAAGCAAGCTTAAGCATGGTATGTGTGTACATAGACATATAGCATCTCAATGTGTAGCTCCGGTTGGTCTTAGACTCTCTTTTTGCCTCATGCTCTTAAGTGCTGGCCTCCAGAGGTTCTGGAGGTTAAACTCAAAGCTACCAGACTCTACCACTGGACTCTGCCCCTTGTCCTGAGAAACAATTCCCCCTTTTCTCTTTTTTAAAAGAAATTTTGAATTATTTTATGAGTATGGGTGTTTTCCTTGCATGTATGTCTGCACCACATGTGTGCCTGGTGCCTATGGAGACCAGAAAAAGGCACTGGAATTGCAGATGGTTGTGAGCTGCTACCTGGGGTGCTTTATTTTTTATTTATGTTTTTTGATATAGGGTCTCATATAGGCCAGGCTGATTTTGAACTTGCTATATAGCTGAGGATGGCCTTGAACTCATAATCTGCCTACTTCTACCTCCCAAATGCTGGGATTACTGGTATTGACCACCATGCTCAGCTAGAGAAAGTCCTCTTAGTTTTTCTGAAAGTTAGATTTATTTATTGTGTGTGTACATATGTGTAGGCTGTGAGAATCAGAGGGCAGCTGTGGAAGTCGTTGCATCTTTCCTTTTGCTATGTGAGTCCGGGATAAACCTAGGTGTTCAGGCGTGGGAAGTGTCCAGGCAAGTATCTCTGTCTGCTGAAGCATCCTGCCAGCCCATGGAGAAACTTCGATATCTAATAATATTTAGTAGAAATAGTTTAATTTAGCACAAAATCCTAATAATTGCAACTTTTATGCTTAAAAATGAAGTTAGTTATTAAAGGAGATATCTGTTATCAAAACTTACGTTTCAAATTGTCTTTGTATTTTCAAGTAATCATTACTGTCCCTTTTTATTTACTGTTCTTTACAAGTGAAAGGAAACTTTCTATTTTACGCATTCCTGATTATTTCCTAAACAAAGGAGAGAAAATGAACTTTTTTGTTTGGTATTTATTTACGTAGAGGTAGATTCTCACTACGTAACCCAGGCTGGCTTGCACTTTGTGGCAGCACTCCTTTCTCTGTTTCAAGTGTGTGCCATCATATCTGAGTAGAAAATTAGGCTTGGTCGCCAGTGAGTTCCTTAATTTTTAAAGAAGAAAGGTAACTTCTGTAAATGTAGTTATATGTAGGAACAAGATGTACAGTAATTATGGAGATGCACCAGTCGAGTGACGATTATGGTCAGTCACCTGGCCACCTGGTGAAATAGACTTCTTATTGAACTCAGACAGCCCGGCCATAGGGCATGGTTTTAGGAGTTAAGCAGGCATGTAGTACATGTCTGTAAGTGTGTTTGGGAGGGCAAAGCTGTTGAGTTGTTCCCAGGGCATGGTAGGGGAAGGAAAGGAGGGAGAAAGGGAATGAAATATGTTTTTAATATTTTATAATTACTGTGTGTGTACACACACCCACCAGTGTCTGTCCACATGTGTATGCACGGTGCTGAGGACAGAGGAGAACGTCCAGCGTTTCCTATCCCTCTCCATCTTATTCCCACAGTGAACTTGGAGCCAGGAAGTCCCAGAGACCCTTCTGTGTCTATCATCCCTTCCTTCAAGCTCTGGGATTACAGGTCTAGGTACAGCCACACCCAGCTGTTTACATAGGTACTGGGTGCTTGTAAATCTTCTACTGTTCTGAAATTTATTAAATTATTTGTAGTGTATGGGGTGGAAGCTAGGGCCTAGTGTGTGCAGGTAAGCACTCTACCATGGAGATACATTCCCTGCTCCTGAAATTGCTTTGTCTTGAAAAACAAAATAGATATCTAGATAAATAAATAAATACATACATAAATATAGAAATAAAAGAAAAAACAACTAGAAATAGCACCCAGTAATTTGTCTTGAAAAATAAAATAGATAGATAGATAAATAAATAAATAAATGGAAAAAAAAAGAACAACTGGAAACAACACCCAGTAGACTTCAACAGCGGGATTGACGGGGTGTATCACTGATACAGAGCAGAGTGCACGAAGGGGGTTTTGACATAGAAACGGATGCCACTAGCTTCAGAAAGAAAGGCAGCGTGGTTTGTGGCAAAGATTTTGGGTGTGTAATATTTGGTTTGCAGTTGTAAACCTCATGGAATGTTGGAAACATTACTATCTAGAGTTTCAGGAGGGGATACGTTGGCCAAGATAATACAAGTCAGTGGTGGATGTTTAAACCTTGGTCAATCTAACTTTAAAACCTAGGCTTTTAGCCATTCTGCTATTTGCCTGTCTTGTGGAATGAAAGAGCTGTAATGAATCTAAATACCACTTCTAGTCTCCTCTATAATCAAATATATGTCATAGCTAAAAATATATAATTAATGTCAAGATTACCTATTTATTTCCTTAATAAAAAGCTTAACCAAAAAACCATTCATGACTGTGTCCTTGTAGGGTTTTTTTTTTTTTTGAAATGTTTATGAGTACTTACTCCACTATCATGTGACTTGACTAAATTCTCATTAGTCTAGACCAATCATAATTACCCCATTTTCCTTGCTATTCATGTTTAGATGTGGACTCATATCTGACCAGTAATTGACTGGTGAGATAGCGGAGGAGCTTTGATTAAAGGTCCTGGGAAAATTTCACTCCCATTTCTAAGTATTTTCCATTTGATGGGTGTTTAAAATTAGGGGTGTTGCTTTGTAACGTTGTTGAGAATTGTTCCATATAAAACGAAAGCATTGGTGGCAGTGCAGATGAAAGGGTGTTGAGGTCTTAGATCCTTATTGATTCTTGAGCTGCTAATTACCATATCTTAAAGCTGTTCTGCCGCAGGTCCAGGCCTTACATAAAATTAAAGAAAATTGTGCTAGGGATTTAGCTCATGGAATAGGGCTTGTCTAGCACCTACACAGCCCTTTGGAAAAATACCTTTCATCGTCTTTTGTGTATTAAATGCAGCATTTATACCCTAACTCTGACAATGATAGCACTAAACAAATTTCAGGTGAACATAATTTATGAGTACCAAATTAAATCTCTGATAAGATGTTAGCAAAAGATTGATGCCACGTTATGAAAATAGTACTCTGTGACCATATGGGTATTATAACAGGAGTTTAAAAATGTCTCAATAACAGCAAAAACCTTTTAACCTAAATTACTTTGTTAATACACCCAAGGGGGAAAATCAAATGGTCATCTTCAAAGGTGCTGAAAATGGTTCTGACAGAAGTTCAACACCTATTCTGACTGAAAAAACTTTTGAGAGAATAGGTAGGAATCACAGGAGAATCCCTTACAGGATAAAATACCTTTAACCTGGTCCAGGGAGATTACTCAGTGGGTGGGCGCTGGCTTTGCAAACATGGTACCTGCAGTAGAACCCTCAGCACCCGCTTAAAAAGACAAACCTGGCTGTTACTCCCACCCTGGCAGGCAGACTGATTCTGAGAGCTCACTGGCCAACCCAGCTGGCCAAAACTGCAAGATTCAGGTTCAGTGAGAGACTGTCTGAAGGCAATAGGACAAAGCTGTGGAGCAAGAAATCTCACTTCCTGCCCTGGCTGCAAATACTTCCTGCTGTGGTCTCCACATGTGCCGGCGTGGTGCGTACACCACACACCACATGCATTTATTTATTTGCTTGGTGGTTTACTGCCTTAGTCCTAAAGCCGGCGTCTCACTCTTCCTAAGGTCAGCAATAAAGTACAGTTGTGTAGTAGACACAGATATTTTGAATGCAGTGAGATTTGCATAAAGTGAATAGAAATGAGACTTTAAGTGATATAATCGTGTATTTGAAAACGTTTCAGAATCAAAACTACTAGTAACTTAAGAATTCAGTGAAAATATGTATACAAAGTAAGCATTTGTATATTTGAATACTTGATAACCTTATTTACAAAGTGAGAAAGAGAAGATAAAATACGTAGTATAAGCTTACCAGCTGCTATTTAAATCTGATAGAAAAAAAAAGCTATGCACTCATGTATGAAAGAGAGATCTGAACAAAAGAATAGTGTGTTACAATCTCTGATCAAAACATTTTAAAAGTTACTATTCAATTTCTTTTCACTTTAATCACAGATTTGATTCCAGTTACTATGAGGTTTTGTAGAATTGGACATTAGGCTTTATTGTAAAAAGGAGTGATACTAAGCTGTTCTTTGTTTTGGTAACATTCTAATTTTGAAATGTTAGTGTTTAAATGTTTTCTGGGTTTACAAAATACCAGTTTCACTATGACACCTTTATGGATGCAAATCCTTTCTTTTTCTCTCCTCTTTCCCAGGAGTCCTGTCCCTCCTCCCTCAGTAGCCCTGTTAATTAATTAGTGTGTGCGTGTACACATTTATTTGTTTAGCAGTATTGCGGAATGGACCTAGGGCCTTACACAGGCTAGTAAATATTTCACTACCCATCCACATCTCAAGCCCTCTTTTTGCTTCCTGTTTGAGACAGCGTCTCACTAGGTTGTCAAGACTAGTCTTAAACGCACTGTAGCTCAGGCAGGATTTAAATTTACAATCTTCTTGCCTCAGTTTCCTATGAGGGATGGCAGGCTCTCACCACAGGCCCAGCGTTAATAGTTTCCCCTACTTCCATGTCACACACATGTACATACTTACTTTAAAACAACAGTCTAAACTCTGTGTATAAGAGGGACTATAGTACTTGTCTTTCTGAATCGGGCGTGTTTCCCTTAGCCCCACGGTCTCCAGTCCTGTCCATTTCCTGCAATGATTGCATTTTTCCTTTCCATGGCTGAGTCAAATATCACAGTGTATCCACACACCATATTTTCTTCGTCCACCCACCTGCGGATAGCCAACTAGGCTAATTCCCTGCTTTGTCTCAGTGTGAACAGTGGTGTGCTGATGTCGATTCCTTCTGGCACATACCCAGGAGGAGAATAGCCAGATCCTATGAGGCTTTTTGAGGAACCACCATATTGACTTCAGTAGTGACTGCATTAATTTGTAGTCTCACCAGCCCTGTGTAAGCTCCACTCTCTCCATGTGTCAGCCATTCTGACTGAAGTGAGATGGAATCTCACTGTAGTTTTGATTTGTATTTCCTTGGTGACTGAGGATGTTGGGCATATTCTACATATTTATTGGGTATTTGTACTTCTTTTGAGAACTGTCTGTTTAATTTGTTGGCCCATTTATTACCTGTACAATTTGGGTTTTTTTTGATGTTTAATATCTTGAATTCTTAATTATTTCAAATATTAATCCCCTGTCTACCATATGGCACAGCATTTTATTACTAGTACAAGATCATCCGGAACAGTCTTTCCATCTGCCGTGATGACGGGCGGAATTTGAGATTGTGATTGCTCCGTTGTCCGGGTCCCGAGGTGAGGAGACCTGAAGTGGAGTCCTCAGATGACCCGTTGCTGGAGGCTGCTGAGGGAGTGACATTTACCAGACACGCTACTTGAAGCCTGTCTGACCCCTCTTCACTGATGCAACCCTTGTGTCAGAACAGTTTTAGTTTGTAAACAAAATTAATTTAGAAGAGCTTTCTGTAGAAGTACCAAAGATTATATACAAGTTTTAGCTATTTGATTTAGAGAAATTAAAGTCACCACAATTCAGGAACATGTTGGCATAAAATTTTTCACAATTCATGTAAGCTATGAAATGAGTCATTGCAACTAAAAAACCTATTTTCAAAGACAAAAATATCATGTCTTTTGTTTGTTACTGTAAATGCAGCATTTCTGACATTAAAATCCATTACAAAACTGGGCAAAAATTTCGATTACCATATGAAGGATCTGAGTTATTCCTTTGTACTTTAATATTCAAAATTCCTAAGTTGTCTTTATGTACATTTCAAAATTAGCAGAATGCTACTACTCATTTGAGAATATCAGTCACTAAAGCACCTTGTAATTTGACATTAATGCAGTGTATTTTAAAAATTTAATCCAGAAGTCTTTATCTTTTTATAGAATCTTAAATTGTAATTGACATAACTGATAATGAATGAGCTAAAATTGCGTAAATATATAGACCAATATATTCTTAAGATTATCACTTACTGATAGTAAATTAGATTTCCACACTAAATGATTTTTGTTATTTGGGCAATAAAATTAAACTATTAAATTCATTGCAACTTGTACTGTAAATAAACTATTAGCAATGAGCATAACTGTGAGAGCTGGTTTTATGAATTATTCACTGCAAACTTATTATCTCTGTGTCATTAGCATGTAAGATAATGAACCTAATTACCATGGCTGTAAACTCAAGGGAGTTAACAATTTATATGTAGAACTTTCTGGGCTGTGGTTATACCTCCCACCAGAGTATTCAGAGGATGTAGACAAATCCTGTTTCTCACATGCTTATTCTCCACTTGCTTATTATTTGATTTTTATTTTTAAGATTAGAGTTATAGTATTTTTCTCTTGATTTTTAAATAACAATAATAATATGTTATTATTTATATATAATAATCATTAGCAACCACTATTATTATTAATGTGTATATGCACATGTGTGTGCATGCATGATGAGGGCTTGTGTGTGAAGGTCAGAGGATGACTTTGTGGGGTTGGTTCTCTTCCTCTACCTTTATTTAGTAGGTTATTTACAGTACATACTGCACTGAATTTAATAGTCCGAGGGATTGAACTCAAGATGAGAAGCTTCTATTGTAAACGTCTTTACCTGCTGAGCTGTCTCTCCCACCGGTGAACACCTTTTAAAGGAGTTAGGAGAAATATCAAAAGTGAATTTGTTCATGCTTTTTTGGGTTTATTTAATGTTGTAGGTAAACAAGGTATTAAAGTATATATACATTCTTTCACACAAGTTAGCATCACCTAGGTTGCCATAAATATTATAATTTACTTGAAAACTCTAGGGTAAAAGGTTAATAATCAATTTTCTCCTCTAAAAGGATTTAGACTAAAATGATTTACTTTCACAGATCTTGGTATTAGCATATAGTCCTTTCTGAGCTCTGATTTCATGTTTCTGATCTTAATTTGAGGTTTTGATGAACTCCTTGAGTCTATTTTCTTTTATAGTATAGTATAAATTATCTGTAATAAGCTCTCCTAATTAAAGTTGATAAATCTACAACTGCCTCAATTATACATTAATCAATTATACACTAATTTAATTCTACTTAGCAGGATACAGTACATCATTAATCGGTTTCAGACTTAATACAACAGATTTAGAAGTAATCAAAATTTGAAGCATATTATTAGCAGGGAAAAATGAAGAATCCTAATATCTAGTAATTCACATATCAGCTCTAATAAACTAAGATTTCTTCTTAAAAAATGAAAGCATACAGCTGCTGTTTATTTTATTGTTGAGTGCCATGGGCAAAAGTGATGAGTTTTTATACTAATAATATTACTAATAATATATTTCAGGTTTTTTGAGAGAGTGAGTGTTCTTTTGGCTTTTTTTTCTTATGAAAGCTTTTGGCTTTTTTAAAGATTTATGTTAATGTTTTATGTGTATGAGTATTTGTCTGTACACATGTATATGAACCATATGTGTGCCTGGTGCCCACTGAGGTGTAAAAAGTGTATCCAGTCACCTGGGATTAGAGGTATGGATGGTTGTGAGCTACCATTTGGGTGCTGGGAACAGAACCAGGGTCTCCTGTAAGAAGCAGCAAGTGAGTTAACCATTGCCAATTCTCCAGCCCCAGCTTTTGTCTTATTAGTTAATTAATTTCTGAGACAGAGTATCTCTGTTGTAACTCTGGCTGTCCTGGAACTCACTGTGTAGACCAGGCTGGCCTCGAACTCACAAAGATCTGCCTGCCTCTGCCTCCCAAGTGCTGGGATCAAAGATGTGCGCCATCACTACCCAGCCAAAATTCATTGTTTTAAAAACTTATTTTTGTCATAGCATGTATGGAATATTAGTAATTTTGAACTGAGAGTTTGAATTCGAATATTATACATTTTGAACATGTGTACAAATATATTTTATTTAAGACTTGGGCTAGAGAAGCAATGAGTGGATGTAATCGATGTGATGATCGTTAGTTCATTGATTATAGTTCTTTGTCTTCTTCTCTTTTTTTTGATCTTGGTGACTTAAGTCTACCTGAGCAATGTGTTACAAACTTGATGCAATACTTTTATTATTCCTCTGCTCATTGAACTAATTCCTCATTCTTTGTATAAACTCATGTTGTTGGAAATTCTCCTTTTCCTAGCCTTGTTTCTAATACATTAGTGTTTCTCTGTTTACCTAGCTTATATGTTTTTCTAAGAATGTTCTAAAAGGGGCTTTTGGGCCTTGGAGACTGTTAAGTTTATTATGCCTTTTTGAGGAAGTCAGTTTTGGTTACAAGTTTCTGGGGAGCCCATGAGCATTTGAGTCTTAGATCTCAGGGCAACCCTTAAAAATGCAATGGGAATATTTGCTTATAGTTAAAAACCAAGTTAAAAGAGATGACTTAAAAAAACAAACAAACAAAAAAACGAGAGATCTTGTCCATATTTATTTATGTCTGATCCTACAAAGCAAAACGATTCGATTTTGAGTACTTATGGTTGTCTCATCTGTAAAATTATGTCTTATTTCTTTCTGTTTCTGCCCTTCCACATAGTGTGACTAAATGAGTCTGACTCACACCACTCCCCTGTACTTTTTCTCTGCACTCTCTGTACATTTTCCCTGGACATTCCCTGGCTTTAATCACTATTTTCAATCATTTCTAAATTTCATGGTTTCTTAGTCGTGCGTCCTGCTCCATATTTCTCATCTTCTATTAATGTCAGCGTCATCAAACTTGATAATACTAACGACTCTTTTCATAGGAAGCAAGTTTTACAACTGAATAAAAACCTTTGTAGTGCCAAGAGTTTACAGTGCAGTAAGCCCCTGCCCTTCTTTTTTGAGAAGCACTCACTTAGAATGCTGTTAGGTTGCTGTCTTGATACAGTTTTAGTTCTTAAAATATGCTGTAAACTTTTTAATCATTTTCCAAATTAAAATGATTCTTCATAGCCTGCCAGGTATCTCTACTTCTCTCCGAGGTATTTTAACAAGTTTCTTAGTACTTCATATTAATACTTTTCATATATCCTAAAGTCCAGAAATGTAGTAATGATTTTTCTTCTAGACTTCTCTTCTACTCTTTTCTTCTGCGTTTACAGTTCATTTGTTTATAGCTGATTTCAAAACACCTTTTTGTTCTGCTTTGATTGAATACTTTGATTATTCATTATTTTCTTACTTATTCATTCTTTTTAGTTAATTCCAACATCAGAAGAAGAGGTGGGAGGATCTAGAATTCAGGGTCACCCTTGGCAACACACAGACTTCAAGGCCAGCCTGGGCTACACGAGATCCTGTTTGAACCTCCCTCCCCACAAAAGTTTTCATATTGTCTTCACATTAGATTGGTATTCCAGTTGGTCATGGAAGTTGAGGTTGAAATGCTTTCTCAACAATCTGAAGGCTGTCTTCCTTTGGTAGCCAGTATTCTTGTGAGAAGTGTAATTCCGTAATGATTTTATTCTTTATGTGAGAACTGTTTTTGTTTGAACTCTTAAAATCTTCTTTACTCTTAAAACCCTCTACTAGTCTGTAATTTCAATGTACTATTCTGTAGAACATTATAGTACTGTATGATAGTAATGTAATTACTATTCTGTAATTTTAAACTTTATTTTATCCATATGAATATTTTTCCTCCAGGTATGTGTGTACAGTGTGCATGCCTGGTGAGTCGGGTCCCCTAGAACTGTAGTGACAGATGTTCCTGAGCTGCTGAGTGGTGGGGGTCAAACCCAGATCCTCTGGAAGAGCAGCCAGTGACTGCTGTGTCATCTCTCTGTAACTTCTTGATGTGATTTTTTAAAATCCTTCCATGAATTTGTTTTCATTGTGCTGAGCAGGTAATGGGCCATTATGACAGAGGCTTAAATGTCCTTCCTGTCATTTTTTTTTTTTTTTGTTAGAGAATTTTTAGTAATTTGTTTCTACTGTGTTCTCTGGAGCTATGAATTAGTTACTTGCCAGTTTCCTCTTAATGGGTACTTAGAAGTTTTCTGAGTTTTCCACTATAAAAATACGTTTACAATATTGTGTGTGTGTGTGTGTGTTTACGAAAATTTCCACCTTTTCTATAAAATATAGCTAAATGACCTCACATTTAAAATTTCAATTGTGAGCTGTCAAATGAAATTTGCATTAAATTACTTGTTATACATGACTATAATAATACTTTTGTGTGTGCTTGCAAGTGTACATACACACACTTGCACAGATGCATGCTTGCCCATATTTGTACATGTGGAGGCGAGAAGTCGATGTATTTAAAGCTGTATTATTTTTAGTTATGTGTAGGTGTGTGTGCATGTAGGTTGTGTATTTGAGTGTGGTGGTTGTGGAGGTCAGAAGTGTCCGCTTTCTGGAGCTGGAGTTACAGACTGTTCTGTACCACCTGATGAGGCTGCTCAGAACTGAACTGGCATTCTCTTTGGAAGACCAGCAAGTGCTCATAATGGCTACAACATCCTTCCAGCCCCCAAAGGTCAATATTTTAAAATTACATTTTGTGTGTGTGTGTGTGTGTGTGTGTGTGTGTGTGTGTGTGTGTGTGTGTAGGAGTTCTGAGATTACAGATACGTACTGAGACATCCATCTTTTTCCGGAGTTCCAGGAACTGATCTCAGATCATCAGACTTTCCTGTGGTGCTATTGCCCACCTCGCCTTCTTCCTGGCCCTTCACCTTATTTCTTTACAGGGTCCCTCACTGAATGGGAGCTCACTCTTTTATATGACTGTCCAGCAAGCCTGTAGGGTACAGCTGTCTCACACCCCAGCACTGCTGGGCATCTTCTTCAGTTGCTTCCCACCTGATTATTTTTGAGACAGGCTCTCTTATTGAACCTAGAGGTCACTGCTTTGGATAAACAGCTGTCTGTCTGTCTCCTCACAGTTGCCAGCTGTCCCTGTTTTTACACAGGCGCTGGGGATCTGAGTTCACGTCACCATGCCTGCACAGCAACCACTGTACCAGCTGAGCCATCTCCAGACTCACTGAAGGCTAGAACGTTTTACAACGATTGATTTAATTCTTATTTTGAGTGTTTATATTGAATGTATGTATGCACACTACATGTGTTCAGTGCCCTGCTCCTGCAGAAGAGGACCAGAGTTCATTTCCAGCACCCAAGTCAGGAGATTCACAGCTGTATGGAACTCTATCTCTGGGGTTTCACTCCCTCTCCTGACCTCCCAGGGGCCCATGCAGACAGATACACACATAGGAAAATAAAATAAATCTAAACAAAAATTTAAAAAACGAAATCATTTAAAAAGGAAATAAAATAGTTATTCCTAAACTCACTGGGTAGTTGTTGGTAAAGATATGAATGAAGGAGATCTGGGATGCTGTTTGTATGTAGAACTGAATTAGAATCATGGCTTTTGGAAAAATTATTGAAGACAAAGCGACAATGGGAGGAGACTAGCCTGTGTTCTATTCTTCAGTAGCACAAGAAATTTGAAGATGGAGTCAGTGGCTAGTGCGGGGCACTAGGTGGCGCCATTAGCTTACACTGCTGTTCTGAAGGCAGGACGCTGAAGTGAATGGTCTTAATTATTGAGTGTCTTTCAAGATAATACTGTAATTCTTGATTTTTTTCTCCTTCAGTGATGATATTTGAAAATCTTTACTGATATTTGTGTTTTAATGCAGTTTGTCTCCTAAATAAACTATATTCTAAAAGCCACAATCAATTCTTTTGTAATTTAAAAATTAAGACCATGTAAAATATATTTCTATTTAGAATCATTTCAAGCAGATTTTGAAATGACTTAGACACATGGAATTTGATGTGTTAATATACTTGTCACCTTATTCTAGGATTAGTATATAATTCTATTCATCTTTTTGAAATACTGAAAGTAATTCCCTGGTTCTGTCTTTTATCTTAAGATTCCAGATTCTAAATGATTATATGTTTTAACTTCTAGATATGATTTGTACTATTAAATTTTTATTGATGGATGTATTGTGCAAGTGACAAAAACCATACGTAGCTCAAGGTTGTTAAACAAATGGAAATTTAGTAAAAAGATACTGGTGTGACTTAGGTAAAGCTTAACTCAGTGATACATCAGCTAATTGGCTTATATTCTTATTTTTTTGCATCTGTCCTAGAGGTCCAAACTAAGTGTTTTTATGTCATAGTAGCCCTACTAGGACTGGCATGGGTCCCAGACCTGTTCCCACAATTAAAGGTGAAGCTTGTATTAGAAATGTACGGCTCAAAAATGTTTAGGTGAACCAGATACAGTAACACGTGCTTGTAATCCCAGCACTAGGTTATCTGAGGCAGAAGGATCAACACTCCATGTTCAGCCTGGTCTACAGAGTCAAAAAACAATAGATAATAATAAAATACTAGAGTGTTCAAGTGATACAGTCTTCCAAGCAAATTTGAATGTTGTTAGGGGAATAAAGAATGGTTAGAGCTGGAGAGATGATTCAGCAGTTAAAAGCAACTGGCTGTTTTTCCATAGGCCCTAGGTGCGATTCCCAGCACCCACATGGTGGCCCACAACAATCTGTAACTCTAGTTCCAGGATATCTGACATCTACCTTTGACCTCGGAGGGAACCGGGCAACCAAGTTGTGACAGACATACATGCAGGCAAAATACCATACATGTCAAATTAGAGAGAGAGGGAGAAAAATGCACTCATTTCTTTAAGAAAGCCACTTAAAACTTTCTTAAGTTTTCCTTCAGTAGAATTACTTTATTTTAACCTCATCTCTGTTACAACTAGTTATGACTTCTGTCAGACCATATCCTCATTGACAAAATTAGGGCTATAGACTGTTGATACAATTATTGTATTGTAATGATAAAATAACGCATAAAACAACTGGCCTATGCCTGGCATTTCAGATACTTCATCAGTGAGGTTGTAAGTTAGGTACATTAGGATTTTATCAGTCTTTGTTATACATCTCAGATTAATTTATGTGCTCTGAATATCCCAAATGTAAATTTATAACGGTCAATTTTAAAATTGAATTTAGCTTAATGGTCACTATTTTCAGAGCTTATGAAGACTTGATACGTCCCATCCTGTTCTTGTCTCACCTGTATTTGTATGCTGACATGCATAAGTTTCTGCAAGATTTTATAATTAATCTACATTGGGAAATATAAATTATCTTTAAAGACTAGCAATAAACATAATGAAACTGTGATAAATGACTTTATTGTTTGGGGAAATAATGTAAACTGTTTTATGTGTGTGAAGAATATAAGTTGGCAGCAAGGGAGAGAGAAGAATGATTAAGTATTGCTTAAACTTGTTTTTTAATTAAAGTGTTTCATAGCTGTGTATAGTATTCAGAAATGTATTTTAAATGTAACATTAATTTTTCATTTACAATTCATCTTTATTATAACATATTGCATATATTTATCATAATTTTTTCCCACTGACTGTAAGCTCTTTGTAACCCATTTAGGTTAACTGGTATGCAGTATTAAGAGCTTCCATGATGACTTTTAAAGTGATTCAACATTATAGATTTAGAAACACAGAATTTCAGTACATAACAATATAATGCAATTCTTGATAGTGATGGAATAAAACAATTTTTTAAAAACCATGTACTAGTACCTCATTATTCAACTTACAACATAGTTTAGTTAGTTATAAGCTGTGTTATACTTGTATCATTCATTTAAAATCAAGAAATGTCAGCGTAAAACATTATGTTATTTCACTAATTTTTGCCATATAGTATTTTGTAGATACAAATTGTACCACATAAGACCAAACGGTGATATAAACAGAGAGGGCTGATCATTTTTATTGTTCATTATTCTGTGTGGTATGTATTCTAGTTGTAATTTATTTATAAGATTGTTACATTACACAGAAAAGAAACTGTACATATATGAAGTGCTAATAAGGAGATATACCATTCTCTAATACTTTAAAGTAAAGAGAATGTTTTAAATACTAAGAGTAAAAATTGATTTAATCAGTAATAGTGACGATTTTTAAAACAAGAATGGTTAAGCACATAAAAAGTAATATGCCTGATTTTAAATAAGGGACTGCTTCGTGAGTTATATCTGTTGACCCTTGTACCCAGAATTAAAAGGCGATATCCATAATAGTTGGTACATTTGAAGATAACCATAATAAGCTCACTATGTGTTAGCATAACCATGTATTTGTGAAAACGTACTAAAGAGTAGTAGTATTTTTAATACTTGTGCAAATCTCTTTAATGTCTGACTTAATAGAGGACAGATGGATCCTCATCTGCTTCTGAATTCAATCTGTGACAGTTTTTTGTTTTTGTTTTTGTTGAAGTGTATGGATGTATACAGCTTCAGTGAGATACATTTAAGTGAAAGCTAACAAGAGTTTGTAAAGTAGATGCTCTAAGAGTAACCTGAATTCATACATGAAAATAAACATAATTATACTCCAGCTCCATTATCTTAAAAACTGTAAAGAAAACAAAACCCCCTCCAGACTTCACAGCACACGAACATTCATTCCCATTTGCCATTCGTGTGATGTCATTACATATTATTTGGCATCTGAAAACCTTTTTACTGTATACTTGTTAAAAAATAAAATTGGGAATCTGGAGAGATGGTTCAGCAGTTAGGAGAACTTGTTCTTGCAGAGGACCCGAGTTCAATTCCCAGCACCCACATTGTGCCTTGCAACCATCCATAACTCTATTTCTGGGGGATTCTTGGCCCTTTTCTGACCTCTTTGGGTACCAGGCACACACATATGGTGACATATGTACATGCAGGCAAAACACTCATACACATCATATACATAAAGTAAAATAAATAAAACTTTAAAATTAAAAAAAAAATGTAAAAGGCAAATCATTTTTAACTTTGTGTATTTCCTGGGAGTGTTCTGGGGAAGCTGATGAAATGCTGGCTGGATCTAGGTATCATTAACACATTTTTCCTGGGTGTAATGATGTTTATCTGTAAATCCCGAGATTTTGGAAGTTGAGGAGGATAATGGATGAAAGCTTCCTAGGCCAAATAGGAAGATCCTAATCTTTAAAGAAAAGTTTGGAGGGCCATACAGAGAAGAGCATGGGCCTGAGAATTTAAAGGCTTCAGCAAACATGTAGATTCTGATGAGCAAGCTTGTCATTGCTGGAGGTCATACTTTAGCCATAGGCCCTTTAAATGAGGTGGTGTCCATAATAGTGGGCGTGACAGCAGTTAAGTAGAATATTACTGCTCTGTTCAGAAGTTTCTAAAGCACCTGTGCAGAGATCTGCTATAGGACACTTATTTTTCAAGACCAATTTTTAGTGTAGAAAAACTGGAGTATTATGGGAAACAAGGCCCATGTCATACAGCAAGCAGGAGCAGGGATAACAGTGTGCTCTTCTATTTGGCTGTGATGTACGTAGGAACAGAAACCGGTCACATCATCTTAAGGAAGAGAGTGAATGAGCCTCCCTAGAAGTAGAGGCTTCTACATGCTGAGCTTTTCCCTTCATGTAGCATATATTTATCTTAGCATCAACTTGTAGGGGTTTTGATAACTCCAAATTGGCAGTTGTTTAAGAAGGCCTAGAAACAGAACAGACCTCGGTTGATATTTGGCAGTAATTAAGTGTTGGAAAATTTAACTCTAACACTATTAAGCATTTAACCCATTTGTGTTTTCATGCTTTGAAATTCAAAGCATATCTGTTCCACATTTTTATTTCTATATATTTTCACAAAAGTTTTGTTTTAAAATATTTTTTCTTGCTGTGTTTATCAAAATTATAATTATTTGGTATGAGAAAGCACTATACGTTTTCATTTAACTTGAACTTCCCATTGATATGTCAAGCAAATAAATACTTGTTTCCTGAATGGAAACCAACTGTACTATGGATTCATTGATACTGCATCATTCATAGGGATTTCGCATGTTGAGAAACCTTAATTATTCTGAATATACTCATGTTATGATGTGGAGATGATTTGTTTACTGTCTTTAATGTGACTAAGTCAAAATATAAGTAGTTATTTGCATAAAGGGGAAATGTTGCTAATATTTTTTGCTTTGTTGAATGTTAAATATAAGATTAATTTTCCCTGTAGGAGATATGAGGATGTTTTCACTCATTTCTGTAGCATTATAAACGTCTAACTTTATGATCTCTCTAGTGGTGATATTTTACTGCTCCTTTTGTGATAGCTAAGTTACAAGCCACGCATTTGGTTCCTGCTGGTCTGGCGTAAGACTTTACTTTTCTTTCGTCAGTTTACTGTTTGGTTATTTTGTCAGTTTTCATGCACTTGCTTATTTTACTTGCAACCTGGTTCTCAATTTACAGAAAATCTTTGGTGCAGCAGGCTGTTCTTCCCGTGAGTGTGCCGCCGCCTCTGTGGTCCGCAGTGCACCTCTCGGGGACCGCAGTGCGCTCATCCTCTGCCTCCCATGCTCAGGCTTTTGCCTTAAACTCTCACATTGGTATAATGAAAAAGTAGACGAGAAGGCCTCTGAGGTGTGGCTCAGCGACAGCATGTTTCCTTATGGTGCAAGGCACTGGGTTTGATTCCCAACAGTGCAAAAGAAAAGAAGAAGGAAAAATAAGGGGTAAAGTAGAGGTCAGTGTGTGTGTGAGTGTGTGTGTGTGTGTGTGTGTGTGTGTGTGTGTGTGTGTGTGTGTGTATTGTACATGCTAGGCCAAGATTTTTTTTTTTTTTAAATGCATGAAACAGGGTTTCTTGAGTTAGTGTGTCAGACTTGGGGGTGTATAGCCCAGATCCTCCTGTAAGAATGCAGCTCAGCTGTGGGAAGTGTGATCACCAGAAAGTTTCCAGCTATCAGTTGTATGGGGTCTGAGCCCTTACCTCTCTGTTCCAGGGTAGCGCTTCTCTTACAGTCAGTCAGGATGGAGAGGCATTGTGTCCCTGACGCTTTCCTCAGGCTGAGATGACTACAGCAAGTGGTGCAGCTTCACTCCTTCTCATCCATCTGACAGGGCTTGGTCCCTAGTAAACACTGCACCTAACAGACTGAGTTAGTGTCTGTGTTCAGAAAATTCACTTGTGACATGGAGCTCCGGATGTCCTTAAACTTTCTGTAAGCCTCTGTACAAACTTTCTATGGATAGGCGTTTCTGACGGGTTGTAGCTTTTATTATATTCTTTAAGACTTGTGTTTTAGGTCTTTCACATCAAGCACTCAAGTAAAAGTTTTATTTGTTTATTCATTTATTTATTTATCTGGGGGCAAGCTCCATATAATTTTATGTCGTGTATCAGTGTGCCAGCCATGGCGGGCCGTGAGCATGATGGCAGAGACACATTGTAAGGTCCTGCTGTCAGTAGTTGCATAGATGGAGAGATGAGAAAAGAGCAACTGCTGGTGAAGAAAAAGGACCCTGCCCCACAAAAAAATCACCATGAAGTGTTTAGCAGAAGCCTTTACAAGCCTGAGCAAGGCCTAGACAACCATAATATTGAAAGGTTTTCATTACTATTGATGAGTATTCTGGTACATTATCTGTTTATTAACAAATGTATGCTAAGGAAAAGCAAACAAACTACCATGGACATATTCTCAAGAGCTTCAACTAGGACACTTAACAGACTCAGAAGTATGCTTTGTCACCACAGGAAATGAAGCCCTTTGCACATTTCAGGCCTTGTCCCGGGTGGGAATCAGTGATGTCTGTGATTTTGACACTTTGGTCTGGGCTAATGTAAGTTTGATATAACCTTCTTTTTTTTTTTGGTGGTGGTGGTGGTGGGAGACTAGATATCTCAGGCTAGTCTAGAACTTCTGATCCTCCTGCCTTAGATTTATGAATGTTGGCTTTATGGACATGTGCCACTATATAAGGTTTGTGCTGTTCTGAGGATGGGCCCCAGGGCCTTAGCAAAACACTCTGCAAACTATGCTTCATCCCTCTCTCAAAAAAGAAAATAATTAATGAAATAAAGACAAAAGGAAATAAAACATTTTGTATAGAGCAGTACAATTTCAAGTTTAAGTGTTTTAAGTTATTACAAAGAAGCAAGAAAATTAAGTATAAAAGTTTTTAGTAAGCTAAATGTTATTGAGAGGATAAAATTGGAATGACAAGTCGGCTCATTGGTGGTAAAGGCTGTTGCCACAAAGCCCGGTGGATGACCTGAGTTCAATTACAGGGACTCTCATAGTAGAAGGCAAGAACCATCGCCCAGGGGTTGTCTTCTGATTTCTCTATCCTAATTTTTGCATGCCAACATATGAGCAAACACACACACACACACACACACACACACACACACACACACAATAATGAAAGAATAAAGTTTTTGTAAATTTAGTGCACTGTATTCAGTGGTTCTGAAGCGCGTTTGTATTTACTCCCCACTCACACACTGTCTCACAGAGTTACTTCCAGTGTTTCATTGATGGGGAGTGCACCATCCTTGTCTTTGTGTTGCATTCTTACTATACTTTGTCTATGAAAACCTACGGCTGTGTTATAATGGCCTATAGTATTCAATACTATAACATGTTACACATGACTGTAGTCTGAGAGCAAATATCCAGCCATTCCGTGCACCTAGATTTGTTGCAGGCCGTTCCTTCTGGTTTGTATAAACACACTCTAGTGTTGCACAGTGACAGAATCTCCTTATGTTTTTCAGAATGTATCCCCATCATTAAGCATCACATGAGTCCTCTGAACCTCTAATTTTGGTCAACATCAAAGCCAAAGCTTTGTTAACATGGGAACATTCTTCAATACCACAGCAATTAACACCCTGGCAGAGGCTGCTTGAGCTGGTTCAAATATACCACTCTGCACTGGCCCTTGGAGACTCGAGCAAAGCCCATTGTGAATGTATAGATGGCAGCTGTGTGACATTTAATGGAGCAAGAGATTAAAGGGTAGAGATGAGGCTCTTACGTCATAGAGAAGCTATGTGGTCCAGTCCTATGGCGATGATGGCATCAGATACTTTAGTAGCAGTAACTTGAAATGTAGGTGCTGGGGGCAGCACCTAACAGTTATGGGAAGGGAGAATGTATTAGTTTTCTGTTGCTGCCATGACAAATTTCCACAACTTCGGGTTAGGGTTAGGGTTAGCTGTATCTTTTTATGATCCCATAGTTCCTTAGTTCAATAGGATGTTAAAGTTTCTCACTGAGCTAGTTTTCTGCTCTACGTTTGTTTTCTCCCTTGCCCCACTCTTTGGGAAAGGAGACTAAGTCACTCAAGCTTGCCTTGAACTTGAATCTTGCCAGCCGGGATGGGAGGTACAGCTGTTCTGCTTCAGGTTTCACTTGGCTGCAATTATAGTGTCACCTGGATTTCTTTCTGGGGTCTCCAGGGACCAATGCTTCCAGGCTTGTTCAAGATGATGCCTGAATTTGTTTACTTTGAGTTACTCTTATCTGCCTTTTTTTTTTTTAACTTTCCCCTTTCTGATATTTTAGTGTGAATCTTTATAGCTCACTCTATTATATCCTTTTCCTTTTCTCAAACTATCACTTCAGACAGCGATTCCTCCTTACTTTTTGGAAGATAGGATCTCACTGTGTAGCCCTGACTTTGAACTTGCTTTGCAGATCAAGTTGGCCCCAAACTCACCTTGATCTACATGCCTCTGCCTCCTGAGTGCTGGGATCCAAGGCCCATGTCATCATGCCCAGCCAAGGCTCCATGTTTTCATCAAAGCACTTTCTCTGTTATGTTAACTAGGTTCTGAGCCATGCTGTTTTATTCATTCATTTTTAAGTGTTCTAATTTTATCACTTTTCAAATCCATCAATTATTTGGGAACTATTTTAAGATTAAGTTCATTTACTTTTTTAGTTTTTATTTATATTATGCGTATAGTGTTTTACCTGCATTTATGTCTGTGTACCATGTACTTGGTTGGTGCCCTCAGAAGTCAGAAGAGGGCATTGAGTCCCCTGGAACTGGAGTTACAGATGGTTGTGAGCAGCCATGTAGGTTCTGGAAATTAAATCCTGGTCTTCTGGAAGAGTAGTCAGTGGTTTTAACTGCTTAGCAATCTCTCTAGTCAGAGCTGTTTTGTCTTGTGTGTGTGTGTGTGTGTGTGTGTGTGTGTGTGTGTGTGTGCATGTGAGTGTAAGCCAGAGACATTGGATCCCCTTGGAGCTGAAGCTATGTCCGTAGGACATGGGTGCTGGAAACCAAACTCAGGTCCACTGTAGGAGAAGCAAGTGCTTTCAGTCATGGAGCTACCTCTCTATCCCCTAAGAATTGTTTTAAAACACTAGCTTTTGAAAAATAACTTATTCCCCAGCCCTTCCTTCTTTTCATATGTTATTTCAGGTTAGCATGTAAAGCATTGTGTCTTACCACAGGGCCTTCATTTAGAACTTACCTACTTGTTTCCTTTTAGAATTTATATTTACATTGTGTTTAGAAAACAAGTTCTGTGTGATGTTTGTTCTTTCATTTATTTACTCTAGTAGATGATTACTCTTTCTAATGTTTTATATATACAAGATAAAATTAATACAGTATGCATTTTCTAATTGTTGGAAATAGAAGTACAACTATTTGGGATGAATCATGAGTACACAGGTATCTTACGTATGACTTTCATATTTTATATGCTTTGCTGGTCAGTGCTGGACAAAGTTAGGTAGAAATTCGTGTTGCTAAGTTTGTTGGGTTTTTTTCCATTAAAAAATCTTCTGGAGCTTGGGGTGTGTGTGTGTGTGTGTGTGTGTGTGTGTGTGTTTAGAGGTTGGATACCTACTAGGTAGCCCAAGCTGGCTTGGAACTTACTGTGTAGCCCAGTCTGGCCTAAACCTGATCTCAAACTGGCAATCCTCAGCCTGTTGAGTAGTGGTAGTGTAACAGGAACGTACTCATATGCCTGACATTTTTTTTTCTTATGGTTTTTTTTCAGCAGTGCAGTAATATGAACATTGAGCACTAATGAATTTCTCTCCGGATTTCCAATACGTGTTGTAATTTCCTTCCTTTTGTCTAATAATGTTGCTGATATTCTAGTGTGATATTAAGAAGTGGTAGATACCTTTGTTGGGTCCCCTGGAGCTGGACTTCTGGGTGGTTGTGGGTGGTGGGAACTGTAGTCTGGTCCTCTGTAAGAGCAGCAAGCACTCTTAACCACTTAACCACCACACCCACTAACCTCAGTTCTCTGTGTTTTAGAAACTTATTTTCAAACTTTGGGCATTTTGAATTATTTTTAAAAATTTTATTCCCAACGTAATCTATGTTATTTTTCCACCTTTTAAGAGATTTTTGTTACTCTTTTTATATTATTAATACTCAAAGTATTTGGGCTGGTGAAATGGCTTACAGGAAAAGGTTCATGTTGCCCAGCCCGATGACCTGAGTTGATTCTTCAGGCTCCAATCGTGGAAGAAGAGAATTACTCCCACACCTTGTCTTCTGACTCTGCACGTGAGCCATCGTGCAGCCATGCACACATGTTTGCACACATGTATCCATACATGCAATAATAGAATAGAATTATTTTTAAAGACTCAGAGAGAGAGATAACAGATCTAAAAAAAAACTTTCTAAGTTTTAAAATAGAATCGGTTCTTTTCCAGTGATGCTATATCTGTTGTTTCTCTCAGACTGCTAATGGTTTTTACCCCGTTTGCTCCGTGTGTTCCATAGTGCGTGTTATTTTTCTCCAAGTTTCCATTACTCTTCTTTTTTTTTTTTTTTTTTTAACTTGGCTTTCTCTCTTTTCTCAGCAGTTTCATTCAAATGCATGGTGACAGTAATTGCACGGGGTAGGACTGACTTACCAACTGAGCCACTGTTAAATACTTTATAGTGGTGTTTCCTGATGTTGGTGTTTGGTTGTTTCTTGGATCAGATTGGTTCTGTTTCTTACCTTCTAGGACCCAGGAAGGAGAGTACAACTGGAACGTCAGTTTAGTTTGCCAAGTTTGTAGTAGTCTTTCTGCTCTCGAAACATTTTTCCGTTTTCAGTTTACCGTCTGTAGAAAATGGCACTGCCTGGTTGAGGCAGATGGGCAGTCAGTCACCTTGCTGTACACAAGTGTTAGAGGGCAGTCTCCAGGGTTTGCGGACTTTGAAGCTTCGATGGTCCGCCTTCACTGTATTCTGTTGGTTTGACGTTTGAGTCAGAGTCTCCCTATGCATGCTTGGTTGCCCTGGAACTCAGACTCGCCTGCCCTCGCCCTGATCTCCAGGTTCCGGGGCATTCCTCTGTGCCTGGCGTCACTCTGCTTTTAAAGACACCAGGCTGCCTTTTGGGTGGGATGACAGTGTAAGTTTGTTTGCGTTCCAAAGTTCTTCTGGGCTTCTTTCCTCCAGTGTCCGCTGCTGCCGTTCTGTTCTTTACTGTTATGCTTACCTTTGAGTAGTTCTAGTGAAGCAATCAAAAAGTCGTGCATGCACTGAACTCTTTGGTTTAATCTGCCCAGGTCCAAGTAACAGCTTTTATTTTTCCATAATCATTTGGAAATTATGTTCCTATGTAGATTTAGACCATCGTAATGGATACATTAAGAGATATGAAAAGTGTGTGCGATAGTCATTTGTAGCAGGTAAAGAAAATAATTGTTGGTGAATGCTTACTTGTAGTGGGTGAGGCTGGTGTTTATTTGATGCTGTGAGCTTGTTGATGTCGATTGGCAGCTGTGGTCCCACACAGCGGCGTTCCTTGTCCTTTATAAGCTGCTGGGTGTTTCTTTTCCTTCGGTGCTAGATCTGAACTAATGGCTGTGTTATTCCCTCTGTAAGCTGTTGAGTAATGACTGACCAACAAGACTTGATGAAATTCGTTGAGAACATTTAGGGGGCATGTGAGGGTAAAGAGTTACTTTAAAGGAAAGACATTCTGTCTTCTAATCTTTGGAGAGTAAGTAAAGTCATATTCTGAGCTAGCGTAGCTACCTATCTGAAACTGTTACATTAAGGAAGAAACTTAGGTCTCTGAGGATAATATTTAAGTTAGCCATGGAGCCCTGTCTCCTCTAGAGCTTTAGTACATGAAATAATTCCTCTGATTGACTTCGGACAGCAATCAAAGTAATTATTGGTACTGCTAGTCAGAAAAGATCCTGAATAAAAAAAAAATTGGAAGGTTCAATTTACATTAATGTGAAGATCAAAAATGCCAAGTTTTGAAACATTACTATTGTTTTTACTAAAACAAGCCAAGTTGGAAATTTATATGATGTCCTTTCATTATTTCTGTTACATAACTTGTGTTTTTATAACTTGTGTGGGCCTGACATTTTGTTTGTTTGGTAATATTGGTGATTTTAGTCTTTTGTTTTGATTTGATTTGTGTTGACCCGATGTTTTAGCAAATTAGCTTCTTGGACTGATTCAAAAGCATTGTATTTTTTGAAATATATGTTTTTTCTTTAAAAATTTGCTTTTCTTTTTTATTCATGGCGTCTGTTGCTAAATCTTCTCCAGCATTTGTCTTTGATACTGGTCTTAACATTTTTAATTAATATTTTAGATACAAAAGGTGACAGTTTAAAGGATTGTTTTCTCAGTGACCGATCCTTAAAAGAAAGTGGCATTTGGTTTTATTTTACAATAGAATTTAATCTTACATGTTTTTTGTTAAAGTAATGTTACCCAAAAATCTCTTATTGAACTATTTGTGGCGAGCTTTTTAAGGATGTTTAAGATTTCACATGCAGTTTAACTGATCACAGATGAAGTTGTAAATTAATACCTCATGAGCATGTTTGACTGCAGGGCATTGTTTGTGAATCAAACCTGCTTTGTTCCTATAAACTGTGAAAGGGACTTAAGCATATGGATTAAAATTGCATGGTGATACCAAAGCACTTCTGAAAAGACACTGTAGTTGGATCATTTAGAATGTACTAAAATATTATGAGTAGCCGTAAAATGTAATAATTCCCTTAAGCGTTTAAGAGTTATAAGGTTTAGTTTTTATTCTTTTGTTAGATTTAACCACCTTAATAAAGAAATTGCTTTGCTGCTTTTAAAGCTGTGCATGGCATTAAGAACTATTGACAGTATGATGATGAGAACTGATGAAATTTCCCAGGAAATATATACGAACCTTTGCTTAAATGTTATGTTTTAATTTTTATTTCCTTCATGCTTGTTTCAGAAGCTTTATGAGGAAAATTATTCATTGCTATCTTCTAGTATATTATTAAATGACTGTTTTTAGTATAAAATCAAATATTTGTTGCCATCAGTTTTCATTTACAGTGTCTGAAAAATCACCCAGTAGACAATCTACTCTTTTGGCTACGATAAATTGTTAAGTATTTATTGAAAAAAAAATACCAAAGAGAAGTTAAGGGCTTTGTTCCGGGGAGTAGTGTTAAGTTCTAATTTGCTCAAGCTTTAATTAGCCTGCTTAGTAATGTGAACAGTAGACCAGTTTATCTTAGGATGTAAAGAGCTCTGGAGTTCTTATTTGTATTCTTAGAACACTTTAATACCTGTTCTGAAAATACTACAGACAAAGACAATGAGAGAAATGATTCTCAGATTACAATATAGTAGGCAGGGTGATTGTGTTATTTGGAAATAAATCGTATTAATGATGATGCATAGAACATTATGTAAGACATTTAAGTATTTAATATACTTTATTATACATGCTTATGTAAATTGCTTCCTAAATAGAGCCTCCTAGACTTTTATGGAAGTGTGTTCTTTAAACAATTTGGCCAACTGTGGCCCTTGAGACTCTTTAAATTGTCAGGGCTACACTGAAAGGCCAGTGCCCCTGGCATGTTCTGGTTCCCAGGAGGAAACAAAATAGACATTGTACAGCTTGCCCTGTATATTGACTCTCTAGAATTTAAACAGCTTCTGAACTTCCTGTTTCTATTTTCTCAGTATCAAAAGAGAGCCATAATTTTGTTAGCCTCAGCAGGGTCTCCAGAAAGGAATTATTCATTTGGTAGACAGCGATGGTCCAGCTAGGTTGCCCTAGAGGAAGAGCAGCGTAGGCAGTGGCAAGTCAGCTGTCGGCCTCAGATTCACCACGTAACTCATGTAGGAGGTGATTCGCAATAGTATACATTTAACAGACACAAGATAGCAAGATCAGGGAGTTGTCATTGTCGTAAGTTTTCCAGATGAGAAAACTGAGGCACAGCAACTGTTCATGGTCGCATCTTGTTACTGAAAAGGAAAGGTTTCGGCGCAGATGGCAAAGGTCAATGTAAATGCCAGTTGGAGTTATTAATGAATCACTACATATGAATAGATACGATAATTTAGAATATGTCTAGGTGAGAAGGGTCAAGCTAGAGTTCAAGGAAGTCTATCTTTAATGGATTGGCCAGAGCAAAAAGAAATAAAGGAACTTGGGAAATCGAGAGCCAGACAGACGTTATGTCTTATTAACTATATATATGTAAACAACAAGTGAATTATTGACTCAGTGGAAAAGAAATATGAAAATTAATTCACATTATATAAATCTATTTTGTATATAACTTAAATAAAAATTGTTTGCATTTGGAACTTATTTGATTTAGAAATACATGCTGTCAGACACTGATATTTTTTGCATGACTGCCTCCACTCCTATTTTTTTCTTAGATTTTATTTTAATTTAAACATATGTATATATGTGTCTCTGTGTGTGAGTGTGTGTTTATGTGTCTAGGTGTTCTCTGAGGCCAGAAGAGTGTTTAAGATCCTCCAGAGCTGGGGTTACAGGAGGTTGTGAGCTGTCTGGCATGGGTTCTGGGAACTGAACTCATGTCCTCTGCAGAAGCAGTAGACACAGTGTACCCACAGTGAGGCGTAGATAATTCTCCTGTGCTGACAGGGAAAGATGAAGTGTGTGACGTTGGAGTATACCTGAAAATCCATGTCTAAGTGCAACCCTATGGAAAATCAGTTCATTCTTTGTTAGAATAATATTTTACATGTGTTTAGGATTCGTGGCTCCATGTGACAGGAAGTCTGACTAGAGCAATCTTGGCTAAAAAAGGAATTTAGTCGTGTTTCCAAACTGTACTCACAATGAGCAGGGGCTCGGTTGGGCCCTAAGGGTGCCTAAACCCACGGACTCGGCTGTGAGAAGTTCTTTTGTATTCCCTCCCTCGGTTTCTGTTAGGTTCACCTCGTCAGTTGCTTCTTAATGCCATTCCTCAGTTTCTGCTCACCTTCCATGTGTTTGTAATGGGTTCATGCGAACTTTTCTGACTGCTCATCAGTACTTCTGATTGTCTGTTTTGGATATTGCATTTTATGTTCAAGATGGCATCTAGAAAAATAATTTAATATTTTTGTAAGATTTATTGTGTTTCAGTATGCTCCTGAAGGACAACTTCAAATGAGGTAGTTGTGGCTATATTTTATTTATGGCTGAAAAGTTTTTCAGTTTTCACCTTGGATAGCTTTATAAAGGTCAGTATTTTTGACAAGCTAGTATATTGTACATAAGACATTAGTATTTTTCCTAAAGAGTGATTCAGAACACCATCTTGTTTATTTGTTTGTTTTCATGATTTGTGAAGATTTTGCATTTTATTTTTCTGAATTCTTTTTAAAGAAACCTCTTAAAGTCCTAGTTTTTTTTTTTTTTTTTTGATGTTGCTGATCCCCTTTGGAGCTACATGTGCTTTGTTAGGGTAACACTTAGGACGGCTCTGAGACTAAAGAGAGACTGGCTTTCTAATGTTGTGAAGAAGAGGTTATATTTAGCTGTTGGTATTTCAGGTTGGAACACTTCATTCTGCTGTGCCTTTAGTTAATGAGTCATCTGGAGAAAACGGGCTGCTCTTGCTTTTAGGAAGTCTGTAGCAAATAATAATAATAAGTTAAGCTCTGTGGGAGATTTTCTGCCAAATAACAAAGCTTAAAATGGAAAATGTTTTGTAATACATTTTATTGCCCATATGCAAAATATATACTAAAGGATATAGAAGCATTTTGCTCATTATTGTCTTCTAGCTGATAAAAACAAAAAAAATAGTAGCCCTGGTGTCATGTATAACAAAAAAAAAAAGCATTTTCTGCAAAGCATTGTGTGGGTTTTATTTTTATTTTTTATTTTTTTTGTTTTTGTTTTTAGTTGTAGACAACTAGAAAGCCAGCGTAAGCTCTATGGAATTATTTTATTTATACAGTATATAGCAGTGGTCGAATCTTGATGGTTATTGAAGTATTTTCAAATCACATTTGTAAAAAGCACTTTGGTGGCTTCTTATTAGTCAAGATTCTTTGATGGGTAGGTAGCAAGGGATGTAGGAGACGCGGATCTAATTCTGGATGCCTTTATATTAAACATGCCACACTGGTTGCATACTTCAGTGTCCCCATCTGCACAAGGTTTTGTGCCCAGTGACTTTTCACGCAGGAGGTAGCATAGAGCAAACCAAGTGTGTTAGCCTGGAAATCAGGAACTCTGTAAGGTCCTACAGCTTAGGTTTTGAAAACCAAGCTATCTTTTCTGGAGTCAACGTGCCAGTCTCTGAGGCACAGAGTGACTACAGACCTGGAGCCCCGCATTGTGACATCAGTCTTCTCATTTTCTTCAGATTTAATGTAACATAGGACTGTGTGTACTGTTATTGCTGTACCAAGAATGCCGATCCTGTGAGCCCTTCATGATGCCCAAATATGCTATAGGGAAAATCGGGTCTTTTGGTTCTGCTGTAGAAGAGGGTACACTTTGTTTCTCCATACATGTGATTATCAGTGCATAGCCAGATTTCTGTGGAGAACCCTGTCTTTTTTTTTATGCACGAGGAAGCCTTTGCATTGGAGTGTGTATACGCTATGGGAGGGCTCTGTGTCTTTAGTCACAACAATACAAAGTCAGTCGTGCTTGAGGCATCAATTGGCCTACTTTTTTAGTATTCAATGACAGTGTCTTTGCATTTGATATCCTAAATCCACAGTCTCCTAAAATAAACTCCAAATTCCTGCCCTTCAATCAGTTCTACTTGCTGGCTTCTTTATTTTACCTAATGACAATCAACACTTCCTTCTGGTGTAGGATGACCACCTTAAAATCATTCTTGGGCTTATGAGGTGGCTCAGTCAATGTGGACGCTTCCCGTGAAAGCCTGAGCTTCCAAGTTTGAATCCACAGCACCTGTGACATAAGCTATGGGTGGGCTGTATGTGTCCGTAATCCTAGCATGGCAAGGAGATACAGGCAGATTTACTCAAGAAGCTTGCTGCCCAGCCAGCGTAACTGAAAGGGTGAGCTTCCCGTACACTGGGAGACCTTGTCTCAAAGCAGTGAGGTGGAGAGCACGGAGAGGAAGTCACCCCAAGTTTCAGTATGCATGCACATGGGCACGCGCCTCTCACATGCACGTGCTGCAGACACACCGACAGACACACACACACAGACATCTCACACACCGTTTTTATTTCTCTCATTGGCCATGTTTAGTCCTTCAGGAAATCTTACTGGCACCACTGACAGATATACCCGAAAGTCTAGTCACTTAGGCCGTTTTTATCACTTTAGTCAGCTGACCTCCCCCACTTCCCTTTTATGCCACCATCGTCATTGTTCGAATTATTGCAGAAGCTTTGTAATCAGTCTCTCCTCTTCCAGCATGACTGCTTTGATATTCTTAGCTCAGCCAACAGGTTGGCTTTTTAAAACCCTAAGTTAGATAATGAGACTCAGATAAAAATGAGTACAATAGAAAATGCTAATGAAAGGAGATTTACTTGTTAAGTAAATCGATTATAGTTCTGTAAAACAAATGTCCACTGAGGGATCAGCGAGATTGCTCATCAGAGAAAGGCAGGTAAAGGTGCTTCCTATGCAAACCTGATGGCCAGAGTTGAATCCCTTGAGCCCATGAATAGAGAACATGGAGAGAGAGGGAACCATCTCCAGAGCCCATGAATAGAGAATGGGGAGAGAGAGAGAACCATCTCCAGAGCCCATGAACAGAGAACAGGGAGGGAGAGGGAACCACCTCCAGAGCCCATGAATAGAGAACAGGGAGAGAGAGAGAGAACTATCTCCAGAGCCCATGAATAGAGAATGGGGAGAGAGAGGGAACCATCTCCAGAGTCCTTGAATAGAGAACAGAGAGGGAGAGGGAACTACCTCCAGAGCCCATGAATAGAGAACAGGGAGAGAGAGAGAGAACTATCTCCAGAGCCCATGAATAGAGAACAGGGAGAGAGCCATCTCCAGAGCCCATGAATAGAGTACAGGGAGAGAGAGGGAACCACCTCCAGAGCCCATGAATAGAGAACAGGGAGGGAGAGGGAACCACCTCCAGAGCCCATGAATAGAGAACAGGGAGGGAGAGGGAACCACCTCCAGAGCCCATGAATAGAGAACAGGGAGAGAGAGAGAGAACTATCTCCAGAGCCCATGAATAGAGAACAGGGAGAGAGAGGGAACCATCTCCAGAGTCCTTGAATAGAGAACAGGGAGAGAGCCATATCCACAAAATTTTCCTTTGGCTACAGTTGTAAGCCAGGAATGTACACCACACATGATGCCGGCATGCAAGCACACACAAAGAATCTGCTGAAAAAATAATTAGAAACAAAAATATTAGTGGTTGATGACTGTAGGATTAATAACCCAAACAGTTTTAATACTTTTCTATATACAAAGGCCATAAATTATAGATTAACCACAGTATAAATGGGATATAAACATATATCAAGAGACTACAGAGGGTTTATTTCAGAATGAAAGAATTGTTCAATTAGGATATCTGCTAATATAATTTATTGGGCTTTCCTACATGCTTCTGAGGGTGTCTGTTTGCTCAGGAAGTCGAGAATAGCAGAACCAGTGACTTCTCTGCTGCCTTTGGAGCCGATGCACGGCTTCTCCAGAGAAGTCTGTCGCTTTTCGAGCTTTTAGTTCAACGGAGACTCCTGCCATCCCTAGGATACCACATGGAGCTTCCTATAGCTCACAGTTAATCTCTTAAAACAGTTGTTGATACTAAAGATTCACTTCCTTTTATTTAACTTATTTTGTAGTTAATCTTGTTTTCATTGGTCCTAGTCTAATACTCTGTATTAATAGACTTTTGAAGAATTTTTATGATTGTTTTCCTAGGTGCTAGAAAAGTACTTGGCACAATTCAATATACATTTTTCTTACTAACTTTTAATGAACTAAAGCACAACACAGAGTATACAAATCATAAGTGTGCAGCTGAAAGAATTACCTCAAAGTAAACATACCTTTTTAACTGCCACAAAGTTCCAGAAATAAAACTTGGCAAGCAGACCAGAAGCGTCTGGTCCCCCACTTGGTCCCCTTCTCTTCCCTAGAGGTGTCTTCTGTCTTTCTTTTAACACCAGGGACGAGCTTTGCTCTTTTAGAATGTTAATAAGTAGAATCATGTAGTGTGCACTTCTTAATCTCTGGCTGTTTGACTTATCCTAGTGAGCGTGGCTGCGCACGGCTGCTTGGAGCAGTGCTGTGCTTTCTCCTCTGGCCCGTGTTCATGTGTGACTCCATCTCAGTTCAGTTTCAGCTTCCTTGGTGGATATTCAGGTTGCTTCCAGTTGACTTCATTAGAAACTATGTTGGTGCATGAGCCTTCTTACATGACTCGTGCACGCATCTGTCTTGGAATTGTGGAAATGGGGTACTGGCTCAGTAGGCACACTCGTTTAAAGTTTAAAGGTGCTTACAAATTTAGGTTTCCAAAATGTTTGTGCTTTCCACCTGTTTAACTGTCTTCAAAATCTGAGCCAGGGCTATAGCTGTAGCTCATAGAAAAACAACTTACCTTGCATACACAAGGCCCTAGGTTCAATACCCATTATCACAAAAATGCACATGGAAAACCTGAGCCTACTGGGAGATAAGGGGTTATCTCATTGTAGTTTGATGTTAGGTTTTGTTGTTGTTTTAATTTTTTGAATAATTGTTTTATGTGCATGGATATTTTGCTTGTATGTAGGTCTGTGTCTTCAGTGACGTTGGATCCTCTGTAACTGGAGTTACAAATGATTGTGAACTGCCATGTGGGCGATGGGATCAAACCCTGATCCTTTGCAAGAACAGCACAAACTCTGAACTGTTGAGCCATCTCTTCAACCCCTTGTTTGTTTCTTTGCTTGTTTATTTTTTAGGTAGCATCTCATGTAGCCCAGGCTGGACTGGAACTCACTGTATGGCCTACAGTGACCTTTGACTTTGACCTCCTGAGTGCTGGAATTACAGCCATTTACCACCATTTCCAGTTTACATGGTGGTGGGAACTGAACAACACCTACATATGGCAAATATAAATGTTTGTGAATAATTAGTGGATAGAAAAGTTAATATTGATAACCTTAAGATATATGAAAGGATATAAGATTGTTCATCCTTGCCTAAGAATTGAAACCTGTTTTATTAGTAGGTTCCTTAAATTTTAATAATATATAATTTGGGAAGGACACAGAAAATGGGCCCCTTTACAAACCACAGTAAAATTATAAATTGTTATAACCTCTTTGAAGTTTAAATTCTTATTATCAAAAATATGAATCCCTTTTGATCTAGAAATAGTTTATATGTATAAAGAAGTTTGTTGTGATAAAAGGAACATGGTATAGATTAATCTCCAAATAAATTCTTGATAAAATATAAACATCTTTCTTATTGAAGAATAGCTTATAGCTAGCTGTACATTAGGAAATTAAAAATCTACTTTAAAGGAATGGACTGGATAAATCAAACCTGTTTTGGTTTCTATGAAATGTTCCTCAATAGTCTCTGGTAACTGAATGGTCCCTGGTTGGTGGAATTGTTGGGAAGGATTAGGAGGTGTGGCCTTGTTGGAGGAGGTGTGTCAGCGGGCTCTAGGTCCAACCAGCTCCCACTGTCCACAGTGCGCTGCCTGCCTCCTGCTTGTGTTTTGATACATCAGCTTTCCACTCTTCCTGCTGCACAATTAAACACTCTTTTCATGCATTTCCTTGGTCGTGGAGTTTTATCACATCAATATGAAGGTACAAAACCACAGGAAAGATTGCTTGCAACATTATCAATTTTATTGTATTTGTGGGTGAAGTGTTTGAGTTTAGCATACATAGTAAATTTCCAAAGTACCTACTTTTGTAAAAGTTTAATAGTTTTTGTATCATATTTATGTAACTAAACTGCCATTATCCAAATTTATTAATTCAAAACAAACTATTCAGTATTATTTTTATTATATAACTATTAAGCTAATAGAGAGTAAAGTTTTATTATCTGCTGCACACTGCCTAGGATATTACATTCAATGAATATATTCATTTTCTGAATGCAAAACAAAATTTCTTAAAAATTGTTACTTACTTTCGAATTTTATTTTATGTATATGTTTTTCCTGCATGTGTTTATGTTCACCTCAGAGTGCCTGGTTCCTGAGCAGGTCAGGAGGGAGCGTTTGATGCTCTAGAACCGAGTTGTGGGTGCTAGAAACTGAACCTGGAATCCTCTGCAGGAGCAGCAATTGCTCTTAACTGCTGACCCAACTCTCTCCTAAAGCAACAGTGATCTTTTGAGGGCTTTTTTTTTTTTTTTTTTTTATAATTGCATGTACGTATGTATGTGTATGTATGTTTGGATCCCTGGGATTGAACTGAAGTCATCAGTCTTAGCTGTAAGCACCCTTATGTAGTGCACCGTCTCACTGTCTAGAGCAGAACTGTTCACAAGAACAATTAAAACTGATTTTAAAACAAATAATTTATTTCACAAGTCAGACTCTGTTGACATGTTATATTCAGTGTGTTCAATCATTGCCCTCTTTATCAAAGAGGTGAAAAAACATTTGTTTTACTTGTTCACTGCATAAGAGTGATCTAAGTTGAAGTAAAAAAAGCAATTTGCATAAAGTATAGGTTAGCACACTAAGACCTGGGACCAAATCTGTCATTTCACTTGATCTTTATGACCCGGAAGTAAAGAACAGTTTTTCTATTCTTTTATAATTTTTGCCAGTAGCGTGTGAATGACATCTGAAAGTCAAAATGTCAGCGGCTGTAGTTAAAGCTCTTTGAGAGACAGACCTGCTTCTCTATACGATGTCTGTGACTGCTGTCCCATCACCGTGGCAGCGTAGAGTAGTTACAGCAGAGATTTTATGTGATATCCTCATTATTATTTCACACTGCACCTTCACACTGCACAACTCAGTGACACGGTTCTAATTCAACAGTGTCTACATTTCACATGTGTGGTTGTGCTGTCACAATGTTTTTATTAATTTCTATTATTTGTGTGTATGGGTATTTTACCTGGGTGTATGTCTTTGCACAACATGTGTGCAGTGCCCCTGGAAGTTAGAAAATAGTGTTGGATCCCCTAGGATTGGAGTTACAGCCAGTTGTGACCTACCCTGTGGGTGCTGGGGATGTAGCCCATCGCCTCTGGACAAGCAGTGGTACTCTGAGCTGCTGAGCCTTCACTCTGGTTCAATGTTACTACTATATGCCAAAGGATACAAAGGGGGTTCAACTGAAGAAATTTCCAAGATTGTAGAAATGTAAAGTATGTAAAGCCTATGCATATTCACTGTGTTATTAGATATTTTATGTAAAGTATTTGAGTCAATTGTTTATTATTTAACTTGATTTGCTCCAAAGAAGAAATAATTCTACAGTCTGGTTTTTTTTTTTTTTTTTTGAGTATGTTCTTGAGGTGTCAGAAATTTAATCTATTCCACATATCTACTGTGTATCAGTTTGTTTACTGAAATATTTTGAGCTCCTGGTCAAAACTCAGATTTTTCTAAAGACAGACAAGTTTCTTTAGCTCCTGTTATTGAACCTTAGATGACTTTGCTCCAGATTTTTTTTATCATTTCTTAAAAATTTTAAAGATTTATTTATTTTATTATTTTATATGCTTGAGTGTTTTGTCTGCATGTATGTATGGGCACCACACCAGTGCCTGGTGCCCATAATGGTCAGAAGTGGGCCTCAGATCCCCTGAAACTGGAACTACACTGCCAAGTCACCATGTGGGTTCTGGGAATCAAACCCAGGTCTGCTGTAGGAGCAAGTGCTCTTAGCCTTCCACCCGTCTCTCCAGCCCACCAGTTGTTAATTTACAGTTAGTTCTAGATTGCAAGCAAATGGTGCTATGTGCAAAACCTATGATCAAGTCATTTGCCAACAAGTATAACTCCAATGAATGCTAGTATCAGTGAACATTCCATTTTATTTTCTCAAAAGTTTGAACATGAATCTCGCCACTCATGCACGCTGAGATTTGTGGAATGTGAGTTGTGCTCAGGCTGTAGCCGCCTCAGTTTTCTTAGACCTTCATCCAAAGACACAGGAAACCTCTACACTTCAAGTCCACCCTGTGCTTCAGTCGGATTCTGTCTGGCGATGGGTTGGAAATGCTGCTCACACCAGGCTAAAATGCAAATATCAAAAATTCATTCTAATGGAATTCTATAAATGCCTTCTTAGATGAATGTGCTTAGTGTAAATATTGTGCTTTTTGATTTATGTTAGTATTTGGCAATGGCTGTTTGAAAAGACATTTGAATGCTGAAATATAGAATTTATTATGGATTGTGTTGACAGACCAAAGTTTGCCCTCAGTTTTGTTTACATCTGCCCACCCCTGTGTGTGTGTGTGTGTGTGTGTGTGTGTGTGTGTGTGTGTCTGTGTCTGTGTGTCTGTGGAGGTCAGAAGGCAGCCCTCAGGCAGGAGTCCATTCCCTCCTTCAGTGCCGTATGGGTTCTAGGAATTGGACTTTGGTTGTCAGGTTTGATGGCAAGCCCCTTTACCTTTTGAGCCATCTTGCCAGTCTTTGTCATTAGTTTTGATGAACATAACTAACCTTTTTTATTCCTGATAACAACCTTCTTAGAGTGTATTATTATCAGATGAAGGTTTACAGCTGGGAAGATCTGCGAAGTGCTGAAGCTCAGGAGTAGAAAAGGGCAGTCTTGGAATTCTCCCCGGTGTTCTAATAGTGACTACAGCTTCTTGACTGTTGACATTCTGGTTCCTGGTGTTTCTGTAAGGATGTTGCATTCTCCTTCTTATCTCATTGAGCTCTAGGCTTTATTTTTAAAGTTTCCTTTCATGGAATTCTTTCCTCTAAGGCACTTTGTGTCTTAATTATAGTACCCTCCCCTTTAAGGGAGAAAAAAAAAAAGCCTGTTTATATTCAGTGGGATTAAAAACACACTTCCCGTTTTAGAGCAGATTTATCATCACCCTTCAGGCTGTTCTTTAATATAGAGCTCTTTAGAATGAATATCTTAAGCTGCTCCCCAGATGTTTTAACTTCAGCAAACTTGTGGTTTTCTTTATTGGCATCTTTGTTTGTAGTATTCGGAAGATGAAAGAAAATATCTTCTGAGTATCTAAACGCATTTCATATTGGTTTTTGAATGTCTTTTGCTGCCAGGGCATGCATAGGGTAATAGTTACACTGATAAAGTTTCATAATCTTTGCTTTTCAAAGTTAACAACAGAATGATGATTCTGTTAACATTAATGTAAAAATAGTGTCTTTTGTATGTGGTTTTAAATTTACATGGCTGTGCAATTCATATTTTGTATAGCTATTAACGTTTGGTTAATTGTTTAATAGCTTTTGCTCTCCATTATTCATACAGTAAGGATTGAGAGTCCTTGGCATCCGTATGTTTTAAAATATACAGAAGTTTGAACTTAAAATATTAAAGATGTCAATCATTTCTTTTTTAAGATGGTTGTCTAAATTGAAAATTCTCTGTGAAATCAGCAACTTGGTTTTCTCTCCATAATTATAAAGATAGTTGGTAAAATGTACATGTTCAAGGTAGTGAAATGAAGGAGTGAAATCGTGTGCCTGAGCACGCACTGCCACCCCCAGTGCTGCTCACGTAGGGAGGGAAGGTGAAGTACCTTATTTGACCTGAGTTGCTTAGAAGCATTCAATTTTGTTTTCTGTAATGGTGACATCTTCCTCTCCCACTTCATTCTCCCTCCCTCTTCCTCTTCAACCATGTTTTCTACTTTGACTTCTTCTCTTCATCTAGCCTTCAGAGGACGCTAATTTTAGCACTTTAAATATAACCCCACCGTTCTCTAAATGGCTTTAAACTTTTCTGCATGTTTCTTCAGTTCTTCCTTTTTGTTTTCCTCTCGTTATAACTTGCAGTTGATGATCAGCCTCTGTCTGTATAGCTCTCTGAATCTACCGTGGAGCGGGAATGCTGAAAACTAATAAAATCCAGGATTAAGCTAGGTCGAACTGGACTTTCCGTTTTCCTAGTTCTATCTGCCTTGTTTTCCTCTGTTCCTGGAGCCTGGACCTTTGGAACTTTCAATGAGAGCAGTGTGAAATAGTCTACCGAACAAGGGTGCCAGATAGTTTCAGTTGAACAGTTTACCCTTCTATCCCGCACCCTCAAAACTGGGCACATCTCAAAAGACAAACCCGACTTTTTGTTGGAGAGCCTCAGTTTCCAGTTCTGTCACTTCAGCTGTTGTCAGCCCCTGCTTTGCTTTCCACCCACCCTTGATGTCTACGAAATCTCATCCGAATTTTCATTTATCTAGGCGTAACCCGTGTTGACATATGCTCTCCCCCCAATCCCCAGAGGAAAGTGTTGACCTAGTTCTTTGATTTTATTAAGATGGTCAGACACGCAAACCCCCTTCTCCCCACAAAGCTCATTGAGAAAAGGGAGAGCACTGTGGCAGGAGGTGCAGCCTGAAGGAGCTACAGTCACTTAGCCTTCTGATCATCCACTCCTGCTGCTTTCTCATTCTCGCCTCTTTTCCTGGTCTGTCTCTTGTTTCCTGAGGTGCCACCCAAGGGGACTATTCTGGTGGTGATTTTTTTTGCCTCCTTAGCTTGCCATTCAGCTTCAGAATTCATCAGATGTGTACTGGACAAAGGAGCTATGTGAAGGGTTGAGAAATGTCAGATTGTTCTTCTCTACCTTCTGACTGCAAATGTGTGCAAGTATGGAAGAGTACTACTAGTTTGAGCGAGTTCTCGTAAAAAGTTCTCATCTCCATGGAAATCTATCAATGCACCTCTTTGGTACCTTTATTTATATGACTTCATATTACGTGGCTCTTCTGGTTGTTGTCAGGAGGAACGTTCGATGTGACACATTGTTTGTTACTTGGAATGGGAAGATTAGTATGTTATATTTTGATCGGGATTTAAACATCTGCCCGAGTGCTTCTGATGAGTGATTTGTTTTTCAAGTTTGACAGAGAAAAATGATTAGCTGTTGCTCAGCCATTTTCCATATCCATTGCATGTATTTCTAGAAACTCTGGACTTTGATAAAAATAAGAGCAGAAAGCAAACCAATAAAGAAAGACGAGAAGAGCATGCTCTGTGTTTGGAGTTACCGTGGTTACCAGGAGACTGCCCGTGTCACTTTGAAGATCACTTTCTTACAGTATTTTTTTTCCCCTCACAGGACTTAAAACTAAATGTCGGACAATTAACTGTTTAATGAATTTTGTAAATGGTTTTAGTGGAATTTAGTTGTATGTTTTTATGATAGGTTGAAACCTAATGCACATATCATTTATGCAAATTTGGGAGTAATCATTTTAATCATCTATACTTAGAAAGTGCTTTTCAA
The DNA here is from genome assembly GCA_026225945.1 of Cricetomys ansorgei. Classification (NCBI taxonomy): domain Eukaryota; kingdom Metazoa; phylum Chordata; class Mammalia; order Rodentia; family Nesomyidae; genus Cricetomys; species Cricetomys ansorgei. Next base: position 7,242,362 of record JAMJFZ010000770.1, on the reverse strand, counting down.
TAGTTTATTTGATTATCTCACATGCTAAAAAAACTTCATCTTCAAGTTATAAATGGGAATAATTAAACCTTTAAACATTTTAGAATTGAATAAGGGCTTATCTAAGCAGCACATGCTTAAAACCAACTTTCTTATCAAAGAAAATAAACTTAGAAGGTAGAGAAATACCTCTAAATTACAATCCTCATGAGCTAATAACTTAGCTTTAGTTTTGCATGACTTAGTTTTTCCATCTTTTTCAAATATACTTAAATATAAGCACATGTGGGGAATGTTCTTTTGGCTTTTATCAGACTGACATTTGAGTGAATTTTTTTTAACCTCACTGAACATTTGTGGTAAAAGATTTCAAAGCTTTGAATCTTACAATTTGCCTATGGATTTCCCTCCCCTGTGTTATTCTATTAACATTTGGTCTTAATAAGTATAACCTGTTTGAAATTACTGATGTTTTAAATTTATTATTTGTTTAGATGAGAACTTTAGGAAAGAAAATTCAAAATCCTACTTGGCAGTTACAAATGCTTTCTTGAGGAAAGCTAACTTTTGAGTTTCTTAAAGTGTCTTATCCCTCCTCATATGTCTTACCTTTATGAATTCTTTTAAATTATTGATGTTTCCTCTGTGATGTGGTAGTTAGCACAATGTCAGGCCTTCTTTCTTCAGCTGTATGCTGACTGTGCATGTGTGTGTCTTCTCTGCTCCACACCAAAATTTTTCTTCCCCTAGTTTTAGAATAGGGTGGTGGCTTTAGTTTCAGTGAAAATGGAAAGCAGTTGTTGTTAGGTAGAAGCAGGACCTGTGTAGTCTTTGTCTTTGTATACTATCCTGTTCATAATTCTTGCCTTATTTTTCCACAGAGAATAATTGGTGATGTATTGTAGGTTATTCAAGGTATCCTGCATTTCAAATAGCAGTTGCTCCATGCCACATAAGTAGGAAATTTATTACTTAAAGCCAGGCGTTGTGGTGCACACCTTTAATCCCTGCACTCTGTGAGTTCCAGGCCAGCCTGGTCTACAATAGTGATTTCCAGACAGCTAGAAGTACATAGTGAAACCTTGTCTCAAAAAAAATAAAAAGATAAAAAAATCTTTACAGAAAAACTTCAAAATGTTAGCTTCCTTGAGAAATTAAACTGGAGTGCCAGTTTTCTCTGCATCTTTCTTTTGTTTTGTGACTCCAGCTGTCTCATTTGCTGTTTTAATTTATAATCTGATGTTAAGGTGAATAAAATGGGGTTGGGGAGCTGCATAGAGAGTATGAGGCCAGCCTGAGAACAGCATAATGTTCCAGTATTCCCACTGCTTTTTAGGGTGAACTTTGGAGAGTTGTAGAGACTGAAAAAGAAAGAGCAGATGCACTTAACCTGTTAAATGAATAAATCTGCTAGTAGTTCTGGATCTATGTTTTGGAGGGAGGCTTGGGGCAGCATAAGGCAGGTCCCCATTCCAGGGCATCATCACCAATCCATCCTAGTGAATATTTATAGGACACTCCCCCAAATACTGTTCTTTTTTAAATTTTAATTTTCGTGTGTGTGTGTGTGTGTATGTGTGTGCACGCATACACACATGCACACAGAAGTGTGGAGTTCAAATGATGACTTTCAGGAGTCACTTCTCCCCTTTGTCTTAGGCTCCAGCGTTCAGACTCTGGTCAGCTGTGCTGTGCTGGCAGCGCTCCCAACTGCTGGCCCAAAGGTGTAGCCCTGCCTGGCCTTCAGCTGCCACCACCTCTTCAGCATATCTTACTGGTATGGGCAATTATAACAGGTTGTTGTTTTCTTTTTTAGTTTTGTTTATATGTAGATAGGTGTACTGTGCATGCCTTTATAGCATGCAGGCTATAAAAAGTCTTCCAGATTCCCTGGAATTCGAGTCACAGCTACTTGTGAGCAGGCCATGTGGGTATTGGAAACCACACCTGGGTCATCTGGAAGACCAGAGAGTGTTCTTAATCACTGAGCCATCTTTCCTGCCCTTGTTTTTGTTTTCTTGCTATTCTTTATTCTTGATGCTAATTTTTCTAACTTAAGTTGGTATATGACAAAGCATATATTATTTAATCCTGCTGATTTCTATTGTCAAACAGAACTTCTCAAACTCATTGAAAAATTATTTACTATTCTTCACTCTAACTTTATGAAATGGGAATTGGAAATCTTATGAAATGACCAGTGTATTTTAGTGAGAACAAGCAAAAATTAGTCACTGTGTCTTTCTATAGAAGCAGTCCTCTTCTGTTAAATTGTTCAGTCACTGACCCTCATAACCTGCCTAGAGTAATAATAATAATTACTGCTTGCGGAAAGGTGACTTTCTCTGTAACATACTTTCCTGTCTTTATTTCCATCAGTACTTGAGCCTCGGTTTCAATGCCAAAAGGGCTGTTCGTTCTAAATGATGATGTAAGCGCATCTGTGTTGACGTGATCATTAGGAGCTGCCCACAGGTAGTTCTTTGCTGGTTATCTTAGCGTGTTGGTGATCAGCCTTATTCTCATTTTCCTCAGAAGTCAGTGCTATCTTTGTTTTAGGGTTCACTGTTTCTATATTAGGACGTTTCACTTGATAACTTCTCATGTATGTTTTATCATTTTTATGGTATTTATTACTAAATATCAAGACATTTATTACTAAGCAGCCAGTGTCTAATTGCAGCTTTGTTTAAAACTACTTTAGATAACAGGCAGAGCATGGGTGTCACGTGCCTTTAATCTCAGCACACGGGAAGCAGAGGCAAGTAGATCTCTATGAGCTCCAGGCTAGCCAAGTTCTGGGCTAGCTAGGGCTACATAGTGAGACCTTATCTTAAACATTATAAAACCACAAAAACACCTTTGGAAGGATATGATGGTTTATCTTTTTAATATAATGTTAATCCTTAAGAAATTCTGAACTGAATTCCAGTAACAGGAATCAAAGTGTTCTTAGATAAAAATATTTAAATGTATCCATGATGAAATCGTGGAACACAGAAAAGGTTTATATACAAGATGCACCACGAATGTTAATATTGTTCTTCCTGGTTATTTTTTTATTGATTATAAATAGAAAATTGTAATCATGTTGAGTGAAGTAAATATGAACCATCCCAAATTATATCGATATTTCATACCAACGAATGTTCTTTCTTTGTATTTTTTATTTTGACTTTTTGTTACTTGGTTGTTGTTGTTGTTGTTGTTTTAAATACAAGGCCTCACTATGTGTCCTTTACTGGTCTGAAATTCAGAGATCTCCTTGACACTGCCTTCTGAATGCTGGGATCAAAGCATGTTCCACTATGCCATCCTACTTTTAATGCCATTTTTCTATATTCGGATAATATAGTTAGCCTGTATCTGTAAGTGATAGCTTCATACAGTGTCATCGTTCCGCTCTGTACTAGTGCAGATTGTAGACATAGTTATGCAGAATGTATTGTAGTCTTCTCACTCATTTCTTGGATTTTGGATTCTGTTTTATATTCCTTATTGCATTTCATGGCAGAATAAGCAGCTTTTTACATGGAATTTTTTATGTTTTGTAATTTCTCTAGGATAGTGCCCCTGAAATAGAATTTTCAGTGATGAGGCGTGTGTGTGTGTGTGTGTGTGTGTGTGTGTGTGTGTGTGTGTGTGTGTAGGGGGAAGAGGTGATTATTCTGGATAGATATTGTCACATTACTTTCTGAAAAATTTCACATAGGAAAACTGCACTTTTTATATAATCAAAATTATTTATTCTTCTATGTGCCTCTAAGAAATAATTACTTAGGTATATAGGGTTTCCTTGCAGTGGCTCCCTTCCTGGGGAGAGAAGACACACAGTGTGGGTACTGCTGGACCAAGAGCCAGGGGGAATGTACAGAATTCCAGGAACCACACGACAGAGGGCGTAACTCACTTTATTGACTGAACGCAGTTACATTTATAGAGGAAAGGTCTCTGGTATCCAGGGACGTCAGGGGGATCTCGTTGGTTAGGACAGCACAGGTATGACAGCCTTATTTGCATGTTGGGGCAACCTGCACTTAGGTATTTTCCCAGGGACAAGTCAGAGAGACCTTATATGGTCAAATAGGGAGAGATAAGTTGTAGCTACAGGTAAACAATTTGCCAGGTCGCATACTTTGAGGGAGTGGTCTTTGCTGTGAAAGCAGGCAGCATAGCTTGTGGTCTGTCAGAGCAGCTGGTGAAGGAACAGCAAAAAGCCTTAAGCTCTCTAATGAGATTTCCAGGGTTCCAGCCTGCGTCTACTTCACCTCAGCTCCCAGACAGCCCCACACTTGGATGGATACTGAATTTTAGTTTTAAATTTCTTCCCTCACCATTCTATAGCATAACATATTACTTTCCATTTTTTCCATCCTTTATTTTATAAAAAATGTGTTAGTTTAATGCTTTTTCCTTTTTAGATAACTTTTTTTTTAAGCTCTTAGAGTTTTTCGTCTATGTACGTATATATTCAAATCCCCATTGTCTAGTAAGAGTATTTAGGCTTCAGAGAAGTATGGGTTGTGTTTTTCTCTTGTTTGAAAACTTGGGTTTTTCTAGTTTTTCTTTTTTCTTTTTTTTTTTCCCACCCTTCATTATTGCTGTCCTGCTTTTCTGAAATTTCTAATTGATGGCTGTTAGGCCACCCGAGCATATGTTTTTGTTTGTCTTTCATATTTTGTGTCATATTTGTGATCTGCTTTTTTGTAGTTCCCTTATTATTGATACCCATTTTAATTTCTCTACTGCCTGACCGACTAGTTTCTTTGAAAAGTTCCCACCGTGGGTGAACTGATAGAAATTTCAGTTCTGTTCTAGCTCTTTCCACATAATTAGACAAGAAAATTTTTTCAGGTAGGTTTTTACCAAGAGTTCCTCAAAAAGTACAACATGGGGGAAAACATTTGATTCAAGAGGAATACGCACAGAATACCCATGAGGATGTGTAAACTTGTGTATGCATTCATAGTAGGGAAAAAGATAGAAGCAAATTAAGCACTCATTCACAGATACATTCATAAATAAATGTAGTATAAAAAATACACTACAGACAGAATCCTTGATTTAGTCAGTTCTGTTGCTATGAAGACACCGTGACCACGGCGGCTCATAAGAGGAAGCATTTAATTAGGGTTGCTTGCTGTTTCAGAGGTTGTCATGTCCCCATTATTGCCATTGTGGGGAGCATGGCAGAACACAAGCAAGCATGGTGCTGGGGAAGTTGAGGTTCCACATCCAGATCTGTGGGCAGCAGAAGGATGCTCTAAAGCCTACCCCCGGTGGCACATTTCCTCCAGCAAGGCTGCACCTGAGCCCTATGCCACTCCCTAAGCATTCAAATATATCAGCCTTTGGGACCATTGTTCAAACCCATCACAAGCCTTGAAAGTATTTTGTGTGAAAGAGTCTAATTACCAAAGACCACATACTATATAATCTCATTTGTATACACTTTCCATCATGGGAGGAAACAGAGGTAAAAGAATATTAGTAGTTGTTTAAGGTGAGATGAGAGGTGATGGATAGATTTGGTTCTGAAGAGTATTGACTTTCTGTTCATCCTAATGTTGATTGCCGTGTCAGCTGTACAAACATGGGTATAATCAAGACAGTTGGATGGTTTATTTTAAGTGAGTGCATTGAATGTTTTGAGGATGTGTGTTTAATGCACTCTCAATGTGTGTGTGTGAGAGCATGAATTGTTCATTTGTTTTGTTTGCAATTCTGGCTACTGACCTGAGGGCCTTATGTGTGCTGGGCAAGCTCCCTGCTATGGAGCTGTACTCCTGGCCCAGTAAGTGTATCTTAAGCTGTTAAGAGGAAAGAAGGAAGGAGGGATGGAGGGAGGGACCGGGAGAGTAGGAGACTATGGAAAGAGGGAGAGAGAGCAGACTCAGTCTAGGGATCTTTACATTGTTCCTATAAGAACTTTAGCTGACAATTCAAACTCTTATATTTAACCCTGTGCTTAAGGTGGAAATAATTTTACAAATACAGAGTTTAAAACCCATATTTTACTGTGTCTTCCATTACTACCTATTCAATTTTATTAGATTTGACTTTTGTTAAACTAGCAAGTGTTGCTTTGTTGCACCTTTGAAATTCTGTTCTAATTTTCAGAAATTTTTAATGTTATATAAAACATTGTTTTGAAATTCAGTAAGATGTGGAATTAGAAGTGAACACATGCTTCCTTGTCTATTTTAAATGTAATGGTATTATTTTTAAGCTTTCATAATGATTTTAGGACATAGCTTGAGCTTGCTGTGTCACCTGGTAGACCTTAGATTTCTGACTTTCTGTTTCTGTCTCCTGGGATTACAAGCACACTCCATCCTACCCAGTGGGATTCTGGTTTTGAACAGCCAGTTTGCCATATGTGACCTTCATTTGGCAAGATTATGAACTTTATCTTACTGTCTATTTAGTATAATAGATAAGCTTAGAAAATATATATTTTAGATTCTTAAAGTTATTATATATTTACAGAAGAAATTAGATTCATTTCCTGAGTGTACATCTGATTTTTAAATTCCACCAATTATATTTAAATTAGAAGTGTTTGCAGTCTTTGAAAACTGACATGTGCTAACTTATTTTCTACTGTGATTCCTTGTAGGTTTGATGAACTTGTAAAAAAATTCAAAGTTGAATATCATGCTGGTGGCTCTACACAGAATTCGATTAAAGTGGCTCAGGTTAGTTAATTATTTTAAAAATGAAAATGAAAATGTTTCAGAATGATTCTAAGCTTTTGGTTTCCTTACATAATTTTGTCCAATTTATTTTTATTGCTGCTACAAAACAGTTTTGTTCCTTTTCTTTTGAGTCTTTAACAGCACATCTAATAAAAATAATTTTAACTTGTCTTTCATTGATAACCTTAGAAATAATTCAGCATGTTTATTCATTACTATTATTGTACATGTTATTGGTTTGTAGAACTTATCTCATGGATAACCTTAATTTTTATTTTATAAATGTTTTTTCTTGTTTGTTAATTGCACTTAATTTTGCTAATAATATTTTAATTGCACTTAATTTTGCTTATAATATCAATTTTGCCAAATTCATTCCTCCATCCTCCAGTCGCTCAATCCCTCCTTTTGGTTTTTGAAGGCAGGGTCTTGCTGTGTAGACTTGGCTGGCCTAGAACTCACTGTGAAGACTAGCTAGGCCTCAGACCTCTCCTTCTACAAGTGTGTTCCACTTACTGTAATTTCAAGATTTTTCATTTTATAGAAGTGATTGCATGCACCTGTAATTTCAGGTATTTTAGAGTCTTACTGGGATTGCAAATGTGAGCCCAACCTTGGGGACACTGTGTAACCCTCTGTCCAAACAGAGCCAACTTTATGGGGTTAGCACTTCATATGGTGTGTAGAAGTGGTATTGCTACACAATAGGTTAATATTCTTCAGAATATTAATACAGAAATACATGTGTCATGCTTTGTTTTGTTTTTTATATTGAGATAGGGTCTCACTGTGTAACTCTGACTGGCTTGGAACTCTCTATGTAGACCAGACTTGTTTTAAAATCAGGTGTCCATCTGCCTCAACCTCTTTGAGTGCTAGATTAAAGGTTGAGCCACGACAACTGGCTAAATATATGTATTCTTCATCTATTTATATGTTAATATCTAAGCGAGTATTTTTATGTACTTCTGTACACATATGTAGATTTATTCCATATGAATTTATCTACTTTAAAAAATACCCATGGCAAGCTGAGTGGTGGTGGCGCACGCCATTAATCCCTGTGCTCAGGAGGCAGAGGCAGGCGGATCTCTGTGAATTCCAGGCCAGCCTGGTCTGCAGAGTTAGTTCCAGGACATCCAGAGTTACAACAGAGAAACCCTATCTTGAAAAAAACAAAAAACAACCCCCCCCCAAAAAAAAAAGAGAAAAAAAGAAAGAAAAGAAAAACAATATCCAAGTCATTAATAGGTATTGGAATAAACACATTTCAAAATATTGTCTGATCTGAAAAAGCTAACTTCTACAATTTGAAAGTTAACTTAATATCTTATTCTTTGTAGTCATAGTTTAATTTCCATAGACTGATTACCACTCTAGGTGGTGACATAAACCTGGCAGAGCGGAATCTAAATATAAGGTGGACTAAAATCGCATGCAATAGCCAACTTTATTCAAAGCATCAGACAATTTATACTCTGAGGGTTAAGAAGAGCACATGAATAAGGTGTACAATTATAAGGACAAGCTACCCATGGCAAAAAGTTGTTTGTCTTTAGAGGCACATAAGCAAAAACAATGAATGATCTAAAGTGAACTCACTCCTATTCCCTATGTGTGGGTGAGGCACAAGAGTACATTCCAAAAACAATTCTGTGTTTTTGAAGAAACAGGTCATAAGACCCTTGTCTTGTTTTCCTGAGTTTTCTCGAAAGCACTCAGAATTCCTCACATATGACTCCATTTTTGAGCTTTGTCTGACAATGGACTAGGGTTTGTTTGTTTGTTGATTAGTGCTTTCTCTTTGAATTAACTTCTAGGACTAGAGAAATGATAAATTGAGAAATAAAATAGAGTTTCCTTTCTCCTTTCCTCCCTTCTTTCCGTTTTATTAACTCTTGCTTGCTTTAAATGTACATTTTAATTACTTACTTCCAAAACTCAAAGATTATAATAGTTGAGGCTGTAAATATTAACATTGAAGATGGTTCTTATTTAATGGCTTAAGAAGACTCTTCATCAATTGTTTTCTGTTGTTTGATTCTGATTGACTTTGTGATCTCAGGTGAATTGGGGATAAAACATCAAAAACAATGAAAGAAACCAAATCCAGTGTAGTAGCCCAGACCCATAATCCCAGCTGCTTAGGATTCTAAGACAGAAGGATCACAAGCTGAATGCATGCCTGGGCTACATGGTTAATCTGAGGCTTGCCCTGGGCAACTTGACAAAAATCTTGTCTTAAGATTTTAAAGGTTTGGGGTACCTCTTGTTTAGTACTTGAAGACTTTGGTAAAACTCTGAAAACATTTTGCGCTTGCAGGGTGGCCTATTCTTGTAATGTCAGCATTCAGAAGACAGAAGCAGGAAAAGCAGAAGTTTAAAGCCAGCTAGGGCTACAATGCAAGCTGATCCCTCTCTTTCTTAAGGGCTGATGAGATGGTAGATAGGGTACTTTCCTCCAGGCCTGACAACCTGAGTTCTGTCCCCAGGATTCACATGATGGAATGAGAGAATCTGTTCCTGAAAGTTTCCATTGGTCTCCACATATACACCATACCCATGGTGCACAAAATTAAGTGTAATTTGTGTTTTAAAATTAGATACATGAAAAAAGCCTTGGGCTGTAGCTCAGTGATAGGTGCTCACTTAGCGTGCACAAGGCCCTGTGTTCTGTCCCAAGAGCCACAGACACAAAGGAATGGCTTACGTGTTTTGATTTCGAGGTATTTTATTAACTTGTTCTGGCAATCATGACAAAATACACTGATTGAATGGATTAAATAACAGAATATTTATTTTCAGATTTCTGAAGGCCAGAAGTTTATGATCCAAGCACTGTCAGGGTTGTCGTGTAAACCCTTTCCTCCTGTCTTGTAGATCACACCCTCTTTTGATGTCCTCAAATTGTCCTTTCCTTTCCCAAAAGGAATGAGTTCGCTGATCTTTGTTCTTTAATACCACTTCCATTAATTGTGTCTACACCCTCCTGACTTCGTTTCCTTGATTTCTTTATAAAGTCCATCCTTAAGTAAAGTCTCATCAGTGATTAGAGTTGCAACATGAATTTCAGCGAGAGTACAGAGAAATGATGCTCTTCTGGCAGATGTTTTTCCTCTCCTCTCTGCTTCTCTTCACTCTTTTCTGACTAGATTTTAGAAGCTGTTAACTGAACACTAACAAATTCTCTCATTTCTTAGGGCTGTTCAGTATTTTCTATCTTCTCAAACTCTAGAGTACCTATTCAGAGTTGTTGTTTGTTTGTTTGTTCTTTTAACATTTGTGTTGCCTACTATATTCCCATTAAGAAGTCTACTATCAAAACAAACATACGAAGTCTGGGGGAAAAAATCATTAGCTAGGATGTGGGCAGTTGGGGACCTTGTGTCCTGGTGATGAGAATGTGTGTGGTCTCACTACTGTGCAGAAGAGGATGCTAGTTCCTCAATGAATAGAAGCTGGTATTAACCACAGAACCAGGTGTTCTACTTCGGGACCTGTTAATTGTTCGTGCCCTGCTAATTCTCAGAATTTGAAGCACAAATTCTCCCATGCAATGGTATTTGGGGAGGCACTTAGAGTTAGATAATGTCCTGCAGGTGCACCCTGAAGACTGGATCACTGTTCTTCCAAAGGTGCCTAAAGAGCTTCTACTGTAAAGGAAGCCAGTCACACTATCACACATGCTTTATGTCTCTACTTCTCTGTGGTATCTGATGTAGTCTGATTTGTAGAGAAAGTAAAATGGACATTCTCAGAAACCAGGAGGAAGAGCTGGAGAATTCTTGTTAATTCATACAGGGTTTCTTTTTTGGAAGATGAAAAATATTCTGAAGATGGACGGTGGTGTGTCCTTGGCACAAAAAAACACAAAGGTGCTTAATGCTGATATACTTTTTCATTTTAAGGAGTCTATTTTATAATAATGGGGTTTTATGGCACTTTCATACATACATATAAAGCAATTTGATCACAGTCACCCTGTTACCCTGTTTTCCCTGCCTCCTGATTTGCTTTCTCTTCCATAGTAATTCCTTCCCTGTCTTTTTTTTCCTTCGTGGAGGGCTCACTCCTTTTGAGCCTTTCCACCTTCCATGATGGAGTCCTGACAGGCTGGGCCATGCCTTCTGCAGGTAACCACAGCCCTTGTGCGTTCATGAGTGAACAGCCCGTCATGCCTGGACGAGAGCATCCCGCCGCGTCATGCCTGGGAGAGAGCGTTCCACTTCCTCCTCCTACAGTGCTCCCTGAAGAAAGCCTTTGGGGAGCTGGGCAAAGTAGATTCTCAGTTAGTGGCCATTCAGCTGTCAATTTCTGCGCATACCTTTAATCCCAGCATTCCGAGGCAGAGGCAGGTGGATCTCTGTGAGTTCGAGGCCAGCCTGGTCTACAGAGTGAGTTCCAGGACAGCCAGAGTTACAATACAGAAACTTCGTCTCAAAAAACAAAAAACATTTTCAGTTGTATATTTTAAGGATATATAATGTGGTCTATAAAATTTAATTATCAAATAGTTACATGATGTAAATAGCTGTGCGTATTTTAACAAAAGAAGTACTATAACATTGTAATATTCTCTCACATACTAGTTTAATTTATACCATTATTACCTATTGCCACTACTAACTGGCCATTTTCTCTTATTAAAAATAGCATTTTAGTAACAGAGAAATCAGTAATACAGAACAATGTAATTATAAATATGTTCTGTGCTGGTTTTCTAGAGTTGTCATAACAGTATGTGTAGCAGAGACAAGGTGGCTTAAGCAGTGGGGATTTTTTTTAAAGTAAGCTAATTTTATCACAGTCTGGACACTAGTTCGGGACTCTTCTTGTGCTGCAGGTGGCCACTATGTTGCTGCTTGCTCACTGAGATGTCACTGTGCATGCTTGTCTGTGTCTCTCTGTAGGTTCTAATGTCAGATTAGATCAGGACCCACCACCTTGTGAAAGGCTATATCATCATGTAGAGTCAATTTCTATTGTTAGAGATTAATGCTTTAACATACTTCCAGTCCCAGCATATGAGAACCAGCCCCATGGTACTGTGGAAGGAAAGAAAGATGGATACGTAGAAGCAGAGTGCAGTCAGGCTACTGGGGGTACTCATTACAAACCCATGGTCAAGGCAGTCAGGCAAATTCTGTGACTTAGGTTAAAGGAAGATGGCTTATGTAGCAGACAGATCAAAAACATTTCCTCTGAGTGGAAAAGTATCTGGTTTATGTCAAGACAATTTCAAAGATAACGGCACATTCTTGACTTTGATGACATGAGAGTCTAGTTATTAAACTCCACATAACATTCAAATTGTTTGGTTTCTTTATATTATGCTGGGAAAACATACCATAGTTACTCAGGGGTGGCATGGGGATCACCCCTTAAGATGGCTACAATCAGGTTAACATGGATGCCTATTTGTAATGTATGTAAATTGGCAAGTGTAGGGGGATACTAAGTTTAGTCATTAGCAAGTACCATTTTTTAATTTTTATCTTAAGGTACAGTGCTTACATGTAATTGTGGTAGTATATTATTTTGGGTCCCTTCTGCCTTTTCTTTTCCTGTATTGTTTAGTTAGAATTAAGCTCCAAACTTCAAACAACCTAACTGTGAATATGTAGTATACAGTGTTCCTTACATCTCCGACTTACCGTCTTTCTTAGTTACTTTTAATGCCTACATCTTTATATACTGTGTGCCCATTAATGTAGCTTTGTAATGAAAATCTCATACATTTCCCTGTAAGTCATTTAGAAATTTAAAAGAAATTACAGTAACATGAAGTTGTACTAGGAAGATCTTCACACCCTTGTGTTTTTCATAGCATAGTAGCCAGCATATGAATAAACCCAACTATCCTTCAGGGGATGAATGGACATATCTACACAATGGAGTACTATTCATAGCTAAATAGAGTGAAATCCTGTCATTTTGAAGCAGCATTATGTTAAATGAAACAAGCCAGACACAAAGGCAGATACCACATGTTCCCATTCATTTGCGGAAACCAAGACACCAGCCTTCCAGAGGAATGGACTAGAGCACTGTGATCCCCGGAGCCTGAGTGGGGCTGTGGGGAGGAAGGGCTGCAGTTCAGTAAGGGGTGCTGAAAGCAGTGGAGGAATCGCTCTGGGTTCTTCTTTGCACAGTATGCTTTAAACAATCTATAGTATATTTTGAAATGTAATGCTCAGGAGGTTGAGGCAGCTGGATCATGGGTTCAAGGTGAGCCCCCCTCTCTCTATGTACAAGTGTATCTGTGAGCAATCGAGTTCCAAATATTCAATAATACTGGTGTTTATATTTACTTACATAATGGCCTTTACCAAGGCCCTATATTTATTAATATGGATTGTGGTTGCTCTCTAGTATAGCCTGAACTACTGCTTAACAATTTATGTAGGACTGTTATTTGTTTTTTGAGACAAAGATGAGACAAGGCCATCCCTGGATGGCCTGGAAGTTACTAGACCAGGCTGGCCTCAAACTCACAGATCTGCCAGCCTCTGATTCCTGAATGCTAGCTTTAAAGGTGCGAACTACCAAGCCTGGCTGGTCCAGTCTGTCAATAACAAACTTTTTTAGTGTCTGTTTTTTTTCAGGGAATGGCTACTTTCTCCTATAGTTTTCTTTGTGTGTGTGCAAATATATTTTCTTTAAATGATTAAGTTTAAATGACATAAGAATTCAAAATAAAATGTCTAACTCCCAGCAATACTTTGTGCCTTGGTATGTTCGCAAACATGAAAAGGTATGGTGAAAATCTTTAGTCTCAGCCTCCACAGATATTGTCAAAGTAGTTCAGTTGTGACCATTTTTTTTTAAACAACTAATATTTTTCAATCCTTGTATATTTTTTGTTATATGTTAGCCCATTCCTTCTGGCTTCCACGACTTCTAATGAGATTGTTTCATTTTGCCTCTGTGGTACTGTAGACCAAATCTAGGTCCTAAGCTTGATACCTGTTCTCTTTACCATGAGCTGCTGATTTCCACTCCCCACCCTTCCTTTCTCCTTTCCTTTTTGAGACAGGTCCTCATAGTGGCACCATAGGTGACTTGGAGTTCACTATGTAGCCCCAGTTGGCCTTGAACGTGGATTGATCCCCTAGACTCTGCTTCTCAAAGCTGGCATCACAGCCCTGACCCGTCCTGCCCAGCTTTGTTCATTTCTGTCTTAAGAGACAATGATTTTCCTTCATGCTTTGGTACCTTTTAGCTTGATTGTTAACATTTCTGTTATCACACAAGTTCACTTATTTTTAAGCTTCATATGTATTGATTTGTTGGCTTTTCATCTTAAGTATTATTTTTGTGTAAATTTTGGGTATTTCTTTAAATATTTTAACTGCCTTTTTATTCTTTGCAAAGTGCAATGTAATCTGCAGATAATCACTGGAATTGGTCCTTCTGTTAACTTTTAGGACTGAGGTTATGTGGATTTTTATGAGTATTCAGAAGTAAATCATAAGAATTTTCATGTTATTTCAATAACTATCATCTTTCTGAATGTAGTACGTTCTTCCTTCTCATTTAAGCAAAGCTCTTTGGTAAAATTATACTTTCTGTCTCTGCTATAATGAAAATTTCATCTAAACTACTAATTGTATGTAAGCTCCTTCCAAAGGGCCTGCCTCCATATATTTTCTTTACTAATATGCTCCTAATTACAGCTTTCATTTCATAATCACATATTTACAAATGCCATCGGTGGATCTGAAATTTCTTCACATAAGATTAACACCTTAGGTTGGTCTATTCCTGAACTACTGCACCCTTAAGCCTGCCTTACGATTCTAATCTAGTTCTACACACCTTAGCCAGAAAGCTGAGGAATTACGGACTTGGTTTTATAGTTCCTAGCTTTTTGATCTTCAGGTTTCTTATCTCTCAGATAAGTTTCCATATTTATATTTAACCTGTAGTAAAAATTTTTACTACGTTATTGCTTTGTCTTTAATTAAGTTTTGTCTGTTGGTTTTATTTGTTTTGTTTTGTTTTTGTTTTTGTTTGTTTGTTTTTTAATACAGCATATCATCTGGTGTTCCAGTTTTAGGAACTTTAAATTTTTCTAAATCCTGTATGCAGTCAGTGTCTAAAAACATTACACTTTCAAAATGTTTCAATAAAATAGAAACATTGAATTTAAATTCACAGCACTGATATTTCAAATATCAGTTTAGCCTTTCTCTTTGGGTAACTGCATCTAGAAGTTAAAATATTTCTGATTATCTATTTTTTGGCCCATTTCACCTAGTGAAACTATTGAGAGGTTAATCGGGTTTTTAGGAGGCACATCTCTGGGAATCTGGGATCAGTCTAGATGACCTGCATTTTAAAAGGAGAAATGACATTGGAGTGATCAAAGAGAATTCTCGGTTCTAATCCCTTACACCTGGAGCAGTTGTTAGAAGCATCAGCAGCACAACTGTATTTATAAATATCAGAGCAGGATGTGGCAGATGGTGATGCAGAGATCCTGTCAGATCCTGTCGGAAGGAGGAGGAGGTGCCTGTCAATGCCAAACCAAGGATTGATGAGTTTTAAGTAGCAGGAGTTCTACTAAATATATAACTGACTATTCCACTTGTGACTTCTCCTTGTAGTTATACATTTCTCAGTATGAATTAACACTCCTTTCTTCAATGACCTTTTCTTTATTGAATTGGCTTGTTAAATTTTAGTAGTTAAAATCATGAAAACAGTTGTCTTTTCTCTGATTTTTGTTTGTAAAATGCTTTTGCTTTGTGTCAGATTTATATCTTAAATAACTGGTGTTTCGTCTCCTTCTTTCTCCATTTCCCCCTTTTATTTTTAAATCCCTTCTTGCCTTTTTAAAACTTCAATGCTTTGCCCTTTTGACCTTATCTTATATCTTATATTTGAGAGACTGTTTCACCACCATTACGGAAGATACATTTTTTAGTCTGTCTCAGCAGCTGTGTTTGTAAGCTAAAGATGTCTGGTGTAAAACTACATGTCTTGTTGTCCACTTGATACAGAAACGGCACACATTTCCCTCTTGTGGTTTAAGGTGGTGGCACCCCAGTGTAACATTGCATATGAATACTACTTCAGTTTGCATCCCTGCTGCCTCATTGCAAGAAGCCCTTTTAAGAGACATCCTGTTTGTTACCAATGGATCTTACTCCTTTTCATTCTGTTTTGGAATTTAAATTCAGAAGCTTTAAAGGAAAAACAAAAACTAAACTTTGGATTACAAATTCATTTATTTAAAAAAAAACCAAAAACACATTTGTTAATTGGTTGAACAAGGATAGTCTTTGCCAATTCCTTTGTGAAGTATAGTTGTTACCCACCTGTTTTTTAAACTTTTTTTTCCAAGATCAGGTTTCTCTGTCTTAACTCTGGCTGTTCTGGCCTTGAACTCAGAGATCCTCCTGCCTCTGCCTCCTGAGTTCTGGAATTACAGGCTTGTTGCCACCATGACCAGGTGAAAAATTTATTTACAAAAAAAAAAGATCTCACTCCAGACAAGGAAGCAGGTAGAGTACTGAAGAGCTTCATTTATTGCTCCTCTCCTCCAAATCCAGCTCCTCAGCCTCATCCCTAGCTCTGCAGCAGACTACCTTCTGCATCCTCCCTGCTTTCTCAACCCCCATCTCCACTGGATCACACAGATCTTTCCCCTCTGATCCTCTCTCCTGCAACTCACTGCTTTATCCCAGACTCCAACTCCAGCAGGCAATCCCTGGGAATCCACAGGCCACTGCAGCTCCCCAGTCAGGTAGGCTAACTGCCGCTCTTCACCTCTCCTGGCACAAAACATCCAGGAAGTCTGGGACACTATGAAAGGACCAAAATACGAATAATAGGAAATAGAGAAAGGGAAAGAAACCCAGGTCAAAGCAAAGAAAATATTTTCATCAAAACCACAGATGAAAATTATCCCAACCTGAAGAAGAAGATGCCTATTAAGGTACAAGAAGTATACAGGACATTAAATAGACTGAGCCAGAAAAGAAAATCCCCACAGCACATAATAATCTAAACAATAAATGTATAGGCTGAAGAAAGAATATTAAAAGCTGTAAGGGAAAAAGACCAAGTAGCATATAAAGTCAGACCAATTGGATAACACCTGACTTCTCAATAGAGACTCTAAAATCCAGAACCTGGGCAGATATTTGCAAATTCTAAGAGACCGCAGGTGCTAGCCCGGACTGCTATACGCAGCAAAAAAATTTCAATCACAGTAGATGGAGAAAATAAGACATTCCATGATAAAAATAAAATTTAAGCAATATCTATTACAAATCCAGCCCTACAGAAGGGGCTAGAAGAGAAACTCCAACCTAAAAAGGTTAAACACTCCCAGGAAAACACGGAATAATCTCATACCAGCAAGTCAAAAGATGAGAAATACAGGCCAACACACCACAACAACAAAACAACAAGAACTGAGAAACACTGCTCATTGATATCTCTCAACACCTAAGATCCCAACTCCCCAATAAAACGATACAGACTAACAGAATGGATTCAAAGACAGCACCCAGCCTTCTACCGCATTCAAGAAACACCCCTTAGCATGAAGGGTAGACATCATCTGAGGGTAAAAGGATGGAAGAGGACATTACAAGCCAAAGGAACCAAGGAGCAGTATCTGACGAAAGAGACGTCAGCCAAACCTAATCAGAAGAGATGGGGAAGGACATTTTAGTCCTCAAAGGAAAGGCTCACCAAGAGGACATTGCAATTGTCAGCATCTATGCACCAAACACCAGGGCGCTGAAATTGAGAAACACTGCTACAACTTAAACCACACACTGGCAGTAAGAGACTTCAATAGACAGGTCGTCCATAGAAAAGCCAAATAGAAATGTTGGCGCTAACTGAAGTTATAAGCCAAGTGGGCCCAGCAGGTATTTACAGATCACTTCACCCAAACAGAAAAGAATGTACCTTCTTCTTAGTTCCTCATGGAACTTTCTCCAAAACTGACCACATATTTGAACACATTCAAGTCTCAACAGATATAAGAAAAATTGAAATAACACTGGATCCTATCAGACTACCACAGATTAAAGCTGGATATCAACAACAGAAACAAAAAGTTTATAAACTCATGGAAACTGAACAACTCACTACTGAATGAAAAATGGGTCAAGAAAGGAATTAAAGACTTTCTAGACTCGAAATAAACAACATACCAAACCTTGGGAGGCAGCAGGAAAACCTAATACAGTAGAAGCTTCCTACAAAATATACATATATGAAGGAGATCTAAATGAAATAGCCAAATAATGGGGAGACGGTCCCAAGTGGCCATTTGTTGTCAGCAAATGAAGCTTCTAATTGAGTTGTTGGTCAAGAGAGTTCCATGGGAATCCACAAACTCACAGCAGCCCCATTGCTGAAGACAGCACCTATATAACTCCCTGAACATGGAAAAATTGGGCTTGTGCCTACATAGAGCCTTCACCCCTATGTTCTAGCATCTTTGGTACAGGAAGTACTCTGAATGACACCAAAAGGGAAACATAAACACCAAGTCAGGCACAAACCCTTGGATTTTCAGTGGTGTCCTGCAAAGCTTGTGGTAGTAACCAACCAGTATCTGATTTGACTTAAGGCCCAGTTCAGGAGATGGAACCAACATCCCACACTGCGTGGGTGACCCAGATCTGAGACTAGATAGCCCAGGGATCTAGGGTAAACCCAAATACTGCTGATCAGAAAGAAACAAGGAAAGAACAAAGCACAGAAATAAAATGAGTCCTAATGACATTCTGCTATGCTCAGAGATCCAAATGTTATGCTCAGCCAACGTCAGAGAACCTTCCTCCTGCAGCAGATAGGAACAAATACAGAAACCCAAAGCCAGACATTTTATAGAGAGTGAAAGACCTTGGTACACTCAGCCCTAATGAGGATGTCTCTGTCAAGTCCCTCCCATCAGATCCCAGGGAACCCTAAAGAAAAGGAGGAAGAAAGAGTGTAAGTACCAGAGGGGATGAAGGACACCAAGAAAACAAGGCCTCTAGATTAAAGTGATCAAAGCTCATATGAACTCAGAGACTGAGGCAGCATGCACAGGGCCTGCACAGGTCTGCACCGGGTCATCTGCGTGCACATTATTGCTTCCAGCTTTGTGTTTTTATGGAATTCCTGAGTGTGTGAGCAAGTGGGTCTCTGATTCTTGTGCCTTCTCTTGGACTCTCTCTCTTCTGTTTGTATATTCTTTCTGATTCCAATGTGTTAGTTTTTGTTTCACCTTATTATATTTTACTTTAGTATTTTACCTTAGAAGCCTGTTTGTTTTCTAATGAGAGTCAGAAAGAGAGTGGCTTCAAATGTCCTTCCAGTTAATCAAAACACATATGCTGATGTTGAGACCAAAATGATTGTTATTAGAACTGAACAGGATACAGACTGTAATGTAGCTTAATAATAATCAAAGACGTGAGCCTTATAAAATCAGATAACCCAGTGAAGACTGGTCTAAACAGTACCTAGACACCGTCTAATGACATCTCCAGTTTTTTGTTCAGTTTCAAAGTCTTTAAATTGTTTTACATAGTTTCTGACTCACCTGCTGTGTTGTTAGAATTAAATGACATAGTTATGTACAGCATACCTAGCCAAGTGCTCACACATAAAAGCTCAGTAAATTTTAGGTGGTGTCACTGCATAGGAAAAGTGTTACCTGGCACTTATTTAACATCAATTGAATTGTACTTCTGGCAATTTGATGATAGATATGTATATTAAACTGATAAGAACAGACATGATACTACATCTCAGGTGGTGAAGCTGTGATAATGTCTATTTAGGAACACAATACCCCATATTTTATATGTTTATTTTATAACAACTATTCATCTGGAAAAAATTCTCTCAAAAATCAAAAACAGTGAGCTCAGTCAGGCCTGAAGTGTTCCATGATAATTATTTGAGCATTACAAAGCTTAAAAACTCTAATTCTTTCCCAAACTCTGAATATTTGATTTGTTTAATTATAACTTTGTTTTAGATGGTGCATGGAAATACACTGGTATCTGGTATTGTTGGAGTATTTATTGATTAGTCCCCAAGAGTTATTCACTGATAGTTCCTTAAATGCAGAAGAAAAATGAGTCTGTTCCTGTGCATCTTAGGTATTGTTCATATAAAGATAGTTTATAAGTGTTACAGACTTCTTAGAGAGCTTATGTACAAATTATTTTTTAAACCCAGTGTCCTCCAAACTAGTTTTCATTTATGTAAAGTTAAATTAAATTTCTTTGTGACAACAAGTCCTATAATTTTATAAGGAGGTAATAATGAATCCCCAGTAATTATGTGAAACACTTTAGTGTTTATCTTCTGTAACACAGTCTTAATTCCAGACTATGTGTTCAGTAATTTTTTTACATTTCTTATATTTTCTAATCAATAGTTAAGCTAAGTGAGCATCATAGAAAGTCCCAGGCATGTTGTCAGAAACAGGAAGTTTGCCTTTCTAGGCTATCCTTACTGGGTACCAAGAGCCTCTTTCAAAAATCAAACACAAGGAATAACAAAATCTACATGATCAGAGACAGAATTTTGATTTTGCTTGTCCTGTAATTTGTTTGTTTTTAATACACAGTCTTGCGTGGTGCCCTGGAGTCTTAATTACTTTTCTTTGCTGTGACAGAACACCTTAACCAAAGAAACTTCAGAAGGAAGCATTTAATTGGCTCTTCCAAGTCCAATGGGACATATGTCTATCACTACCATGGCAGGGAGCCCGGTAGCAGGCAGCTGACCCATAGATAGAAAACAGAGAGCCACTAGGAATAGTGGATGATGGGAAGATATTGAAGCCTCAGAGCTGCCTGGTGACACACCTCTATCTAGGCCATACCTCCTAGTCCTTCCTAAACAGTCCCACTAATGGGGACCAAATTTTCATATGTGCCTGTGCTGACCATTCTCATTCAGACAACTACAGCTAACTGTCCTGAAACTTGGACTTATCTTCCTTAGCCTCCCAAGTAGTTGACACATGCCATCATACCTTACTTAAAGGTCTTGATAAGCTATTGTGCTGGCTAGTTTTTTGTCAACTTAACACAAACTATGATCATCTGAGAGGAAGAAAACTTTATTGAGAAAATGCCTCCATAAGAATCAGGCCATATGCAAACCTGTAGAACATTTTCTTAATTAGTGATTGATTTGGCCTGGTGGTCCTAGGTTTTGTTAAAAACAGGCTGAGCAAGCCATGAGGAGCAAGCAAGTAAGCAGCACTCCTCCATGGTCTCTGCTTCAGTCATGGCTACAGGCTCCTGACTAGTGTGAGTTCTGTGTGTAATCCAAATAAATCCTTTTCTCCCCAACTTGCTTTTGGTCATGATGTTTCAGCATAGCGGTTTTATCCCTGACTAGGACAGCCATATTTACTATTCTAGACTGGAGAAACATTCCATTCTTTAAGATATAGTAAGAAGTGTTCAGTGTGCTAATCAGACGAGGTTGGTGTTATAGGCAGGAATGCTGAGGAAGGCTGTAGCACCAATGGAAACGTTGTTTCACATTGATATTCCTTAAGGGTTAAGGCAGAGGGGACTTCCGTATTGTACCAACTCAAGTGGCTGGAATCTTCTGGCCCCTGTCTCCCGTTTTTTGGAAACTGGCCAATTTCATAGTTCTATTTGATTGCCTGGCAGTAGCATGCATCACTCCATTCTACTTTGGGTTGGTCTCTTGGGTATTATACAAGACTATTCCAAAACTGGCCTCCCAAATGAAGCAGAAGTTAGATCCCAATAAGCCATAATGGCAAAGGCCCATGGTAAAACTATAGGCTAGTCATAGTTTAATACCTAGCATTATACCATCCAAGGTTGTGACCACTACCCTGGCTGGAATTAACCAAGGAGTTAAGGTTAGCAGCTAACAGAG
This sequence comes from Cricetomys ansorgei, assembly GCA_026225945.1. NCBI lineage: Eukaryota > Metazoa > Chordata > Mammalia > Rodentia > Nesomyidae > Cricetomys > Cricetomys ansorgei. Next base: position 7,220,790 of record JAMJFZ010000770.1, on the reverse strand, counting down.
CAATAAGAAATGGGCAGGAAGGGATTTAATGCATAGCTACCCTTCTAAATGAGCAGTGAGTTTAAAAACAACATGATTGTCTGCCAGTTGTTCCTGCGAACCTTGCACAGAGCATGTGTGCCCCATTTGATGCATTCTATGGTATGACCAGAGAATCAACCAATCTCAATAGAAAATACCTCAATCTTTGTATAGTTTCCCATCCTCGGATCACTTCTACTCTAAAGACTTTCTCTCACTTTTCTTTAATTTTCCTTAATTCTGCTTTTTGCTTTGCTCAGTCTCTATTTGCATCTTTATTCCTGATCAGCATGAGATGAAGAATACAGTCAGTATCTCCTGTTGACTTTGGTGACTGTTGCTGTCTGACTCCTTAGTCCCTGGCTAAGCCCAGTTGGGCTGAGATAGGCCTGATAGTCCTCAGAGATCCTGCATTGCCTTGAACTGTGTTAAACATGCTCAGGAAACATTTAACGTTGTACAGGCAGTGATAGAAGTAACCCACATTACACGCTAGTGGTAATGTTTGCGTTATGTGCTTTTGACAGTTTCAACCTTACTTTTTATACGGACACTTTTCTTTATTCAATTTTTATAATGCACACATAATTTTTAACAGGCGAAGCAATAAAGATATAGAATTCAGAATGAAACACTTAATTTTCAGTTCTTAGTTCTACTCACAGAGTGCATTTAATTATTTTGTTTTTAGACACTGAGTTTTACTGTTGCTTACTTGGGCTCAAATGACCCTTGCTGCCTTCGTTTCCTAAGTAATAGAGACTTAGAGTCATATACCATTCTGTCTGTCTTCACCTTAAAATCTTAATAAAGAAATATTATTGTTGTTGTTGTAAATATCTACTATTCCCCAACATGCTTGGTACAAATGATTGTCTTTAAAAACAAGTAAAAAAAATCCGTGCTCTTTTAATTTTATTTTATAAAACTATTTTATTTATGTATTCCAAAATGCAGTTTTAACATTTCAAATAAGTTCCCTGATATGCCTCTTCATAAGATGTGGACTAATTGTTCATGAATACTGACGAGGCTTCATGACCGCCTACTAGTCAGAAGATGGTGGGAAGGAGGGTGTGTGGTTGCTGGAGGCCCCTCTTGTTCCACATCTTACTTTGGAACATGGGTAATAATGAAGTCAGCTCATATGTCATAAGGGCTCTTATTCAGCCTGTGAAGAGAGAGGTCCTTCTACTAGGAATCAACAACATGCCAGCACATGAATGAGTCAGCTCAAGTCAAACTTATAGGTAATTGGAGTCCAGATCAACTCATTGGCCTAGAGAAGTAAGTTAAACCATAATGTTCCACTAAGTCATTCCCAGATCTCTATCCCACAAAAACCATGAAGTATAATGTGTCTTGTTTTCAACCACTGTGTTTTACAATGGCAGGTGACGTGCATGAAGAGAAATTCACAATTTATAAAAGGGTTTATGGTAAAAGTAGGGTTTTTCTCATCATCCCTGTAACTTTAATCACCGAGTGTATTTCATTAGATATGTACCCCTGTATTAGTTGCTTTTCTATTGCTGTGATTAAACACCTTGGCCAAGATAACTTACAGGAAAGTTTATTTGGGCTTAGGTTTCCAGAGGGTTAAAGTACATGATTTTTGAACCTCTGGGGGGCTTTCTCATTTAAACTGTCAGACCCTTTAATAAGTTTCTTGTATATCCTTCCAAAAATACTCTAGTCCTTTAAATGATGGTTTATGTATTATTTTTTATATTTATTAGCACTCTTTATTTACAGTTTGGTCACTTTTTCCCAGCTGAGTAAGTCTTGGATTCTGTGACAGGATGATAATTTAATTTGGTTGCTGTATCTCCTGTTGTTATGTACTTAAAAGGTTTATATAAATGGTTCAGTGAGTACCTTAGTACGTGCATCGTTTTCCTCTGTGAAAGCCTATCTTTATTGTCTTGTAGTCTTATTTCTTTTAGAATTAAATAATCATGTTGTTTCAGTGAGTCCTTAGCAATTCAAAGAATATCCAGTGTGCTCTTTATAAGTGTGATCCATAAAAAATAATAACCTATTAAACATTTATACTTAGATTTTTCAGTGTGAAATAAAATGATCAGTTAGAGCAGAGTGTTTTCTAGTAGCAATAAATTACCAACTCCCTATAAAAACAGATGGGAATCTTAATGGACTGGTGTCCCTAGGAGAATCCCAGCAGGTTGTGGAAGTGTCCTCTCTCCCACAGGACTGTTAGTTCTAATGCTTCACTAGGAAAACACCAGATCATTAAATGAGTAATTACAAACTAAGTTCAAACCATTTTGTAAGCCACTTTGGAGTTTTAGGACAAAACATTTAGGGTTTTGTTTGTTTTGTTTTCTTTTTTCTTGGTGTGTGTGTATGTGTGTGTGTGTGTGTATGTGTGTGTGTGTGTGTGTGTGTGTGTGTGTGTGTGTGTGTGTGTGTGTGTGTGTATGTGTGTGTGTGTGTGTGTATGTGTGTGTGTGTGTGTGTTTTATGTGTAGCTGACCTCACCTGATACTGTGCTCCCAAAAGGAAATAAGAAAGTATGAAACTGAAAGAAAACTGTGAACTAATGCTATTATTTTTAAAAATTCCCAATATTTAGAGGTAGAATGTCATACCATTATTATATTGGACAGTAATTCATTTGGGTTAATCATGAATGTGGAAGGATGTTTCAGTATTGGATTTTTTTAAAGATGTTAAAAAGAAATCCACCCAAGAGCTTGGGGGTTCAATTCAGTGATAGAATACCAGATTGTCAGGTGTGAAGCCCTACATTGCAGTCCCTGCATCTAAAAGAGAAATATTCATTCATAATAGTAGGTGTATGCTTGCTTCACCTTGACGAATGTCTCAACCTAACTGCCATTGTCTTACATTGTATATTATGTACTGCTGTGTTCTAATTGAAGTTAAGAATTAGACAAACATTTTCTTGACTTTTACCAATAGTAAGCATTGGATAAGAGGTGCAAGTAGCTATATATAAGAAGATACTAACGTTTATCTTTTAGTTGGGGCTTTGCTCACACACTCCAGAATTTTTAATGACACGGTACAGAGAACTGTACTATGATGAGTAGACTCTAGAAAGATAAATTCATGAGCAGCTTCTAGTTCTGCTCAGGAATTTGTTGCCATCTGGTCTCCTCTGTGGCTATTATAATTATTAATGGAAGTGTTTTCAACATTTAAAAACATGGTTTATGTATTGTAGAAACTAAAAAAATACAATAGTTTAGCCATGTGTAGTCTTCTTAGGTCAGGCAAGGTAAAGAAACTGATGACCTAATTGAAGAGACTCATCAATAGTGATGTTATTTGTCTCAGTTTTGTTAGGGTCCTTTCGTAATGAGTAGAATATTGCTCAGTAATGAAAGCTAAAGGTAGAGGAAATCCACTGACTTCATGGCTGCATTGTTTGTCTTTATAGCCATAGAGTATATGATGATATCACATTTAGATATGAATCTCAGAAACAAAATAAAGAATACATGTCATATTTTGAGGACTTAAAAGTGAAGCTTGTCCTGCTAAAGAAATTGTAGACTCAGATGTTGATGTAATGCAAATGTCATTTTAAATAATTTTAAGGGCAAGATGAACTCATTTATGTCTCTCTTAAAAGTTGAAGTAGTTCACAGTGTTTCATATCCAGATTGTTTTAATAGTAAGAATATTTAAAAAGCAACGTTTTTTCAGCTTTACATTCTGAGTTAATTGGGTAAAGGTCTATTAAAAATGAGATGACAAATCAAAAAACTGAAGTCTATTTTATTCAGCCGTTCTAAAAGAAAAATGCGTAGTGATCTGGGGATATAAAGGAAACGTAAATTCATGACTGAGAGTAAGAAATGCATTTGCGGTTTAAAAAAAAAAAAGAAATACCAGCATGTCACATTAAAATTATGGTATCTATAGTTGTGTACAGTTAACCAAAAATCGATTACATCAGGGGATATGATGCACTGTAGAGAGCTAGGACGGAGCCGTGAGTGAAGAGTATACTGCCATCAGAGTCAGGAGCATTAGTAATCCAGTCAGAGGGAGAATTTTCCTGACTCTCATGTAACATAAACCAGATGTTTATTCTATTAAAACCTTCTTACTAAAATGAGTGTTTAGATCACTGGTCACTAAGAGAAAAATGAACAATAGCAATCTAATGCTTTTGAGGGTTTATCCTGCTTCTCGGTTAATATTAGCAGTCAGGAGCGTGAAAGGTTTCCCGCCAAGCGTTCTACATTTTTGAGAACTCAGCCCCACAGTTGATTATGCTGTTTTAATCTATTGTGTTTTGTAAATTTAATTTGTTTTATCTTCAAAAACTATTGTCAAAATCCAAAGGTTTAGAAATTGTGGGTTCTGATTTATTGTTTGAATACCACATGGACATGTATTTGGTAGAGTGTAAAAATCAGTGTGAAGCCCCACAGCTTCAGAATGCCCATTCTAACCATATGGAAGTTCATTGCCTTGTCTATGCTTAAATCTGGTTAATTTTGGTGTGTGATAGTTTAATTTCCAAGTCTTTAAGTAATAGTTAATTATAATTTTTAAAAACTGTTTTTGGTGTATGGTTTTGCAGGTTATGATGGATGCATGCTTCATGTAACAGCCATTATAAGGGTTAGGTGTAAGCTCTTCGCATCACTGTAAAGTGTCTCCTTAGGTTGTCTCATGCTCATCTCTGTCTTTGGTAGTCCGCCGTGCATCGGTTACTAGGAGTGTAAGGTTTGAATCTCTCTCCTCCGGGCATTTGTCAGGATTGTGTAAGCAGGTGGTAAGTGAATCATGAGACAGCAGTATCTCCCTAAAAAAGGAGCAAGCTTAGTAGCTATAAAACAGGGAATTCTCCAAGCTCTGTGCTTCACATATCACACATCCAAGACATGCCACGTCACCATATAGGACTTGGTGTGGCGGACTGGTGCAAACATACCGATGCTTTTGTACTTTTCCCTAAGTTGTTATTTTTTTATTGACACCGGGGCCTCTTGTCTTCCGTAGGCATTCTAGAATTAGTAAGAGTCCTTTTTTATTAGATTCTAGTTGAAATGAAATCTAGTCTCTCATAATTTTCTACTCATTGGATTTTGCCATGCCCAGTGTTTCTGTGTATGTGTGTCTGTCTGTCTGTCTGTCTGTCTGTCTGTGTCTGCATGAACATGTATGCAAGTGTTTATGGAGGAACCACCGTATCTTTCATTAAGAGCTGGCTACCTTGTTTTTCAAACTAGATCTTTCATTGATTTGGGCTCCTTAATTCAGCTCGGGTGATAGCTGGGCGGTGGGCTCCAGGCATCTGCTTGTTTTTGCCTTCCCGGCCGTGGTATTAAAAATCAGCATTATGCTCAGTATTTTTAAGCAAGTTCATGTCTTCATGCTTACAGTATTCAGGTTGTTGGTTTTGTGTTTATACAAAGCTGGAGTTATCTGAGAACAGGGAACCAATCAAAAAATGCCTCCATAAGATTGGCCTGTAGGCAAGCCTGTGGGCATTTTCTTAATTAGTGCTTGATGTGAGAGGAACTAGCCCCCTGTGGGTAGTTCCACCCCCAGGAGGTGCTCCTGGGGTATATAGAAAGCAGCCTGAGTAAGCCCAGGGACAGCAGCCAGTAAGCAGTGCTCTGCCTGGCCTTCACTTCAGTTCCTTCCTCCAGATTCTGCCCTCCTTTCAGTGATGGAGCATGCATGAGAGTTGTAAGCTGTAGTAAACCCTTTCTTCCTGAAGTTGTTTTCGTCATGCTGTTTTATTGCTGCAACAGAAACCCTAAGACACATAGCAAATGCTTTACCAACACATCCCCTTATATTTCTGTTTTTTTGGGGGGGTCAAAAATCTATGTGACTCCTTTTTTCAGGCCTCATCATGGGCATTTCAGAAGTTTCACTGGTAGGCTTCAGGGAAAAGTTGCGCTCCCTATGCCAGACTTGTTGCATGCCTCCTAACAGTCTCTAAAGTGGTGATTCTCAGCCTTCCATTTGCTCTGACCCTAACCCTAAGTTCCTCATGCTGCAGAAAATAGAAACAACTCCAAAGTTGTCTTCTGGCCTCCACATGAGTGCAGTGGTACACACAGTCACATGCACACACACACAATAATAAAATGATGATAATGATAATAGTAATAATAATAGTAATAATAAATTAGGGAAACATACATGGAGAAGTGGGGGGAAGTCTTAGGTCCTAAGGCAAGTGGTTTTCAACCATTCTGATGGTGTGGAACTTTAGTACACCTACACATGTTATGTTGACACCCAACCATAACGTTATTTTTGTTGCTACTTCATAACTGTAACTTTGCTACTGTTATGAAACATAATGTAAATATCTGATATGCAAGGTGGTCTTAGGTGAACCCTGTGAAAGTGTTGTTTGACCCCCAAAGGGCTCTCGAGCCAAGGTTGAGAACAGCTACAATACAATACAATACAGCTGCCATCTCGGTTCCAGGCATCGGCAAGTTCAGCCAAATACCTGTTTGTCTGGAGCCTGTGCAATACCTTCCTCAGACTCCACTCTCAACATCTGACCCATGGGCAGAGGGGAGGAACTTGGTGATATTTTACTTCATTTTGACTTTGTATTTTTCTTCTCAAAATGCTAACCTTTCCAGACTTTACCAGACTCTCAGGTCCACAAAACGACAGGAGCCTTTTTGTCTCTTGGCAGAGCCACATCTCCACACCTGTGCAAGTGCCCTTGACCCTTAGCCAGTATGCTTGCGCCTGACAGCACGACAGCACGAACAGTGGAACAGAGCTAGGTGGACTTTCTCCAGATTGCTTTTGGCTTACTGTGACAGTGAGCGATTAAAGACTTAACTCTTACTTTTGTTTTGGCTTATTGTCATAATTTCTTCCCCCTAAGCATGCCAGCTCAGTTCCTCCCTCCTGATTTCCCGACATACACTAACTTGGAATCATGTGTGCATGGTCTTTGACTATAGCTTCCTTTCTGTGATATAAATGTATCTTACATTCATGCATTTTCCTGTATGTTATTCTACAAAGCTTTGATTTGTTTGGTTTTACAGCTGAGTGGTTTTCCATAACTGTGATGGATAGTATACTGCGCCTCCATCCACTAGAGAGGAGTATTTGGATTGTTTCCAATTTGGAGCAATTATGGATAAAGCTGCTGTAAACATTTGTTTATGCATCTTTGTGTTAACATAAAGTTCCATTCCTCTGTTAGTGCAATTTCTGAATCAGGCTGGAAATGTATGATTAATTCATTAAAACAAACCACCTAATTTTTTCAGAAGTAGTTTTAGATTTGTGTCAGTTTTCTGTTGCCATGGCTAGATATGTGAAACAATCACCTTATAAGGAGGAAGATTGATTTCAGTGCATTATTTCAGAGCATGATCATTTGGTCTCACAGTTTTGATCTTTCGGTGAGGCTGACTTGTCATGTTCCCTGAGCCTTAGTGGGGTTGTATAAATGTCTTATTCATGGCTGAGCCCTCAACCACCATTTATTCTCAACACTCACTTTGAAAAGCTTAAGCTTCTGCATTCAATGCTATTCTCTGGAAAGAAAGGCTCTCCCATTAGGTTTGTAACTGTAAACATAGTTATTTAAAAGGTAGTTTGACACTGTCAGTTTAGCTAATCATAGTAATTTACAACTTAGGACAGCTGATCTCAACCTATGGATAGGATCCTTTTGGGGGTCAAACTACCCTTTCACAGGGGTCACCTAAGACCATCTACATAGCAGATTTACATTACAATTCATAAAAGTAGCAAAATTACAACAAAAAAGCAACAAAAGCAATTTTATGGTTAGGGGTCACCACAATATGAGGAACTGTATTAAAGGGTCTCAACATATGCCTGGTGGTGGCGGCACACACCTTCAATCCCAGCACTCAGGAGGCAGAGACAGGAGGATCATTGTGAGCTCCAGGACAGCCAGAGTTACAACAGAGAAACTCTGTCTCGAAAACCACAAAAAAGGAAGGAAGGAGCTGAGGAGCAAAGGAAGAAATGAACGAAGGGAGGGAAGGGAGGAAGAGTCTCAGCATTAGGAAGGGTGGGAACCACAGCCTTAGGGCCTGTGACTTCTCCAGTTCATTGTTTGCTTAGTCATTCATTCATTCATTCATTCAGTATTTATTTATTTATTGTGTGTCTGTGTGTGCCTGTGTCTATGTGTGACTGTGTATGCCATTGCACTCATTTGTAGGTCAGAGGAAAACTCTGGAGTTGTTTCCAGAGTTTTTGAACAGAATCTTTTGCTGAACCTAGAAGCTCACTGATAAGCTAGGCTGATCCAAGGATTCTCCTGTCTTCTCACTCCTCCTGCTTGTTACATATTGCGACCATAGCTCCATGGGAACAGGGAATCTACATTCAGGTCCCCGTGCTGAAAGCAGTTATGACTTCAGGGTTAGTTTCAGGATCAGCTTCACATGTGGGAGGCTTCTATTTTCCCTCTGCTTGTTTACTTCTCTCCAGTGCCCTGTTTGCTCACCTAGTCTTATGATGTGCAAGTAGCTGCAACTTCTTGGGAAGAATGGTTCCATTGACTGAGAACAGATCCATGGGTCCCAGAACAGGGGAGGGCACTGACAGTGCTCTCTCTTTCTGCCTTTGACCTTTTTACCTTTTGAGTAGTCATAATAAATTACTTTAATCAAATCATCCATATAATAGTATCTTCTTTGTAAATTAGTAAATATTTCTATATTTAACACTTGTTTTTACTTCTTATTAATACAGCTATCTTCATGAGTTTCTTACACATTTATTCCTTTTGTTATGCTATATAATTACCAAAAAAAACTTACACCAACTATATGCTTGAAGATAATATGTATTCCATTTTCAGATAATGTTTTTAAAATGTTCACTGATAACAATATCTAAGATGGCTTATGCCATTTAAAACATTTCTACTATTAACAGTTACAGATTTACAAATTAAAATTAAAACTACAGTGAGATGCTGCTATATGCATATTCAAAATATGCAAAATAAAAAATTTACTTACAAGCAAAGCTCTCTGAGGTAGTTCATACCTATAATCACACAATTCTGAGGCAGAAAGATTGCCATGGATTTGAGTTACTCAGAAAGTTTGATAAATAGATAGAAAGTTCAAGGCCAGTTTAGACTACAGTGTGACTTTCTGTCTCAAAAACAAACATAAAACCTTATTGTTACTTATAGTAAATACTGGAGAGAATGTAAAATCTCTCTCATACATTTATGGTAGGAATGTAAAATAACAGAACTCCTCAGGAAAATTTTTTTTATGAAATTAAACATTTTCCATGTTACTCAGCAATTATGTCCCTGCATATTTATCATAGATGTGGAAATTTATGTTCATATGAAAACCTGTTATACAGCCAAGTAGTGGTGGTGCACGCCTTTAATCCCAGCATGCAGGGATCTCTGTTAGCTCAAGGCCAGCCTAGTCTACAGAGTGAGTTTCAGAACAGCCAGAGTTAAAACAGAGAAACCCTGTCTCAAAAATATAGAAACAAAACAAAACAAAAAAACTGTTATACAAAAATTGATGACATCTTTATTTGTAATCTCCCCATACACTGGAAACAATCTAGAAAACCTTCAACGGGTGAGTAAACAAACTTGTACTAGATCTACACAGTATAACCCTGCTGAGCTCTTTGAAGAAGAAAGCCTGGCAGACAACAACTTCCATTCAGCTCCAAGCAGACCATGGAGTGGAGAAAAGGCATACCTTACAAGGTTGCATGCTACTTGATTCCATTGCGAAATACTTCTAAACGTTTCTCAAAAATAGAGTCTTCCAAATGCATCAGGGTTGGGGAGAATGGGAAGAGGGAACGGGTGACTCTCTGCGGGACTGTGCACACACAAATAAGAATGTGTATGATTTGTAGTTAGTACGCAGATGATTCTGGTTTCCTAGACTTTGACAGTAGACGGTAGAAAAGGAATACATGATCACCAGCACAAGTTGAGTAAAGGCCGTTCTGGAACCTCTGCACTGTGTTTGGAATTCTTGTGAATATAAGACTACTATTTGGTGATTGACTAAGTCACATTTTTATTCATTCATATCTTTTATGTCATATTCATCTCTTCTTGGCAGGATCATTTCGTGATACGTACTTTTAGAGAATCTATTAGGAAAGGCCTTTAAGAACCACAAAATTAGATAAAAAAACATTGTGTGAACTGTTTTGTTGTTGTTGTTGTTGTAGTATATTTTCAACCTCTTCACAGACATTTATGCTTATGCTTTATCCCCCCCAAACCTGGTGGTTATGTGGATTGAACCCAGGATCTTGTGCGTACTAGGCAAGCATTTTGCCATTGATCTAATCCTTAACCCAAATTCTAGGATTACAAATAGAAGGAAAATTGATTTTATTCTTGGGAACTCACTTTATATACTGAATTTTGGATCCTCATTTCTTCAGAATTCTTCATTAGCAACTGAAATCTTTCTTGTTACTGAAGTCACTAACTAATCCTAGCGTAGGCTGCCTATGATGCCTTCTCTGTATTTCACTTACCTCATCTTGTTCATTACCTTCTCAGTGAGGTGCCACCTCCAACCCATTTTGTTCTTCAAATCCTGGGTGTTCCTTGTGTAACCACCTCTTAACAACCTGGACGCATTTTATAGATACACAGGATGTCCACATAAAGGGCAAATTAACTGCCTACTGAATTTGTAGCTCTGAGTGTGAAATTTAAGAGTAAACCCTAAAGCCTAAGCGTGTAAATAAATCACTCAGCTCCTGAGACCACCCAGCCTATGCCATGGTATTCCACAGAGATGTATTTGTAACTGGTAGAAGAAACACTCCCTGAGTTCAAGATCAATGGCTGTTCATTTTATTCACCTGGAGATAAATCACTTCCACAGATTTGGCGGACGACTTCTTTTCCTGAAAAAGTGATTTATTAAAGAAGAGGCTTCTTTACTGTCAGTACTGACTTACTCTTCTCTTTGTAATACTTCTGCAAGGAAGGAAGCCGCAGGACAGGAGTCTTGCCTGTGCTACTCTTCATTCCACTATTACTTTTAAACCAGTTGATGAAATTCTCTTCCTTTTGAAGGACCATTTTTCACCTACACATCAGGCATCTTCAAGTTATTTAGGTTGATAGTAATGTGTTGCATCTATAAATTGCTTTTATTTTGTTTAAAAAGATAGACTATTAATTATATTAATTTAACGTAATTATGAGTTTCAGCTCTGATAATAAGAAAAATAGCCTTTTGTGTGGTTGTGTGAGTTTAAAGGGTGGAAAGGTGTGAAGTACCAGCGGAAAAAAATCACTGAACGTGGTGGTGAATGTTGGAATCCCAGCACTTGGGTGTTAGAAATAGGGGCTCAGAAGTCGAAGGTCATCTTCAGCTACAGAGGGCGTTCAGGGCCAGCCTGATCTTAAAAGAACAACACAGCAATCTAAAAATCTAAAAATCAAGTCCAATTGTCCATATTTTCATTGTTTCTTTATATGAGGGAAAAGTCAGCCATTCCCTTGTATTTTTCTATAACCTTGGATAGTGCTGTGATTGTCTTCAGTTTCTGTATATTGTGACTTCATTTTCAAGAAGTATTTCCCATTACTGGAAATGTAACTCATTTGGTAGATGCTTGCCTAGCACAGTGAAGTCCTGGGTTTGATTCCTAACATCAAATAAGCATGGGTGTCCTGATTCAATCCCAACACCAGGGAGGTGGAAACAAGAAAGTAAGAAATCCAAGGCTGGGCAATCCAGTTGCTCATTGTCTAGCGGGGTTTGTGGGGAGCCTGACAACCTGCGTTTGATCCCCAGGACCCACGTGGTAGGAGAGAGCAAACTCTTGCAAGTTCTTTGACTTCTGCATATGCATCCTGGCATGCATACACCTATAAGCACACACAAATAAGTATAATAAAATATTAAAAAAATAATTTAGGGTCATCCATGGCTGCATATTGAGCTTGAGTGAGATAAGCTTGGACTACAGGAAATCCCCCACCCTCTCGAGCATGCATGTACACGCACATACACACACACACACACACACACCCTAAACCAGATTTAATTTGATATATTCTGCTTTTTAGTTTGGAGACTTTGAATGTTACTACTCAAAACTGCTAAAAAATAATCATATAAAAATAATGCATATGTAGTATTTGCTTTGATAAAGAGAATGCAAATAATTCTGGAAGGTTTAAGATGCATGCCTTTCAGTGTGTATCTATTATCTATGTATAAAGATTGACAGATTAGGGAATCAGAATGCAGTCAACAAAGCAATAAAAATAGAAATGAAAATTGAGTAAAAACACATGTGAAACTGGCAGGAGTGCAGGCAAGCTGAGGAATCACTGCTTGTCGGAGACCTGTTTTCACTCAGTCTACTTTCATACTGTCATAAGTATCTATATACCATAGTCTTCAGTGCTAATGTTTGAATGCTTAAAATGCCTGTCAGATTCATGCAGGGCATCCTTAATTTAACCAATACTGTTGCTTGTTTTCCTTGATATTGAGTTGCACAGTTATGCACAGCATTGCAGCATCAGCTCACAAATACTTCTTTAAAAAAAAAAAATCTAAGGAACCCAGTGTGGTTGCACAGCTTCTAATCCCAGCACTTAGGAAGCAGTAGCACAATGGTGTCTGTGAGTTTGAGGTCAGCTAGGTCTACATATTGAGCCCCAAGCCAGCCAGGGCTGCATAGTCTCAGACAAGCAAGCAAGCAAGCAAGCAAGCAAGCAAGCAAGCAAACCATCCATTTCAGGAAGTACTCCTATAAGAACTTTCTTAATGACTGTAGTATTAATTCAGTTCATTATATGTCTAGTTACTTATTTCTGTATTAGTTAGATTTCACTGCTGTGAAATATACCATGACCATAAGCAACTTAGGGAGGAAAGGGTTTATTGCAACTTACAACTCTGGTCACAGTCCTTCGCTGAGGAAGTCAAGGCAGGAACCGAAGGTGGAGCCTGAACCAGAGGCCATGGAGAATGCTGTTTACTGGCTTGCTTTCATGATTTGTTTAGCCTGGTTTCTTGGAACACAAGCGGCCACCAGCCCAGAGGTGGCATGCCCACAGTGACCTGAGCCCTCCTACATCGTTCAGAAGTCAAAAAATGCAACAGGCTTGCCTACGGGTCAGTATGGTGGTGGCATTTTTCTCAGTTGAGGTTCTCTTTTCCCAAATGCCTCAATCTGGTGTCAAGCTGACAAAGAAATTACCCAGCACGATGTCACATATTCAAAGTGAAATTTTATGGCTAGCCTCAATGAGTAAAACTCACACTTCACCTTTGTGGTGCTATGGAATTGTGCGGAATAGAAATTCTTTCCCTTGATACTGTGTGATAGATACATAGGCAAAGTAAAGTCTTCAGTTTCCTGCACATTTAGAGTTCTCATCCCAATGCTTATATACTTGGTGTATTGTATTGTATAAACTAAAATGAAGTTTGCAGTTTGTATTTTTCTTCCTATCTGTTTTTGCTGTTGTTGCCATTGATGTTCACATTGGTTTTTTAAAGTTTTCTCTAATATGTTTCGATGTCCCATTCGTTGTGTGTTGTTACTCATAGGTTCCTCATCCTATGAGAAACATTCATTGCTGTTGTGTGTATTTGCTTGGCTGTATTTTCTTGAAGTTTGTTCTGAGAATTGTTTATCTCTTCTCACAGCTCAAAACTATGTAATTCTCAAATTTTTAAAGACAAAGTGTAATAAAGCATAGTCTTAGCACCGAGCAACACTACTCCTTGATACCCTTTGGTGCCTCTTCCTCACCTGAAGAAAATGAAATGGTCTTTAAATTTTACTTGCACCCTAAATTTTAAGAAATTGGCTTAATATAGACCTGACTTCCTTTAGACTTCCATTCAAAAGTTGCGTTTCCTTGGCATTTGCTATTATGGATAGGAACAACCATGACCATCCTAAAATTTATAGTATTTTTATTCCCTCAAAAAGAAGTCCCATAGGCTCCTGTGGAAGCATGGGAACCTGAGTGCAATCCCTAGCACCCACACAGAAGCACAGAAACTAGGTCCTGTAATGAGGGCATAGACAAGAGGCCTCCTTGGCCTTGCTCTCCAGTCAGTTAAGCTGAATTGTCAGGCTCAGGGAGATAGCCTGTCTCATCTGCTGGCCTCTGGCCTTTACACATGGGTGCACAGGGACTTATGAGTGGGCACATATATGCAGAAAGACATGAGGCTCCATACAGTTAGCTATCAATACCCACTTGCTTTGTTATCTGAGCTTTCTTATTCTGAGTCCTTTGCAATTATAAATGAGTTTTAGAATCACCTTGCCAACTTGTACAGTGAGCGTATCTGGGCTTCCGTAGGAGTTGTGCTGAGTCACCAGATGATAGGAAGTAGGGTTGCTGTCTTTTTTATATTGTATGTTTGGGTTTTGTTCTGTTTTGAGAGGGAATGTCACTTTATATCTTAGGCTAAGGATTCTATATCTATAATCTCAGAGATTGCAGATAAATACTTAGACAATTTTAAATTTATTTCAACAATATTTTATGATTTGTAGAGTATAACTGTTCTACTTTAAGAAAATTTATTCCTAAATATGAGCTGTTATAAGTAGAAGACTTTCTTTCCTCTGTTTTGTTATTTCCTTTTTTATTTTTGTTCTTTTGTTTTTTGTTTGCTTATGGTCCCCACCTCAACCCCTGTGTGTGTGTGTTTTTGTGTTTGTGTGTTGCTGCTGCTGCTGCTGCTGCTGTTTAGATAGGTTCTCTCTCTTATATTGACTATATAACTAAGACTGACCTTGAACTTCAGCTTGAGCGTGGTTGAAAAGGCAGGTGAATCTCTGAGTTTAAGTTCCATAGCAAGTTCCAGGCCGGCCAAGGATAGCTGCCTCGTGAGATGCTGTTAAACAGCATCAGCAACAACAGCAATCAAACAGCACTCACCTGATTGCCGCTGGTCAACAGACGTTCCCTATGAGAACAGGCGAAAGTCTAGCAACTGGAAGAAGTTCTTGCCAGAGCGTGACAATAATTTTTATATTTTTATCAGCATTGTGAGTGCCTTGTCCTGATAGGAATCACATGCATAGCCTCATTGACAATCCCAGGCATATTCCAGTGTACCTGTAAATGTTTTTGCCAGCAGAGTTGCATGATATCTATGTAAAATTTTTCATAAATAATAGAAATTGGGATGGGGGCTTTGATTCAGCTGAACAATACTTCCCCAACATACTAAAGGCCTGGGTTCTGTTTACTGTACTCCTTGAAACTGAGCATGGCACTGCCTGCCTGAAATCCTACCCCCAGGACGTGGTGGGAAAGAGGGATTTGGGACTTTAACCCTAAACTCAACTGTATAGGCAAATCCAGCCTCAAAACTAAAATCTTTGCTGGACAGTGGTTAGTAAAAGCATTTGCCTTCTCCTTAGATCTCTTAGAATTGTTAGGAGACTATATATGTGTGTGTGTGTGTGTGTGTGTGTGTGTGTGTATCTTTATAAAGCTTCTCCAATACCTGAAGAATAGTGAAGTTATCTGAATGGGTAGAAGGAAGTCATAGTAGATAATTTAGTAAGCACAGATCCAACTCTGTGCTATCATGAACTGACATAATGTGCATAGGCTAATTTTGTTAAAAGCTCTTTTGGCATTGTGTTTGATTCAACTGCCTTTTTTCTTTAATGGTTGGCACATTTCTCAAAATGTGGACCGCATCACATGAGTTGAGAAGATTTACTGATAGAGTTTAGAGAAATTGTACAGAAACACATACTGAGGTTGGGGAGATGACTCAGCTGTTAAAGAATAGGCTTCCAGCCGAAAAGATAGAGCCCTGTCATCGGAGGGATTGGAAAGTGTCATCTCTCACTTGGACCATCATGTTTTTTATTGTATTTTAATATAACCCTATTGTCTGAGTTCAGTTGGCAGTTGGACAATTTGTACTTATCTTTTTTGACATCTTCTTTCATTCATTATTTTTTAGTGGTGCTGGGCTTAAATCTAGGGCCTTTCTTGTATGCTAGGCAAGTAGCCTACCTCTGAGTTGTACCACTATTCCTTTCTTACTTAAAACTAGATTTTCTCTCTATTTAACTTTCTTAAGTCTAAAAAGATGGTTTGGTGGTTAAGAGTACTTGTTGGTCTTTCAAAGGACCCATGTTAGATCCCAGCATCCACATGTTGATTTCTAATGGCCCATAGACATGCACTAAAGGTCTCCAATGGCCTCTAGACATGCACATGGTACACAGACATACACACAGGCAAAACATCCATACATATAAAATAAAAATAAATGATTTTTAAAATGTATTTGTTTTTAAGCAGGAGTTACAGGCGGTTGTGAGCTCCCCAACCATGGTGTTGGTAACACAATTTATGTCCTGGAGGAGCAGCGAGTAAGTAGTTCTTACTGCTGAGCCATCTTTCTAGTCCCAGATAAACTCTTTTACTGAAAGTAAACTATAAAAATGGTTAATTAGAATCATTGGAAGCTTCTTTACCCTGTGTGTACAGTGAGCAACTGGGTTATTCTACAGGACAACTATTTGCTAGGATGGTTGGTATGATATGTTTACTGAAGTTTTCATTTTTGTCATTTTGCATAAGGTGAACTAAAACCAATTCTGATTGATACATCTCTAATAAGCCTATTCCCGGGATACATTTTCAGTAGTTGTTTTCTATGCTACTTAGAGTCTCTGGCACATTATATCTAAACCTTCTAATACTTCAATATGTCTCATATTCCCATTTACAAGTGGGGACTCAACTGTGGATAATCAGTTAATGGATTTCTCATGTTCCTCTGAAGTCTGGATCCACTAAACAAAGCCACTTATAGCTGGCTGTGGTGGCACTTACAGGTACAATATGCTGAAGAAGTGGTCGGAGGAGGAGGACGAATTTGAAATTAGACTAGGTTACACTGTTGCCAGCAGTGGTGGCACACTTCTTTAGTCTCAGCACTTTGGAAGCAGAGGCAGGTTGTCTGAGTTGAAGGTTGGGTTGTTTCTTCATTGTGAGTTCAAGGCCAGCTAAGGCTACATGGTGACATCCTGTCTTTGAAAAATAAATAAGCAAATGAAAAAAAAAAACAATATAACATTTACAGTGCTCGGGTTTGTATAAGGAGAAATCAGAGGATAGTAATGCTAGTGGCATGGAGACATGCAGGGAAATACAGACGCCACCACCACCACTGCCCCTGCCCCCCGCCCCTACCCCAAGATCTGCTTACATGTTAGAAGAATGAGTCATCTTTTTCTGTGGAGTAGAACAGAGTAGCAGCAGAGGATTGAGTTTCTTGGTTTGGGGATCAGCCCTGGGATGTAGTCCACAGTGATACTGGTAACACCCGTCTCTTGCTGCATTGCCCTCTTGGGATCTGAGCTCAGGGAGCTGTCCCAAAGGTAATTGCTTTGGGACTGGTTGTATCATGAATAATGAATTGTCTTTGTCTCAGATCTGGAATCCATATATTCTTCTGCCAGTGGGGATAGATAGGCACACAGTGTGGCTGGCTCACCCTCTTCACTTACAAATAGGGTTAAAAAGCAGACCCCCCCATGATTTCTGACTTGACACTGCAATTTGAAACTTAAATTTGTTTGTAAATCTGCATTTCTTTCCATGCTTCCTACCTTACATAGATAAGTAGAAAGTATGGTAATGACTAGCATTTTCATAAATCTGTAAAATAAATATTTTCTATCATAGTCACGTGTTGATGATTTGACTCCCGAGCACTCCTCCCATCCTGGCGTGTTAACTGAAAGGCTGATGGGGAGAGACAGGGGAAATCTAGTAGTGAAACTCTTCAATTCCAGCTTTGTGTAAGTGTAAGGAGAAAAGTGTTTATTTGTTAAAATGCACACACTGGTTGTCTTTAGTTCCTGTTCCTGTTGCAGTGATAGCATACTCTGCCAAAGACGACTTAAGGGGCAGTGGTTTGTTAGCGCACAGGTCAGGGTGTTGTCCTTCATGGAGGCAAGGCTGCGGAGCTTGATGCCCCTGCTTCCACCACATTCACAGTCAGCAAACAGGGATGGATGCCTGCTCTTGAGAAGGCCAGGGTCCTGAGTGGGCCTTCCCACATCAGTTAGTGAGATAAAGGCAGTTCACTCCCGGCACACACAGAGACCTATTTCCAAAGTGACTCTAGCTTTGGTCAAGGTGACAATAAACTACCTGTCATAGTAATGCTCCAGAGACATTATTCTATGGCATTTTTCTCAATATTTAACATCATATGGTAAGGTAAAATGTTGGACTTAACTCATAATATATTTATAATCAAAAAAATTCAAAAAATAATTCTATATTTATCTCACAATGGGTATAAAATTAGAGGGTGTCTTTGTTCCTGCTGTGCAATTGCTTCATCTGTAAGTTCTTATTTCAAGTTACCCTATGTGATTGTGGAACATTTATGGGAAAGCCCGTATTCGTGCTTTAATATAGGTTTTTAGTATTGTAATATGAAAAAGGTTTACTTTAAATTGTCTGTACCTAATTCAAAACTACAGCTCATTTATTTCAAGGCCTGTTCTCAGAGATGCATTCAGAGGTTACATGAAGAAGTTTGTGCTCAGAAAAGTATAGCGGATTGTATTGAAAATACAGATAATGTGTTCAGAAACATCTACTCTGTTGTCAGGGATATACTCGTATAACAGAAGCCTTTCTACACATAGAGTAAATGTATTCTTGAGATAGGAAACTTTAAATCCTCTGCCTGCCTTGCATACCAGCCTATTGTTTATTACAGAAGCAAAATAATGTTCCCCGTTCTAAGACAGCCCTCAACCTTCTTTTCAGGTTAAGACACTCCTGAGGTAATCGAAAGATGGAAGAATGAGTATTGCAGCTTTCCAGGTTTCTGTCTGTGGTCTGGTCACACAGTGTCTCATGGTTAGAACTTATGAAGAGCAAGGAAAGAAGGAAGGCAGGCAAGTTTAGAAAAAGAGATAGGGCCACCATTCCTTAGCCTTTCCGGTGACCCTTTATCCAGATCTCATTCATTAAAGGTTCTGCCACTTCCCAATAGTGCCACAGCTGAGGACCAAGCCTTTGACACACAGGCCTCTAAGAGTCATTTATACAAACCTTAGCATCAGCCTCCTTCCTAATTTTTTTCAGAATTTACCATGACAATTTGTTCCTGCTCAGATTTCTGTTTCTTTCATGGGAGACAACCTTTCAGTTTCTATTAGTAAGCCATCATTGACTCGCTGAGACATGTACTTAGTATAGAGTTCACACTTGAACTTCATTGTCACTATCCAGTATTCCAGGAATAGATATTTCCCATCCTCAGAACCTTCTTCTGTAAATTCTTTTCATGCTTTAAGCCTTTCAACTTCGTTCTCGCCCTTGTGGTCACTATCCTGCATCTCCTCCCCGTCTTTCCCTTTTAGCCGGATTTTTTGAAACTGTGACCCACACTTCCTTATCCTTTGTCTACTGCTCCGCCCTTCTCTAAAAGCAGCTGGCTGGGGCCACCTGTGACCTTTCGGATGCCAGTCTACCGGAGGACTCAGTCCTGCCTTATGTGACCTGTCTGTGAAATCAGTCGGTGGGGACCACACTTCCATACTGAAACGCCTTCTGTCGTTCTTGTTTACCTCCTGTGACTCTTCTCCATCTCGGGTGTCCTCCTTTCCTGGCCCATCTCAGTCCTTTCCCAGGGCTCGCAGTTCTGCTCTTCCAGATCTTCCAGTGTTTTTCTTCCTCCTCCTTAAATCTTTACACAAGACCATCATGTTTTTGTGTTCTTAAAATCTTTTACCAAAAGAATCCCAGCTTTTTCCTTTGATTTCTGTTTCGTAGCTAGCATGCCACGGTGGGATTTGTAAAGTCCTCTTCTTTATCTCCCTAGGAGTCACGTGAAAATTTATCCTGGGATCACTGTTTTCAGCAGCCCTTCTTTGACGTTCTTTTCTCCCTTGCTCTGTGTATTCAGGTAGTTATTACAGTACACTTTTCCTTTGTATTTCCAACAGCCAGTCAGTTCTGAAAACCTCAAAGACAAAGTTTGTTGTATTACTCTACTTAGACTCATCTAGATAGTATGCAATGTCTGCTATGTAGGATAAAAGCAACCTTGACTTTTATATTTGTATAATTTACATAAATTACATAAAATCATTTACATGAAATACATCACTGTAAATTAAACATTCCAGTGACATTTGCTGTATTCACAGTGTGGCACAAACATCACTCCAGCTGTGTCCTGTGGCACTTTGAACAGTCAGCAGAAACACAACAGCAGGGCTATGAAGACCACCTTTCTCCATCCTCTACCTTCAGACAATGCCCACTAGTCAGTTTTCTGTTTCCATATGTTTGGTTATTGTGGATGGAGGTATACTCCCAACTCAACCTGGCGGTATTAAACTATTGGTTGGAATAGACTTTCGGAGCTCCATAAATCCACTGAAAGTATAGTTTTACTCTGCTTTGTTTTGTTTTTTTCACCTCTGAAATGCTTGCAAACCCTTACTTAAAATTTTCTCAAAGGCCATGGTGTGTATACATATGTGTGTATGTGTATGGAGTTAATTCTCATTTTGTAAGTTCACTTAAAAATTAGCATTTAATTACAGTGATTGCAAACATTCAGAGCAATGGCAAATTGTAATAGTTTAACGTCTACGGTCAAAAGCTGGTGATGTGCTCTGCCTGCTTATTTTAGCTATCATAATGGTTTTTTGTTGTGTTTTGGTGCCATGTTTTTCATTTCTGTGCTATTTGATGGTGATTTTTCTGCTTGAAATAGTTCCTAGGCATTCTGTTACTATGCTGTTCAGTGCTCCCAAACAGTAGAAGACCGGAAGTGCCTTACAGAGTGAATATGTGAGATACACATACTTGGTTTAGGTGTAAATTACAGTGCTGTTTTTAATTGATAGTTATGCAGAGTTGTTTGATAAATATTGGATATATATTTTCATAGTTTACTGCCAATAAGTAAATGTCTGTTTTCATGTGTTGAGATTCATGGTGAGTCTCTTTCTTTTTGCAAAAGGATACAACAGATCATAGATTTACTTTCCATCCTAACTTAGCAAAATCATGTATACCATAATAGGATCAGAAAAAGCATTTGACTAAATTTACCATCCAGCCCTCATAAAATTTCTCTGTATAACTGGAATTAGAAGTGATGCTTCTACCCTATAACTAGTATCTATAATCAATATTATAATCAAGTATTAAAGTTACTTTAAAAAACTCAATGTTTCCCCACTAAGATTAGGACAATAAGAATATATCTCTCCACTTCTGTTTAGCTTAATTAGAAAATTGTGTTCATGTAACGCTAAATTATGTGTTAGAACTTAAGTTAAATTTCTCAAAATTTTCAACTGATTATTTAGTATAAATCAACTTGTGTAAATAACTGAATACCTCTGAACCATAATGTGCTATAGAATGTTAATTTTCTAGATGACAGTTTTGAGTTAGCATTCCAAAATTTTACCAAACGACATCTTAGAACCTTCTTATGGGGTTTGGTGGGGTTAGGATAGAGGGACAAAACTGGACAGATTTGATGACAGCTGTACTAGAAGCTGGTCCTCAGCTGCAATGGCTGACTTGGTGGAGAAAAGAGGCACCAATTATCAAAAGTTGTATTAGGGCTAAAGGGTTAATATGTATGATCAATTGCTGATTTATGAGTGCAGGTTCAATTTGAAGACTCTGTTATAGTACAGTGTCCTGCAGTAGCTTTAAGCGAGTTGAGGAGCCAGGAAAGAGGCCTGTGTCAGTTCACTAAGATTATGCAAGGCTCTAGAGAAGTTTCACTGACTTTTTACAAAGATTAACTTCAGCTGTAAACAGAGCAATATCAGATTCAGACATAAGACGGATATTAATCAAATCTTTGACTGTTGAAAATGCAAATGCAGAGTGCAAAAATGTTATTAGACCTTTAAAAGCATGATCAGCATCTATAGATGAATGGACAGAATTCCTGTTGCTATTGACCCTAACGCTGATGTTATTGGACAAGCAATGAGTAAAGGTCTTGGATTTCAAAATGTCCAATGTTTTAACTGTAGGAGATGAGGTCATTTGCAAAGGGATTATAGGCACAGTGTTCCATAACTAAAGATAATCCAGAAAGAAGACCTTAGCTTCCCAGGGTTTGTTGAAGGTGTGGTAAGGGTCATCACTAAACTAATGAATGCAGATCAACAGGAGATGTATGAGATAATTTCTTACCAACAGGAAACTCCCTAAGGGACTGGCTGGGACCCTGGCAACAAACAGTAGTGGAATAGCTCATCCACAGCACAATTAGAGGAGCCTAAGCCTGGTGTTGGAGATTTCCAATAAAATAAAGCCATTTTTGCTATTATAACATAAAACATTACAGTTGTACTATGAAATCCAATAGGTCAAGTGGTTTTAGAAAGATCTAGTCATACCTAAATGAGATGCTTAATAAATAGAAAGGGGGAATAAGAATAAGGACTTCTAAAGATAGATTGCATATGCTTTATTAGCTTTAAATTTTTTTGAACGTCAATGAGGCAGGAACAACAGCTGCTGAAAGGCACTGGATTGTAGAAAAAGCTGCTGAATTGAATTAGCTTGTGTATTATAAGAATCCCGGATGAACTCCATTAAAATAGTCTCAAAAGGAAAACAGTACTTACTAATAAATTTACCAAAAGAACTGTAAAATTTATTTCCTATAAAACTGTATATTATTAAAAGAAATTAGAGGAACTTGAAGTATATTGCTTGTCTGTGTTTTAAAAGATTAAACTTTATATGTTGGCAATTCTATCAAATGATATTTCTATCAAAATCCCACCTAACTTCTTTGAATAGTTTGACATGCCGCTCCTAAAATTCACAGGGATACCAAGAGGTTCAGTACAGCCAAAAAATTCTTGCAAAAGACTCCCACTTCCTGGTTCATCAACCAATACTAATAATTACATTATGGTATTATCACAATGATAGACATTCAGACAAGTGGTTTAATTTACTGGTCCGGAAATAGGTTGTTCTACTTGTGGCAAACTGACTTTTGATGAAGTTTTGTATTATTTACTGTTCTTTTCACTTTTACATAATGCATGCCCTAAACAAAGGACTAAGAACTTACTCTGGTTCACAGTTCTAATAGATATCAATCCATCCTTGCAGGAAGGACGTTGTGAAACAACTTGGACTAGGGTGGTATGACCTTGTAGCTAACACTTCTTAGATTCTGGTGTAACAGGAACCTGTGCCAGGATAGCTCCTGTCTCAAAGAGTTGTGGTGCCCTATATTTTCTAGCTCAGTTCTATTTAAGAAAGTTTACAGTCTTCCAAATCAGTACCACTGATTGAGGATATATTGTTCAAGCTTCGAGCCTGTAGGAGACATGTTACACTTAAACCATAACAGGTACCATGGGAGGAAAATAATCTTTTCAACTAAAGGTCCTGGGGCAACTGTCTGGGAAGGTGGATTCTAAAGTCACATGTGCAATTAACTTAAAGCAGATGAAAGACTTAACTCCTAGAAGATATTTGGAATATTTGAGTTTGGTCAGAAGATACTTAGATATAATGATAAAAATGATTGTCACTATCTGGTACTGGAGTTGTAGTTGTGGGCTAGAGAGCATTTGTCCAGTATCCGGGAAGCTCCGAGTTCAACCACTAGCACCATAAGGACACTTAAATTGTAAATGTTTGTGGTTGTATCTATTTTACCTTGAATATATAGAGAACTACTAAAACTCAGTGAAAAGACAACTCAATTTTAAAACAGGAAAAGGCTCTGAATAGATTTTTCTTTCTAAGAAGATATACCACTAAGCTCATGGAAGGATGGGCAGCATCATAGCTATCAAGGGAATTGAGATCAGCCTTGTAATAGCTTTGTGTACTTGTTTAGGATGGCCGTTACCAGAATGACAGCAATTCTGAAAAACTTATGCAGAAATGGATGCACTCATCCACTGCTGGTGAGAAAGTTTATTATATTACAAGGTGTAGCTTCTCTGGAAAACAACTTGGCAATGTTTGAGTGTTTGAACATAGAGTTGCCACATTATCTAGCAGTCTGCTATGAAAAGAAATGAAAAGTTCAAAAATGTACACAATTTAATTTCTTAATTTTTATATAATTTATTTGACCATAATCCTACCCCTCCCAGATTTACCTCTTTCCCTACCCACACAAATTTATATTCTTTATCTCTCTCTCTCAAAAAAAATTAAAAACTGACCAATCCTAATCAAACAGACAAACAAAAAAGCCATACCCATACACACATGTGCACATATGCACACACACAAACACACACCTACACAGAAACTATGGAGGACATTTTGTGTTGGTAGATTATTTACTGAACGTGAGGCCAGCCCTGGAGTGTGGTTAATATATCCAGTGACATTTCGTTGGAGAAAACTGATTTGCCCCTCCAACCATGAATCATTTGCAAATAGCTTGTTGGTTAGAAATGAGTCTTTGTGCCTATTTCTCCTTCACTGCCTGCAACACTTTTATAGCAGCACTGTTTGTGATAGGTTAATGATGGATCCACATCCTTAGCAAAGGAGGGCACAATACGTGCTGTGTCAATGAATTTTGAGGTCATTATGCTAAGTCAAAGAAGCCAGTCACAAAGTATACATTTCATACTTTGTTATTTTAAGATATCTAGAGGAGTCATTTTTTTAGGGACAAAAAGTAGGTTAGTGTTTTCCTAGGTCTTGTAAATTTTTTGGAGTGTTCTCATTAAGAATCAAAGGTTTAGGTTTTGGGAAGTGGGGTGGTTTTTGTTTTGTTTGTTTTGTTTGCGGTGTTTTATAATATCTAAAATTGCTTTTTGCACTGGCTATTTGAAACATTGAGTTGTTCACTTTAGATGAGTGGTTGTGTAAACTATCTCACAAAAGCTGTTAAATGTATATACTTATGTGGATCTAATGCATATAGTTAAAATTTTTATGTATTTCTTTTTTTACCATAATACATTGGTCATTTGTAAAGCTACACATACCCTGTTAATGTTGTAAAATATCTCATTTGTCAATACCACTACCAATCTCAAGAAAATAGTCTTTAAGTATTGATAATCTCATTGTGATAGATGTGGGTTTTACATAATTATAATTTTCAAATGAAAGCTCAAATTTTATTATTAGCAGTAAACCTCAACAGTATGTTTTTTTTTTTTTTAAGTGACAGGCTTACTTTTTTCTTTTCCGAGAAAATGTCTGCCAAATGTCTAAGTCTGAATAACTATCATTTGCCTGTCACTCATTTCAAATAGAAGTAGTTTTCCATGAAAAAGCAGCTACTCATGTAGAAACTCAACCTCAGGAGTATTTTTCCTTAGGAAGCTGTTGTGCTTCATTTGTGCTTTCTATATCCGCTCTGAATGTGCATTTGAGGGTCAATATTTAATAAACTTCTATGAATTTTCCTGCCTTTTGCAAAATAAATGTCTTAGCATTCATTACATGGTCATGAGGAATTGAATGAGTAATAGGACTTGATTCCATCACATTTATTTTTTCATCACATTTCTTCTTTTATTCAACACGAGTCTGTGCTATGAACGCCAATGCATCCGTATTGAGAAAATGCAAATAACATCTCAGTATTATGAAAATCGATCTCCCATGGATTCTCCCTACAAGTCATCAGCCTGACCTACATACCCCTCTTTGAGATTCTCTATTGCTCAGTGGTGTAGAGGAACGTTTAATCTTTTAATCTAGCAGCATGGCTTCTGCAGCAAAGGATCCCACTGAAAGGCCTGTGTGACAGCTAGAAGAGATCACATTTAGGAGCCGGTGTAACCTGGATGAAATGCTCTAAGGCAATGGAAGTGATATCTTTAATCCCAGACTGTGAGACTGAATCAGAGAGAAATCTGAGATTGGATCAGAATGAAGTCTGAGATTAAATCAGATGAAGGACATGCTCAACTCAGGATGTAAAAGGCTCTTAGGGCACAGTGGGGGCAGAAGAGTTCTGTGAGGAGAGTCAGTTCAGAAGCAGTTCAGAAGACAGTTGGAGAAGTTAAGACATAAGTTAAGTCAGCTCACAGAAAGAGAAGCCAAGAAGAACAGAGCCATTCCAGAGTTAGAGAGAAAGCAGTGTCAGAAGCAGATTGTTTATGATTTACAGTTAAGGTGAAAAGTGATAGTTCAGAAGATAGCTAGACTGAGGTGAGCTCAGTCAGCCAGCAGGAAGTCTAGGAGGCTGAAACATTCTAAGATTAGATTGTACTGTACAGAGGCTGAAACTCTTTAGGTCCAGAAGTTGAATAACAAAGGATAAACCGCCTTAGGTATAGGGTTAGGGTTAGCCTACTTCTCAGTGTCATGCACTAACCCTTCACAAAACATGCTCCTAAGGACCACATTGTTGTATGCCTACAGAGCGGCTCATCAAGGAAGATGAGGTGTGTTTCATAACTGCAAACCCTGCTAGACCTCAGCAGAAGGAACCACCATCACAGCAACCACTATACTAGACAGTGGAACTCCAAATGTCTGAGCTTGGGTGTTTTTATTGATTCAGAACTCCTCGGGTGCAGATCATAGGCAATCAAACATCTCCCATGGAAATCCAGCACCTGCAGACAATACAAAATGCCAAGGCCTATGCATCCCTTTTTCCAACAGTGTGCAAAAACAATTATTTTAAACACAACTAAAAATAAATGTCTACAACAATTCCTC
Source organism: Cricetomys ansorgei (assembly GCA_026225945.1). NCBI lineage: Eukaryota > Metazoa > Chordata > Mammalia > Rodentia > Nesomyidae > Cricetomys > Cricetomys ansorgei. Next base: position 7,194,068 of record JAMJFZ010000770.1, on the reverse strand, counting down.
TTTTCTGTATTAAAATAAAATGATTTACCTTGACAACACAATTTAATACTATACCAGTAAAACCATTTACAAGAGGACCAATTATGAGGCTTCTAATGCACATGAACAAATGATACCAAACATCTATCAAGCTTTTCACAAGTCTTTGGACAACAGAAAAACATTATCAACTTCCAGTTATCTGGGATTCACTCACAATCTTCTGGGCTCTGCCCTCTGTAGTACATAACAGCTTGTCCTCCAGGTTCCAGCTGGCTCCACTACTGACATCTCAAAAACTGCTGTGGTTCCTTTTGCAACTAGGTTGTACCTACACCAATAGCCTCTCTGGGCTTTTTTCATGGTGCCAAGCCTTAACTTCTTCACATGGCCCCTTCAGTCTGGGCCTTTAACTGCCACTGAGGCTGCACTTTCATCAATGGCTTCTCCTGGCCTCTCATAGTGCCAAGCCTCAGCTGCTCTCCAATGACCCCATCTTGCCTTCAAAATCAGCACCAGCTGAGTGACTCTTGCAGTACCAAGTTCGACTACCAGCATGAGATACAAACTTGCCAGTTCTCGAAGACAGTTTCTATGTGCTAACCCTTAGGAAACACTTTCCAGGTTTTAAGGTAGAGTCTGGCTTACTGGAAAAATAACTGGACACTTTATTTGCACAAAGGGTACAGTAAGGGTCCCCTTGTTGGTGGAGTTCTAACATACACCATCCAGTGTCTGGACAGCTTATCTTTTTCTTAGTCAGGTTTGCAGGAAAAAAACAAAACAAAACAAAAAACGGTTCAATTTAACTAAGGGGATTTTTAGCTCTAAGCCAAGGCTTCCACAACAACAGGGGTTCCTGGGCTTTTTGGAAGAATATCTGACAAAATCTTGGCAGTTTGGCATTCTTTATCACCACCTCTAAGGGGAAACATACAACCTCTTCCATAGATCTCAAACACAACATCTTGAACTTCACACACATACAACGCAGCTATCAGAAAACTCAGTTTGTAGAACAGCATGCTACCGCCAGCAGTGGGAAGGAGCATTGGTTTGGCTCCATGATCAGGAAAAGGAGTAAGAACCTTGCTTTTTCCTGCTCCCAGCTGAATTCTTTATCTCTAAGGGTCTCCATTCTGTGGCTCTCACCTCTGAGCTTTTTTCCTCACTTATTTATTAATTTCACAGCCTTTTCTCTCCATTGAGGCTTAATTCCTTTTTCTCTTCCCTCTTTCTTCAGGAACCTTCAATTAATATCTTAGTCTCTACCCTCTGGTAGCTTCCCTGAGCGTATGTTACTGAACTCTGTGAGGTCTGGAGTTTCTTTCTCTTCTTCCTTGTCTCCACATTGAATGAGCTGGTATGATGTCAGTCCCCCACGTTGGGCAACATTTGTTGTTGTATGCCTATGGGGCTATTCACCAAAGAAGACAAGGAGGCATATTTCATAACTGCAACCTGCTAGACCTCAGCAGAGGGAACCACCATCACAGCAACCATTATCCTGGACAGTGGAACCCCAAGCATCTGAGCTCTGGTGTTTTTATTAATTCAGAACTCCTCAGGTACATATCATAGGCAATCAAATATCCCCCATGGAAATCCAACACCTGTAGACAAAACAAAATGCCAAGGCCTATGCATCCCTTTTTCCAACAGTGTACAAAAATAATTATTTTAAACACAATTAAAAATAAACTACAACACTACATGTGTAAGCTACAACCAAAGCATCCTCTGTGGTTTTGAATGTGTAAGGTTCTCTGCACATAAATCACATTAGTTTACTTTCTTGTTTGCAACCTAGTAAAAATCTTTGTTCTTCAAGAAGCAGCATGTATATCATTTTCTCTCTGACCCTTTCATCACTCCCGTAACTCCTTGTTTTCAGAATCGGTGTCTAGGCCTCTGTTATAGTGCTGTTGGTATTTTTGTTTCATATCTCCTCTCTACTGTAAGCCCCTCAAGGCCTTATTAATGCTCATTCCCTCACAGATAAGTTTTAGACATAATATGTACTTAATAGACATTGGATCAAGTGTCTGGCTCCATGTTGAATGCCTAATAATGTTTTGATTTTGAGATACTATAATTGAGGTATCAGCTTTTCCCTAAAATTTCTGCACATAATTTTTTTTTTTTTTTTTTTTTAAAGAGCTCCATGAGCTGGCAAGGTAACTCAGCAGGTTAAGGCACCTGCTGTGGAGCTTGACAACCTGAATTTGATCTCTGGGACCTACATGTTAGAAGAGAACTCATTCCTCTGGCTTCTACATATGTGCTATGGCAGGCATGCACCACACACATACACATGCACAACAAATAAATAAATGTAATGCAAAAATTTTAAAGAGTCTCTTGTGTTTGAATTTATGTTTACAAACTAAATTACCAGGGCTAAATTGTTAGTGTTTGTCTAGCATTCACTGATCTCTGGGCCACACCTGTAATCTTAGCTTGTGGGAAGTAGAGACAGGAAGATCTGAAGTTCAAAGTCATCTTGACTACATGGTGTTTTCAGTGCCAGCATGGACATAAGACTCCGTCTTAAAACAAAATCAGCAGGGCAGGGATGGTGCATGCCTTTAATCCCAGCACTCAAAAGGCAGAGGCAGGTGGATCTCGGTGAGTTCAAGGACAGCCTTGTAACAGAGCGAAGTCCAGGACAGCCAGAGTTACGACAGAAAAACCCTGTCTCAAAAAACACTGATAGACATACAGACAGACAGATTGACTGACTGACTGACTGACAGTTGTCACTAGGTGGATTCTAGTTGTCTATATTTATAAAAGGATACATTACCATCCCCTGTAATTTATGTCACCATTCTGCATTTCCCCATATGGAAGTGGTGTCTTTGAATGATATTTTAAGAAGGAAAAATGAATTCTAGTCACTTTTTTTTTTGCCCTTCTTCAGTTGTTGCACTGTTGATTTTTTTGTTCGCATGTCTTCTCCACTAAGGGGACCCCTCAAGGCTTTATCCATGCTTATTTCCCTACAGGTAAGAATGTGTATGTTCATCATCACAGAGTCCATACCATTTCCTGTTTTTAAAAACTGTTTTGCATCAACACATGGGGCGTGTTAGAGAGTGTGCTCTGCAGAGATGTAGAATATGCTTTGGTAACTGTCTTTCATTCGTAGCCTTCCATTCAGCACTCTGCAATATAATACCTCCTATTTACGTCTGAGGACAGTTCAGCTCAAAGTGTCGTCACTGTCACCGTTTGGAGTGGTGGTGTGATGTACTTTGTAAATGTCTCAGCAGCACCTTTGGGAGTGGTCCCTGGGAACTTGTTGAAAGATTATGGCATCCTCATTCTGAATCTCATTTTAACAGCATCCTCAATACAGAGTCTGGAGCCCTTGGAAATAACTTTTCTGTTTGCTAAATGCTGCAGAGCTGTTCCCTGTGTCTTGCTTTCTCTCTATTTTAAGGTTTTGGGTTGCACCCCCCCCCCCCATTTTGTACTCATATTGAGAATATAATGTACCATTGCCTATATTTGTTTGCATCACTCCACAAGTGGCCACCATCCAAGAACACCTAGTTCCAGAACATTTTCTTCCTTAACAGGATGGTTCAATACTACAGAGGTGTACACACACACACACACACACACACACACACACACACACACACATGCATACTTCCCTACAAACCCTTTTTAAAATAGTGATCCTAAGTTCCAGTCTACAGTATTTTCTACAGCCAATAGTATTTTCTTTTATAGTATTTTATGTTCGTGCCATAGTTAGAAAGTCAGTTCCTGTCTTAAAGTTATTGGAATAAATAGGTGAATTCATCATATTCTGGGTTTGTTCTTTTGTTCCTGTTTTATTTCATTTTACGTTTTTGGTAGAAGTATGAATAGGGAAACTTTCTTTAAAGTGTTTCAATTACAGTTGTTAAATTATATGGTGTAATGCTTAGCAATAAAACCCCCTCCCCCACTCTCATACTTTTCAGAATTCACTTTTTTACAAAGCAGTTTCCAAGAGAACTGAGTGCCATGCTGAACTTTTCCTTGTGTCATGTTGTAATTTATAGGTTGTCTTTAGGGGGGTGCAATAACTTTTTTAAAGGCAGCCTCTCAGTTTTTAGTACTGACTGAAACTTACTATGTAGACAAAGCTGACCTAGAACTCAAGACCTGCCTGCCTCTGCTTCCTGAGTGCTGTGATTAAAGATGTATATTACCACATGCAGCAACATTTTGCTGATAATAATATTTGGGGATAAATGTTTGACTTTTTATCTCACATCAAGATTTTCATCTTAGTTTCTTACTCTTTTTACTGCAAGAAATTTCAAACATTCACAGAAATAAAATAGTCATGTACTTACTATCCCCTCTTTTAGTGCCAATAGAAACCAGCATTTTGCTGAACTACCTTTCAATCTATGACCGAAATGTTATATATCATTTTATTTCATACATAAATGATTTCAATAACCTCTAAACATGACATCAATTGTGGTAGTATACACTTTCAATCCCAGAAATTCGGGAGTGTAGGCAAGAGAATATGAAGATCATGGGCTCCATGAGAACCTGTTGGATGAGGGAGAGGGCAGGAGTTAAACTATTTTCTATTAAAATATTAATGGCAGGGACTAGAGGGATGGCTCAGAGATTAATAGCAGGTGCTACTCTTGCAGATGACCTGGGTTCAGTCCCCTATACTCACAAGGCTCCTCACAGCTATCTGTAACTCTAGTTCCAGGGGATCTGCCACCCTCCTCTGTCACTGCATGCCTGTGATGCACACATACACATAGATTAAAAATATTTTTTAAATAAAAATAAAATATCTTGCAGCATTATAATAGTGGTTTAGTTATTTATTAATTATCTATGGCCCATAATTTTTAGTATTTCTGTGTCCCCAGGTGGTTGTGAATATTATACTTTTACCCTTTTAACAGTTTAATACTTTCCTTACTTTAGAGTAGAGAATTACGTAAGTTCTAATACTGTTAAATGGGTGTGATAGCATGCAATGTTCAGTAATGTAAACATCTGATATTTATTATATTTTGTTCTCATGTAATAAAATCTCATTTAACAGCAGTGATAGTTTCAAAATAAAATTTTGTTATCTGTTAAAACATAATTTCTAATTTTTTGAGTTTTTTTAACAATATTGTTCATCAGATAGTGATCATTTTCTGTGTGCTGGAAGCTAAGATACATTAGGGAATAAAAATAAGTTCCTTAAAAGTAAGTTTCAGCAACCTTGTATTTTTGTAAAGGGAGAAGGTGTTTGTTTAATGGTTGTAAACATCAGTAGATTAGAAGGTGATAGGAGGCCAGAGGATTGAAGGGGAGAACTGACTCTGTCTTCCACATCCTTGTGGTGACACTAGAATATGAACACACACACCAACTGAATGCAGAAAATTCTCTCTTCACTCATTCATTCGTCTGTCTGTCTGTCCGAGTACATGACTGTGCACGTGGTTGAGTGTGATGGACAGGAGAAGGTGTTGAAGCCCTCAGAGTTAGAGTACAGCCATTTCAGGACAGCCATCTTGTTGGGTGCTCAATCTAAACCCCTGTCCTCGTGATTTTCCAGCAGCCGCACTTACTGCTGAGCCATCTCTCAGGGATGTTAATTAACAACTGAGAAGGAATAGGGGCAAAAAGTAGAAAAGACTAGCACGGGAATGTTCAATTAACAGGATCATTTTACAGCATAAATACTTCATTGAGAAGGTATGATCTCAATAAAGATTTAAAAAAGAGTAAGTAAAGGCATGTACAATACCCATTGTGCTTGCTAAAGGAGAGGGTCCTTGCCAAGCTTCAGAATTCTTGTAGTTCAGTATGGAGCCAATTATTACCAGGAGGAGTTGAGGCTAAGAGGCAATCCCAGTGACTTGGAGGTCTAGACCAGCCTCAGACTTCTGTGGGCCTCTTGCTGAATCTTGATGACACTGTGGAGTGTTGACCAGATGAATGTGCTCACATTTTTAAAGCATGTATCTAGAATTGAAAATGTGACTTACACCCTCCCTTCCTCTGTAATACAATTACATGAAATATTGAAAGAAATCCTTACTTATGTCTGATAAGTTGATGTTCTTTAAAATCATTTACTGGCATCCTACCACAGTGTGAATGCTATTTCTATCCCTGCGATGTCGGCAAGCCTACATAATCTAGAACCTTGTTCTCCAGCTTATTTTTGTCTTCCATTAGCTGTGCTACCGTTCAATTATTTTAATGTGAAAGTCTTGTCTGAACTAGATGAAAGAAAAGTACTGTCTCTTTTGTTTCCTTAAACTTATTCTTTGTCTGATGCTCTCATTTACATATTTACATATTTTATGTCCACCTTACCTTTCCCGGCCCCCTCTCCAGCATTATCTTTAGCAGTTTTCCAACTTGGTAGATTTTACTCATTTTTGTGGTTGTAGTGTTTGGGTTTTGTTTTGTTTATTTTACATTATTGTGTGTGTGTGTGTGTGTGTGTGTGTGTGTGTACGTACGTATGTGTGTATGCTTACTTGCATGTCACAGTACATGTGTGAATGTCAGAGGAAAACTTGCAGGAGTGAATTATCTTCTGTGTGGGTCTCAGGGATTAAGCTAAAGTCCTCAGGTTTAACTGACAGCTGCTTTACTTGCTGAGCCAGTTCTCGGGCCCTTTGGTTAAGTCAGGCTGGCCTTGAATGTATTCAGAGCATTCCTGATACCTCAGCATCCTAAGTGGTGTGGTGTATACCAGGTGTATATCATCATGCCTGGCTTGCATTTAATTGTTGGTTTGTTTCTTTGCTTTATCTGGTATTTAGAATCTTTATGACATAAGGATGTCACTCTAGCGTGTGTGTTCCTGTGACAGCGCTTGTGTCTAACCCTAGCCATATTCTATAAATCTCATCAGATTGAATTGACTGACTAAATTAATGAACAAATGAACAAACAAAATATTTACATTGCAATTGCTGTCCAGGACATGTTCTCTATCTTTGATGTCAGTTTAACCTTGTGATTTTGGTAATCTTTTTTCTTAATTAGACATTTCTATTATGATTGTCAGATGGTCATGGGTGACACTTATCACAAGAATATTTGTTCATTCAAATCCTCCTCATTACTAATGGCTAGAAGAGAAATCCCTACGTTTTAGAAAATAACTGTCCTTACACAGTCATACTATGAGAAACTTGTCAAAGGAAATGTGAAACAGGAGCTTTAGATGTGCCCCATTCTTACCCCAGTTATCCCTTGAAGCTATAATCCCAAAGGAAGGGAAGAAAAAAGAGAAATCTACGGTGTGAGTTCAGGTTTGCTACTATAAGTGTTCAAGAAAGGACTCTGTTACCATGGCAACCGATACATGAATTTCAAGTGGAAATTTTTCAGCATATGTGACTGATAAAATTGTGGCATCCTGAGATTTTTTTTTTATTATAGATTTTCTTTATTAACTGAAAATATTCTGATCACCCCTACTAAAATTAATATAATTTTTCCCACATTTCTGTGTGAGGGCACACTTGTGCCAGGCCTTATGTGAGGAGGTCAGAGGACATCTTGGGGGATCCCAGGAATTAGACTAAGATCATCAGAACTGGTACTAAGCTCCTTTATACTCTGAGCCATCAGACCTAAAATCGATTTAAATTTCTTTTATACTGTTTTGATGTCATTTATTATACTCAAGAATTATATTCAACAGTACCCTCAAATATACTGTGCCCAAAGTCAAATATTTGGGTTGATTCCTATTGTTGAGGAGGTGGCTCAGTGGGTAAACTGTGGAAGCACAAGGACCAGAGTTCAGATCCCCACCACCCACATAAAAGCCAGGCAGTTTGTGTCTGTAACTCAGTGGGAATTGGTAGACTTGAAGTAAGTGAATCCCAGCAGCTCCCTCGCCATTTTAGCTGAAATGGCAAGCTCCAGGGTCAGTGAAAGACCCTGTCTGAAAAAATAAGGTGAAGAGCAATAGAGGAAGATACTCCATCAAGTTCTAGCCTCCAAATGTGCTCGCAAGCGTGGAAAGGCACATCCACACACACGTGTTCATACATGCATGTAACACACACAATTTAAAAATAGATGAAAATTACTAATCTGTTCTAGATATTTGCTAAATAAAAATGATAAATAGTTTAATATATTGGGTGTTCTTGATAATATAAAATGACTTGGCACTCCAGATTCCCTTGTCATGAATGCTTCCTAACTCCAGTAGAGGAAAGCTGTTGAGCTTTAAGTGCGCTGTCATATTTACAGGCTTTTATAGTAGAAGGGAACAGCAGTCAGCAATGATGATGGAAAACGATGGCAGGTAGACTTAAAACACCATAAAGCACAGGCGATTGTGTGTAATGCCTTGAACTGAGTCCTGTTTGAATGAAATGATCAGCCATATGTGCCACTCTTATGGACCCTGTGAGAAGAGGAGAAATGTGCCCTACTGCTAACTGTGCATGAAATTGCAGTGTTAGGAGATATTGACCAGATGTTTCAATCTCAACAAATAACTTGTTATGTGACTGAGTGAAAATATCTTTTGCTGCTCTGATCACATACGCCTTGCAGGAACGGGTAATTTAATAGAGGCTGTCATAGTTCATCACCATCAATAAACTTCGACTTGACCTTTGCCTTGTGTTTTTGATGTTCCTGCTGATAGGTGTTGATGAGCAGATGTTTACTGCCCGGGGCTTTTGCTTTTTATAAAGCGCATGCCAATAGTAACGGGGAGGTTGTGCCTGCTTCTTTTCTCGTTTCTTAGTTGCTAGGTTCCTGCTTCCTTGGGTGTTGTAGGGTTTCCGGGCAGATTCATCTCACTGACATCTTCCAAAGACCACTTCTTTTTCTCTGAGTTTTCTTCATCTCCTGTTGTTGTTGATATAGTTTCAGTCTGCCATCAGAATGTTATGATGATTTAGGTTTCATAAAGTCTGCCTCTCTGTGTTTTGTGTAGCTGTGGCAGATCCCTAGAACGTCACTGCGAGTTTTCTCAGTTCAAATGGTTAAGGACGGTGATGGCCAGAGAGTGAGCCACCTGTGCACAGTTATATACTTACTCCTTCGGAAGCCTGATGTACACTCTAGGTCTAAGGACACTCCTTCCACGGTGCTTTTCTTTTCTTTGAAGATGTTTTTAAACTTTTATTATTTTTAATTAAATGTAGAGGTGGTGTGCGCACACGAGTGCAGGTTCCTGCAGAGGCGATTGGTGTCAGGTCTCCCGGACCTGGAGCTGCAGGTGGTTGTGCGCTCCTGATGTGGGTGTCGGGACCTACCTTTCCGTCCTCTGAAAGAGCAGTGTGTGCTCCTAGCCACTGTCTCTCCAGCCACTGGATGGCTTTCCTCGCCCTCCCCTCCCTGGAATTAAGAATGAAGACCATAGGGATACTTTGTAGAGTCAGTCACAGGTGCCTGCTACCACCTTCCTCTTCCTGAGTTTTCACTTATAAAAATGGGGTAAGACTGGGGAGCCTTATGTGTGATGTTCAGGTTTCATGAGTAAGACACACACGAAACATTGTCATGACACACAGCATATCCTAAGTGTTCAAACCTTTACATTTTAATATATTTTTTGTGAATCTGTGCATTGACCTGGGAGCCTAAAGCAGACTAAGAATCTTTTCCCAGTGAGGCACAACCTTTCCAAACACGCAGAGATTTAATTCACAACTATTATTCTAAGTATCATTGGTGAAACAGCAATTTTAGGCAAGTCTTTGATATTTAATTTTGGCACAGTTTTTCTTAAGTTATCTGAAGAAAATAAATATATGACGGAAATTATGATTTTAGTAATTATTTTAATTATGAGAAATATATACTGTAACTAAAAGTCTTTTAAATTTTAGACCATTTATTGTTTCCCTCCATCTCCTTTCATTTGATGTTGGTTGAGTATACCTTCCATAAAATATTCTGTCAAGCCAGGACACAGTTACATCATCCCAGCTCTCGAAAGGCTGAGGCAGGAGGATTTCTGCGAGTTTGAGGCCAACCTGGGTTATACAGTCAATTCAAGGCTATTTAAAAAAGCAACAACAACAAACTGAAAAACAGATTTTTCTTTTTAAAATATAATTTAACTATATAAAGGGACTTAGCAAGTTCAGCTAATTTCTGGTTCTAAAAAAACAGTATACGCCTTAGGCCCGTGGTTCTCAACCTTCCTAGTGCTGTACCCCTTTAATACAGTTCCGCGTGTTATGGTGACTTCCAACCATCAAATTATTTTCATTGCTGTTTCATAACTGTAACTTTATGTTATGAATCATAATCATAACTGTAACTTTGCTACTCTTATGAATCATAATGTAAATGTCTGATATGCAGATGGTCTTGGGCAACGTCTGTGAAAGGGTCCTTCAACCGCCATCGAGGTAGCAACCCATAGGTTGAGAACCGTTACCTTAGATGATCACTGTTTAATCCAAAAGATTAGACAAAAGAGAGCTTCCTTATGCACAAGCAAGAAACTAACATCAAAAATAGTGGTAGGCATTGTTTTGTAAATCTTGGTGGGATAGATACAGAAAGCTAGCCCAGTTGTAAATCTTGGTGGGATAGATATAGAAAGCTAGCCCATTTGGCAGAAATCTTGATCCTTTAAGGCTTCTAGCAAAAGTGGGATTTCATAAAACTTGAAGCCATAGCAGGTGTTGTACTTTTTTTTAATCATTATATTTTGGAGATAAATCCTGGTGGTCTATTTCTGTTCATCTTAAATTAATTCAGTGAGAGTTTCAGATAACGTAAGTTGTTTTGACAATCATATTTTCAGGGCTGGTGAGGTGGCTCATTGGTTAAGAATGCTGACTGCTCTTGCAGAGTTCAGTTCCCAACACCCACATCGAGCTGCTCACAACCACCCATAACTCCTGCCCCAGGGCCTCTGATTCCTTCCTTGGGTCTCCAATAGCACCTGCAGTTACTGTCACATAACTACATATAGTCACAAGTATATATAGTTAAAATGCAAAATTTATACAGTATTTTTAAATGAAATTAAATACCTTTCATTAAATTTATTTTCCTTGTTAATTTTTTGCAGTCCTGTAACCTTATTTGTTTTGTTTGAACAGAAGAAAGCATCCTGCCTCGTGTGTCTGTCTTCTGTCTGCATTCGCTCTATCCCCATACTCCTCCTGTCAATAGGCTGATCCCTTTTTGTAATTTCATGCCATCTGTAAATCCTCTCCTGAAAAATACACCAAAGTTAAATGCCAAGTGTCTGGGCAGGAAATAACTCTGTGGGTAACAACACTTACCATGCAAGTCTAATAACATGAGTTCAATTCTCAGAGCCACATAAAGCTAGGAGCTGACCGAGTGCCCAGAGCTGTCCTCTGACCTCCACATGTGCATGTACAAACATACAAGCACACCATGCACATGCAGAATCGTAATCTTTAAAGTGAAAAGAAGTAACCGTGATGGTAATGATTCTGACAGTGCAGTCACAACAGTAGTAATTGTAATAATAATTAAAGTTTATTCCATCAGCTTTCAAGCTGGATTCTATACTGAACCCTAAATCTATAAATAGCTACATTATTAATGATATCTCACAATACAGCACATTAAATATAAACTGTGTTCTGTTGAAAGCTAAAAATAAACCAAAACTGATTTTAAAAAAGAAAGGAGAAATACTTTCCCTTTATGTGTGTGGCCATTTGTGAACATGCGTGTGATTATATTTGAGTGTGAACGTGCCATGAGAATAACTTTCAGTAGTCTTCTACTGGGGTTTCTGGGGACCAAGCACACATCTTCAGACTTGAACAGTAAGCCCTATGTTTGTTTCGGGTTTTTTTGGGAGGGGGGGTTGTTTTGTTTGTTTTGTTTTTTGAGACAGGGTTTCCCTGTTGTAACTCTGGCTGTCCTGGAAGTCACTCTGTAGACCAGGCTGGCCTGGCCTTGAACTCTGAATGCTGGGATTAAAGGCGTATTCCACCACCGCCTACCTAACAGTAAGCACTTTAATATGCTGAGTTCACTTCGCACAATGAGCTGGCTAAATTAACCAACCCCAATGCTGTTTATTTTTATTTTAAGAACTTGTCTGTACATTTTTGTATTAAAAAGTACTAAAAGCCTTTCTAGAAGACTTGAGTTTTAGCTTTCGTGTTCCAGCATCTTCGACCTACCTTCTCCCACTCTGTCTCTTAGCTCTTCCTTTTCCTTTGAGAAATTGCATGCCCTGAGTCTCACTTGATGTTGAGGCCTTTGTAACAAAACACAGCAACAAAGGGGAAAATATTTAGTCACTGTAAATAGTATATGGCAGAGAGACCTCTTTAGGAAGTGATGACTTAACAGATGTGCCTTTTTATACAAGGTTTGATGAAAAGTACAGAGTTGTTGGAAGATGGTAAAGCACAGAGGAGTGTTGAGTTAAAATTAATAAATCAGAAAGTGACGAGGCTTTTTTGTTCATCTCGGTGTCCCCCATCTTTTAGATCGAGGTGTTGCTTTCTTGTCAGAAGGAGTACACTTCTCACTTGAGGGAAAGATAAAGATTTCTTCCCTGCGGTTGTTTCTCAAATTCCTTCATCTTAAAATGTTCTCCTTGCCAGTGTTCTATCTTGGAATCCCCTGTCATGCCCATTCTCGGTTCTCCTGGGTCTTCATTGGCCACTTCTCCCTGTCTGGCACCTGCTGCTCCCATGTGTGGTGCAAACCCTCCTCCGTATGTACATCTCATGATAAGCATCAGGGTGCTTTTGTCTGTAATTTCTGTATATTCACCTAAAAGCTTTCTAAAGAGATAACCCTATCTTTCCTGTTCATTCACTTAGTGTTTGTTGAATGTCAATTGCACAGAAAGTAGCAGGTAGTCTTTTAGATTTGGAAATGCAAACTACTGGTCTCTCAACCAAGCCAAGAATAGGAAATTATAATTAACTAAAAGTATTATTGACAATAATGAATATGCTGTAGCGTTATACAACATCAGCATCCAGTGTAGGGCTTAGAAAAAGTTTGCTTAAGGAAATGAGATATAAGACCAGAATGCACTCGGTATTGCATACACAGGAGCTGTGCACATATGTACTACAGCATTCAGAGCTGAAGACAAGAGAATCCGGAAGTCCAGGGTCATCCTCAGTTGCATAGTCAGTTCCAGGCCAGCCTGGGGTACAATAGTTATTGGGCGGGGTTGGAGTGGTGGAGGGACAGTTAGACAAATTGGAAGATAGGAAGAACAGGGCTGCAGGCGGAATGGAGCACTGAAGCTGAGCTCGGAGTGCTGCTTAGCTGACACTTCTGCCATGAAACTGCCTGTGTTAGGGCTTGCTCTGTTGAGGAGAGGACATCTTAGGAAACTTCCTCAAAATGTGGTAGACTGGGAAACGAAGCTGAAGTCCAGGGGATAGCTGGAAAGTCTTTTGTAAATGCGTGTAGTTCCTTGAGAGGATACATGTCGGAGGGCTGTTAATGGGCACCAGTTTGTTTTCGAGATGCTGAAAATGTCCTGGAGTTGGGTGATGAAGATGGTTACCAGCCTTCTAGGACACGGGATGAATGTTCTGGTGTATGGGAATGTTTCCGTTCTAAAATGACGTAAGCTTTTGCAGTACTCAGTCAAGCACCTCTGCTGCTGAGCGAATCCTCCCACCATGCTTTGATGGATGCCCTGTTGCTGTTTCCCAGTTTGCGCATTCCATTTTTCTTTTCAGTTTTCCTGAAGTGCCCCCCCTGGTTTTCTGTCATAAAATGTCTGGTCTCTGGCTCACCTTTCAACCGTCTTGGTATCCGGGTGTCATTCGTCGTTTAAGTTAAAGCACATGCTGTTATCTTGCAAGTGACCGGCTTCTGAGCATCATTGGCAGTGATATCACCCTAAATACTGCAATTGAGGGAAGAGAGAATTCATCTGAAAGGTGAAGTTAAATAGAAATCTTTGAATATGTTGTTAAACACTCTTAATGGGAAGCTTCATATGTCATTTACTCAGCACCTATCTGAATTCAGTTGTAAATTTACTCTTGTCTGGTTCCTTGCGTTAATAAGGCACTGACTTTTATAATCTCACTCATCTTCTGAGAAACCTCCGTGTGCTTTATTATACCTACAGAATGATGCTTCTACTTTGTAAAGCGACATTTCATCATCTGGCCTAGGCCTGTATTTCCCACTAGACTTTTCCCTCCTATATAGTTGCTCTATCATTGCACTTCTGATATTTCTTTAGTTATCTTTTTTCTTAGTTTTTGTTAACATGAGTTCTTGTTTCCCAAGCTGTGCTGTAGTAGACCCCTATGTTCTGTAGCAAACCCACACAAAGTCCCCTGGGTGTTTTGTGAGACTGACGTGCGACCTCCTGTACTAACAAGGTGGCTTTCACGGGATAATTTAATTTTTCAAGGGCAGCACAATGACATCTGTCAGGCGCAGCCAGAACCACTTCTCCAGATCTTTCCCTTTTAGTGTTAGACTGCTACCTTGCTTTCAGTGACTTCATATACTTTGTTTTAAAAAAAAAAAAAATTATTTGCAATTTCTATGATTAAAAGGCAGTACTTAAAAACCAAGGTGCGACGCTGCGTGAATGCTGGTGGTCATTCTGAAGCCGAGGCTGTGCAGAGTTTCCAGTGTCCACAAGATACTAACTTAGGAAAACTAATATTTTTGGTTAGAATTAATTACATAATGAATGCAATTTCTTTTGTCCTGGTGACACCATAATAAGATTTATAAAACACGCCATGCGTTATGCTAGATGTTTTTCTTTGAAGTTCATTATCAGTTCCAAAGATTTGCATATGTCTTTTGAAGATAATTGATAATGTCACATATCTTTGGAAACTTTTTCTGATCCCTTCATTGCAACTAATGTCTCTCCTGGGTGTTTTCTAGTAATACCTTGCTGTTTCTTTTCTTACTTAAGTCTAATAAAACTAATTCGTGTATTATACCAATAATGACTAGATTTCCCTTGCAGTTAGGCATTTCTGATTCATACAGTATCCATGGGATCACATTTTATGATTGAAGAATTTAAGCTTTAGCAGCATTGATATTGCACAGAGTGATATGCTTCCTATCTTTTGCCTGTTCTGTGTCCCTTTCCATATTTCATTGATTCCCTTAGACAGCCTATTGAGTTGTTGGTTGGAATTGCACTGAAACTCTGTTCTTCGTGTTGTGCTGCTTTCCCTGGGAGACATAAATAAACATCTATTAACCCATCTATTAACCGCAGATAGGACACCAATGGGAGATCGAAGTAATGATTCCGCCAGATCAGCTTGATAAACCAATGAGATTATGGGGCTCACAAGAGCACGGATAGGGTTACTTCTGGAAGTGTCACTGAAAAGTCCCACTCAGTATAGATGACAGCCTCCCAACAGCTATGTAGTTGGAAATAATCTTCCACATTCTCTTCCTTAAACTCCCACTCTCCCTAACTCCGCTTCAAGTGCTGGGATCACAGACATGCACCACAGTGCTTTCTTTTCTTTTTTATTTGAGAGCATTTATGTAGATTCCTTATTATTTCCTATACTGCTGAATCATGCACAGGTTATATGTAGCCAGAATTTTAAGAGTCACTAAATTTTAGCTCACTGTTCTTTGAAATAATTTTTTAGCTTGTTTCCCTGGATTTCTTTCAGTGTCTATTGGTGTGTACCAATTATAGTGGGAATGCCAGGCTCCTGTTGGCTTCTTGCTCCCTGGACCAGAGAAACTGCCTCCTGACAGTACATAGATGTCAGGACCCAACGGGGTCCCCTTGTCTCCCTCTGTCAGAGGTCACAGGCTTGCCCTGCTTATGTATCTAGTATCTGAGGCTTCTGAACTTTTTATTTTTTGGTTTTATTTCCTCGTTCCTAGTTGTCCACAGCACAAAGGTAATCCTCCACATTCTCACCAAAACGTCTTATTTTCTACTCTAGTAACATTTGTGATTAGTAAAGTAACATCTAATTGTGCTTTTGATTTTTTTGTTTCCCAGATGATTAGTGGTGTTGGGCATCTTCATGTGCTTATTGGCCACTTGGACAATTAGAAACACACCTGTTCAACACTTTGACCATATTGTCAGGTTATTTGTTTCCTTGTGGTGTCGCAGAAATTTCCTCGGTGTCCTGGACATCAGCCTCTCGCCAGATTGCCTTTTACTTTATTGATCATTCCTTTTGCTGCTCAGTACATCTCATTTGTCGTAGTCACGGTTATTCACTTTCGCTTTATTTGACTTCTTTCTGTCAATTCTTTACAAATTATTAACAAATTCAGTGTCTGGAAGGTTTCCCATGATATCTTTACTTACACGTTTTCTTTCTTTTAAAACTTTTCTAAAGCTTCACAAGATACCCTAGAAAATACTCCACGCTTGGGTCCTTTTTGTGTTGTAGTTGTTGCTTTAGTTTGGGGTTTTGTTGTTGTTACTATGCTGGAGATTGAGAGCTTTGGCCTTATGTATTTCAGAAAGTGCTTTCCCACTAAACTACATCCCCAGCCTTAGTTTTTAAGACTGGGTTTCCTTGTGGAATTCAGGCCCGACTTTAACTCAGGTCCAAGTCTGCAGCCTCTTGCCTCTACGTCCCAAGTGCTAGAATTTCTTGAATGGGTTGTTCTCTAAACCTTTTCCTTCCGTGTGCAGGTATGGGTTTTTATCAAACAGGTTCATCCACTTTATTCAACAAGCCTTTCATGAATAGACTTTGTTATTTGTAACATTATTTCCTTGTGAGTAAAATATAAATACACCTGTGGCGTTGTATGTGCATATGCATTTTAGGGATAAATCCCTAGAAATGGGGCTCCTTGTCATCGGGCAATTTGTGTGTGTCACTTCTGCAGCTCTCCTCACTCTTTTCCCATATATATATTTGTATATGCATGTATATATTCATTTTTATTCTCTGTATTTGAAAATATATTTCTAAATACATGTTGCTGTTTTTTATTTTAAAAATGTATTCATTTGTATTTTATGTGTATGAGTGTTTTGCCTTCATGTGTGTCTTTGAACCGCAAGCCTGCAGTATGCATGGAGGTCAGGAAAAGGCATTGGATACATTGGAACTAGAGTTGCAAACAGTTCTGAGTTGCAGTGTGGGTGTTGGGGATTGAACCTGGGTCCTTAGCAAGTGCTCTTAACCACTAAGCCATCTCTCCAGCCCCCTATGTTGGTGATTTTTTACTTAATATATAGAGAATTTTAATAACTATATTTGAAACAAAAAGAGATGGTCTCTTTAGAATCACTTCTAAAGTATGAGAAGCCTCGGGGACTTGAGCTAATTTAAAGAGTTCAAATCAATGAAAACCATGCATATTAAAAAAAAAAATACACCAAATCATTTACAATAGAAATACTAAAGTTTATAAGAGTCACTTTAATGACATGCTATTTGTACTTAGAATTTAACATTTCTATGTTGAATAAAAATTTAATATTCATACATGCATATGTTTTGCATCAAATCCATCCCCCAATTACTCCCCAGCCCCCTCTCACTTCTTGCTCTCACTTCATGTATTCTCTCTCGTTCTCTCTCTCTCTGTCAATCTTATGTGCATAAGTGTAGGACCTTCTATCTACTAGAGTTCGGGTAGCCTCTTAGAGGCAGCATTCATAATGACAGCTGAGTTTTCCACCCACAGCAACAATCAGTGGCCACTAGCTCTTCAAATAGGAGTGGGGTTCATGAGCCCCTCCCTCATCAGTACTGTGATCTTGGCAGGTTTGAGCTCCTACGGGTCTTACTCACCCACTGAGCGTTTGTGTGCCACAACCCTGCCATATCGTGTAAATGCTATTCCACTGTAGACACCCGCTGTCCCCTCCTACGCGATGGCCCCTGACCTGTGGGGTACGGGGTATGATTTGGATGTCCCACTTTGAGCTGCCGATTGAATTTTAATTGCCATCTACTTCAAAAAGTATGTTCTGTAATTAGGGCCAAGAAGTCTACCCTCAGTCCAGTGGTGAACACTTTTCTCTCCTTTTTTGGAGCAGGGGATGGGCAGCTTTTTAAGACAGAGTCTCCGAATCTAAGCAATTCTCAAATTTGTGAAGTAGCCAAGACTGGACATTTAACTCCAGATTTTCCTATCTCCATCTCCCAAGTATTGGAATTCCAGACATGCACCATCATGCTCAGCCATAATTCTTAACATTTATCATTTTCATGGTATTAAGCATGGGTATGTTTTAGCATAATTTATATATGAATTATTTCGAGAAGTATAAAAATATTGATTCCATAGCTTATAAGTGTTGCTTGGGGCGACACTCAGCTTTGCATATACATTAGCCTACATTATTTCAGTTAGTCTTCAGCTGCCTCATGAAGCATGTTTTTATCATTTCCCCATTTTACAGATGAGAAAAGTAAGCTGTAGAGAGGTTGAGTGACGCCAAGGTGGTGGCTCATATCTGTAATACCAGAACTCAAGAGCCTAAGGCAGAAGCACGGCTGTGAGTTTGAGGTTAGCCTGTGTTCTAAAGTAAGTTCTAGGCCAGCCTGGGCTGCAATGTGAGCTTTGTCTAATAACAAACATTTTAAGAGAAGAAGGAAGAAAAAAAGGTTGAAAGAACAAGTGACATGTTTTTAACACCACAACTAGTAAGGGGTAAACTTGTTATCTGAACACAGTTTTCAAAGGGGATTCTGTATTCTTCCGTGAAAATGCTATGCTAGTTCATTTTATTGGCACTTTAGCTTTGATTTTCCCATAAACAGTCAGCATTTGATTTAAACTCTGTATAGCCTCCGCTTTTGAGTTCTCTATACCTACCCTCTAAAGTGGTCCAGTCTATAACCGGTCCTCATGTCACAGAGAAGGATGCAGATGGCTGCTTCGTCAAGGTTGTCATCCTAAGCACTAGTGCAGTGCTGAAATTCCATTCGTTGTCATCGGCAAGCATACCCTTCATGCCACATCCAAGGCAGAGTCCTGAGTTGTCTGTCCATTCAGTCATTTGTGTTCTTATTTTCAGTGGATGATCCAGGAGCCACACAAGGCAGCAACATTCTTTGGGTGCATCGGGATAGATAAATTCGGGGAGATCCTGAAGCGCAAAGCCGCTGAAGCTCACGTCGATGCTCATTACTACGAGCAGAACGAGAAGCCGACAGGAACCTGTGCTGCGTGCATCACCGGTAGCAACAGGTAGGCCATTCTCAACCACACAGGCACACATGCGTGCTCATGCATACATGCTCACATGCACGCACGCACAAACACACCCTCTCTGTGTCTCTCAACTTAACATGCTCTGTTTTGTTGTTATAAATGCAGGCGAAACCTTTTTTTAAATTTAGATTTGTTTTCAATTTTAGGAGTGTGAGTGTTTTGCCTGCATGTATATGTGTGCAGCAGATGTGTACATGGTGCACATATTGGTCAGAAGAAGGTGTCAGATCTCTTGGAACTGGAATTGCAGTTGGTTGTGAACTACTTACTTACTATGCGTGTTCTGGGGACTGAATCCTAGCTCTTCTGTAGAGCAAGAAGTGCTCTTACCTGCCAAGCCTTCCCTCCAGCCCCAAGTATTGTGTTTTTAAGCCCACTTAAAACCACTTAGTGTTGTCTGTATGTGCCCTGAGTGGGGCCAGCTACTGCAACATGGATACCAGGACCACATCCCTGAAGAAAACTGACTTCTCTTCCCCAGCAGCCATCAGTTGCCAATAGCGTCTCAGCTAAGGCTGAGACTGTATGAGACCCTCTCCCATCTGTTCCTGAATTGTGGCTGATTTCATCTTGTGCAGATCATAATCATATAGTTACAACCACCGCAGGTTCATATGTACAAGAACTCTCTCATATCCAGCAAATACTGTTTGTTCGGAGACATCCACTACCTCTGGTTCTTAAAACCTATCCACTCTTCTTCCTTGATGATCCCTGAACCTTTGGAGGATGAGGTGATTTTATTTAAACTCCTTTTGTATATGTGCATATTTCAGGAACTTCTACAGTAGTAGATTTCTATACGACTCTTTCAAAGGTCCTTAGTACTAGTTATCCAACCCTGTACTCCCGGCTCTATAAGCTCTCACATCACCCTATTTAACCTTTTCTGTTCCATTATTCTCCGTCCCAGCTCCCTACCACCTGTATCCTATCCCCCTTCTCTTGAGTGCCCCCTTCCTAGTTTACTGACTTCTGTGCGTACTTCAGCTTAAACATACGCATCTACATAGTTAATGCTAGCATGCCCATGTGAGAAATAGCATGCGGTGTTTGTCTTTCTGAGTCTGGGTTACCTCAAATAGAATTATTTCTAACTCCATTCTTTTACCTGTGATTTCATACTTTCTCTGTCTCCTTACAACTGAACAGTACAGCACGTTTTCATCGTCTACTCATCAGCTGACGGACACTAAGCTGTTCTACTTACTGGCTAATGTGACTAGATCATGGATCTATACAGTGTCTCTGTAGTGGGATCTGGAGTCCTTTAGGAATGTGTCTGTGAGAGGTGTAGGTGGGTTCTGTGGTAGGTCTGCTCCTCGCTCTTTGATTTCTGTAACAGCTGCACAAGTTTACACTTGTGTTCTCTTTTTCCATACTAGAACTTGTTCTCTCTCTCTCTCTCTTTTTTTTTTTTTAATCTTAGCCATTATCACTGGGGTAAGATGTGAATACTTTGTTTTTAATTCCAATTTATTTGACACAATGTCTTACACTGTAGGCCAGACAGTCCTCAAACTCAAAGCAGTCTTTCCAACATCACCTTCCAAATTCAGGATTTACAGGAGTGAGCCATCAGGTCCATCTTCCTTTTTTGTTGTTTGTGATTTTTGAATAAAATGTCATCTGTTGATCTACTTATTTATTGTGATAGTGTGTTTGTATGATATGTTCGTACACCATGGCACACATGTGGAGGCCAGAGGGCAGCTTTGCTGCCTTTATATGGCTTCTAGGGTTAGACTCAGGTCACCGGGCATCTTCAGGCTTGGCATCTTCAGGCAGGCTCCTCTAACTGCTGGGACATCTCACAGGCCCACCTTCGGTGTTTTCGTTAGATCTGCTTTTGAATTACTAAGGCATATTGCAATGAGCGCTTGAGATGACCTAATCTAGTCTCCACCTTGTATAATTAGGCTTAGGAAAAGAAAATGTTTTGCTTGGGATTTTACATCTTGTGTTTTGCTAAACTCACATTAGAAAAGAAGGAATGATCTTGTCGGCATAACCTGATAACACACTTTCGATGTCTGCTTGTAGAAGCGTGTGTGCCACATAGCTTCCACCGATGGCGAAGGACACCAGTCTTGCATCCTCAGTCAGCAGCCAAGCCAAATGTCATGGCTCATGCCTGCACAATCCCAGCACTCACCAGGCTGAGACAGGAGCATCACTAGTTTGGTTTCCAGGATGTGCTACACAATCATACCCTGCATGTGGAGATGGGAGTGGTGGTGGAGGGAAACAAACACAAACACCTTTTTTATTACATTTCAGAAATCCCTTGATTGTTCAGATAGCCGAGTAGCATCACAACCCAGTAATAGACAGTCATTTCTGCCATTCTTGAAATCAAGAGAGTACAAAAGACACTCAGGAAGACAGACAGATGTCAAACAACAAGAGCCAGTCACAGAGCTGCAGCGTGAATAAATGCGACATTTCCCATAGTAAAATACGCTATATTAAAACAAATCCGATTGCACATTCACATGCTGAGGGCTACCTGCTGTCTCTTTTCCAGGAAGATATGGAAAAGACTAAAATGACTGGCCCTTCATTTTGCATCTTGCAGTGAGTTCTTTTAAAACCCTTTTCAATTGCCTTAATCTTGGGTATGGAGCAGAAAAATTCAAATGTGCCCCCCACAAACATTTGAGCCTAGTCCCTAGTGGGAAATTTCCCCAGCTTGGGACACAAAGCAGAAAAATTCAGAGTTGGTGGCTGGTATTGTTAGTCCCTGCCTTCCTGTCTACCAACTTTACTTAAGAAAATTCTTCTTCATATGAACCTCTAACATCTCTCTCAGGGCCTTCGATGCATTGGTTGTACTTACAGTTTTGTGGCCATGCAGGTATCTGTGCAGGGTATACATCCATTTCTAACATTATTAGCACCACATCAGTGGAACCTTATTTCTCCTTTGCATGGGAAAAACAGAATCAACATTGTTGTTATGGTTTTATTCGAATCCTCAGGATTTACCTATTTTAAACTTTGATCCACTACAAAATTTGCATTCTTTGTACTTGGTTTGGTTTGTTTGACTTTTGAGACAGGGTCTGCAGATACCGTCCTGGCTGGCCAGGAATTTGCTACATAGACCAAACCAGTATCAAACTTGTGTCTGTCCTTATACTTCTGTCTCCCACAGTGTCAAGATTATAGGTGTACTGTGCCTGGCTGTGTCCTCTATACTTAGAAATATGTAATTTGTCCTTCGTTCTTGTGCTGTTTTTCTACCCTGCTCTGTCCCTCTGCTGGGTTTTTCAGTTTAACATAAGCTAGTCATTTCGAAAGAAGGGAACCTCAATTGAGAAAATACCTCCCCCAGATTAACCTGCAGGCCTGTCCATGGGGCATTTTCTTGATTAGTTGATGTGGGAGGACCCAGTCCACTGTGGGCAGTGCCGCCTCAGGCAGGTGGTCCTGGGTTATATAGAAAGCAGGCAAAGCAAGCCAGGAAGCAGCAGCTGTCCATAGTCTCTGATCCTAGGTTCCTGTCCTGACTTCCCTCAGTGATGAATGGTGACCTGGAAGTATAAGCCACGTAAGCCCTTTCCTCCCCAAGCTGCTCTTGGTTATACTGTTTATCACTGTAACTAGGAAGAAAATTAGGACAGTTCCCTTCTCACCTTCTTATTTTGTTGTCCGGTTTGCCTCCAGCAGAATCATTTTAGGGCCTGACATGATTCTGGTTGCTGAGGGTCTGTGTGGACCATAGTCCACACAGAACTTTCAAGAGGAATTATGGGACCAAATTTTCAGACCTTTCCTTTAATGTGGGATTTTATTTTATCTTATTTTTTATTTTAGTGACTAAGAGAACTTGATAGTTTTCAGGTCTCAATTAAATTATTCATTATTCAAACGATGGCCTTTATATATTCAGCTATCCTTTATTGAAATGTACTTGTTTGGAGCTTTTCCTCTCACAGCTTTCCTAAAAGAAATTTGATTCTTCAAGTGTAGCTTTCCCATTAGTGATAAATGGGTCAAGTTTTGCGGCTGACATCACAAAAGCTAGAATAAAATTGCTAACTTGTCTTTGTATACTAAATCGCTATTTTAAAGAAAAATTATTAGGTCCTACAGATGTAAAAATCTCAATGTGTCCACCAGTATTGTGGTTTTGGTGACTGTGTTGCCCAGGTGGGATTGCGCTAAGGGCGTAGCACAGTTGGTAGCGCGCTGTCCTGGTGTGCACAGCCCTGGGATCCATCCCCAGCATAATCATGATGTGGTAGCCCCTAATCCTAGCACCTAAGAGGTGGAGGTCGAAGGATAAGAAGCTGGTGCCATCCTCTGCTATGTCATGTGTTCAAACTCAGCCGGGGACACTTAAGACCTAGTCTGGAATTTAAGAAAAAGGCTGTGAGAACTCTGAAATTGGGGGCTGGGAGAGACTAATTTATAATACAAATGCTGGAACATGGCAGAATTGGTAGATTTTTCTTTTAAGCAGCTTCTGGTAACTAAAACTTAGACCGCAAATATAGTTTTGTGATTAAAATAAAAGTTAGCAAGTAAGCATTTAAATGAAAGATCCCTACGTCATGGTTAGGTTGATTAGGAGTAAATTAACATATGGATGAAGGGAAATACGTTTTGGAAAAGAAATTTCTCTTTTAGACAGGGAAACTAAATATCACAAAGTCTCAAATGATCAGGTCATTTTTCTATAAGCCAAAATTGTTACTGTTTTAATTTTTAAAAATAGAAAAAAATGCCAGATAATTTATAAATCTTTGGTCTAAATGAAGAAGGATTTATATTTATGTGACATGTACATAATTTTTTATTTCATTAAATTTAATTGTTACGTTAAAATTAAGCAATTTCAGTGGCACTTAATAGCCAGATTTAGAATCTAGTGTGCTTGTTAAATTTTCCAGCTATAAAATTACCTTGCCTAGGAGTTTTCAGCTACAGAAACCGGTTCTAATTGATTCCAGTCCTTAAAATGTAATAGTTGCAAATTTATTCCTCACAGTAAATATGATCTACGTTCATATGTGTGTTTTATGAAATTAATCCCATATTGGGCTCTTAAAGCATTGGTCAATTATAGTCTGTTGGTCATATTTTATAAAAATATTTTTCTATGACGAAAATGAAATTTGGGTTTATATAGATTTCCTAGACTTAGCAGCCCAGTTCTTAATGTACTTTTGCATTTTGAACTGTATTAGTATATAAAAAGTAAACCTTATTTTGGAGTTGAAAAGAAACTAATATATCAGCCTTCGACTTTTAGGCAATGCTTAGGCTGAGCACCGTGTCTCTTGTCTTCAAGGCATCAAAACAGTCTTCGCCATCTGCAGTATCAGCTTTTGAAGAATTTGTTCCTTTCTGTATAAAAATGCCTGACAAGTTTTTTAATCTTTTATAAGTAAAATGTATTTCCTTTGTCTTGGGTTTTAGGTCCCTTGTTGCTAACCTTGCTGCTGCCAATTGTTATAAAAAGGAAAGGCACCTTGATCTGGAGAAGAACTGGGTGTTGGTAGAAAAGGCCAGAGTTTTCTACATAGCTGTAAGTATAGTTCACATTTGCAGGCTATGGTAACATGATACGCTATAGTTGTTGGCTGACATATGCTTTAAAAACAACAACAACGCCTTTACATAACCCTGCAGATTATGTACCTACCTGAAGCATACGCTTGATTCAGTATTATAAATACACAGTCGAAACACAATCTTTATGAATATGTAATTTATGTTACTACCTTCAAGTCTACTGCTTTAGAGATATTATAAATAACTTTTCAGTCGCACAGAATTCTGAGCTATTAAATCCATTTCATAAGATCTTTTGAAGTAGTTTTACAAACATATTTTTTGGCAACTTATAAATGATATAAGCATTGTGGAAAACAGTAGTAATATAAGTATGCACTGCTAACAGTTTGAGCTTATTTGCCTAAAAGGAATCATAATTGCTATTTATCCATAGTAATTAGCATGACACCATTTAATTTAATATTTCAGATATATTGATTGTGACAAATCTCTTAAATCTGGAAATAGGACAGCATATAATTTCAGTTAAGTTCTCTGACATAAAAATAATTGGTTAAGAATTGACTTCTAACGTGGAAGTAACACTAAAAATTCTCTTGAATTAATCACCCCATGGTTACCTTGTTGTTATATGAATTAACCGTGGCTGCTCACACAGGAGTATATACCTTTTACAAAGTAGCAGGAGCTCATGTCATACAGTTTTGAAAGAGTATCTGCTGCCATTCTACTATCTGAGCTGAGAAACAGCTGGGAGGGCATTATGAAATTGATTATCCTATAGATATGTGTTTATTGAAAATATAATTGTTTATTTCAGTCTAGTGTCTCCTCCAGCATGTTTATGTGCACCGCTGTAGGCTTTACAGTATTGTTGTTGATTTCTCTGTATAGCAGCTCTTACCCCTTTTAGCTGCCTCATAGATGCTTACATTGGGATTATATACTGGAAAGTCATACTACATCTTTAGCCAGTGTGTGAGAAAACCACTTCTAGAATTCAGGATTTTCTATCTTTACCATTTCATTTTATTCCATTTCTCAAAGATTTAATTTTCCTTTAAGGCCCGACAGTGTGTTTTTTGTACGGTGGTTATTTTTATTTGTCTGAGATAGGATCTCCCTGTGTAACCCAGGCTGGCTGCAAACTCTATGATCTTCCTAACCCGGCCTCCGGAGTGACTGCATTATAAGTATGCATCACATCAGTGTGTCATTTAACTGCTGTTTCCAGTCATTTCGTGTGTAAAAGCTTGGTTTTCAAATAGTATGTCACCTAAAATCTAGCATAATATATGTGTATTATTTCACTATTAAAATGGAAGTATATTCTGATGAAAAATATTTTGTTCTGAAAATTACAGTTCTCTGTATCAGCGGAATTCTATGTATCAAGTAGTATAAAGGAGAACATTCACTTACTTGGAAGCATAATATCTGATGAGGGTGTGAGTCAGGGTGACGATTACACGGACTGGGTCCTGTTCAGTTTCAGTGAATGGAACTATTACACAAGTATTGAAGACCCAACCTGGAGACGACTCCTGCCTGTGTTACAGTTATATATTAGCCTCTGTTGCGGGGTTGGGTGGGTGGGTGTGTGAGCATGTGCAGGTGACTGCCACAGACTTGTGTGCAGACCAGAGGGCACCTACTGGAAGCAGTTGTCTTTCCACTGTTTGTTCCAGGCATCCAGCTCAGGTTGTCAGATTTGGTATCAAGCATGCTTTCCTGCTGGCAGTCTGTCTGGCCTAACCACTCGCCCTTTTTATGATGATATTGCATGACACATCTAAATAAACTTGGCAAATAAAACTTACGGTACTAGTTATGCAAAACTATAATTTAGTGTATGCTTTACAGGGATTGATTCTGGTCAAATTAATAAAATTTTAATGTGAATTTCTTATTGAAAGCATGTAGTTGGGTCTTATTTTGGTCCATCCTGACATTGCCTGCCTTTTAATTGGAACCTACTGAACGTGATTATTGATACAATTGAGCTTAAGTTCGTCTCTGTATTTATTTTGTATGTCCTCTCTATTCTTTATTCTTTTTTGCTTCTTTCCTGTCCTTTTGTATTGATTTAGTACTTTTATCTCCTTTGTGTTTTTTCTCGTTCGTCTCTGTTCCTCTCTGTCTCTCTCTGTCTCTCTCACTCTCTCTTCCTCCCTCCCCCCATCTCTGTTTCTTTCACTCCCTGTTTTGGAGTTTAATAGCACACATTTTTCACTCATCATAGTTTTCAGATGAAACGATTCTCTCACAGCCTGAGAACCTTGAAATGCTCCACTTTCATTTCACCCCTCTTGTTTTTATGCAGCCGCTCTTATATTCTAGTTTTGTTGTAATTAATTGTTTTATTTTTAGACGGGTTTGTTAGTATGTACTCCACAAAACGTACAACACACATTTTACTTACATATTTTTAAGTACTTAACACTATTTTGTATATATTCTGACTTTTTTCTTTTTGTTTTTAATTTGGTTTTTTGAGGCAGGGTTTCTCTCTGGCTGCCCTGGAACTTCTTCTTTAGACCAGGCTGGCCTTGAACTCACAGAGCTCCACCTGCCTCTGCCTCCCAAGTGCTGGGTTTAAAGGCATACCATCACCACCCAGCTTAAATTATGACTTTTAAAAAATAATCAGTGAGAGTCCAAGCATGCATTTATTCATGTAGCTGCTGTCCCAGTGTTCTTCGTCCCCTTTCCTTAGAGTAAGGTTTCCACCCGGCACCATCTTCCTTCTTGTATTGGATGAACTGTCATAAATGCTTTTAGCTTTCAGGTTGAAAACATCTTTGTTTTATCTTTAGTTGTGAGTAGTATTTTTACGACACAAGTTTTGGCTTGCCAGATGTATTTTTCTTTCATTCCATGAAAGCTGTAGCCAGCGTCTTCTTCCTCGAATTATTCTTGATGAGATATCTGTCATCCTTGCCTTGGGTGCTGCTTATTCGACACCTCGCATCTCTCCTCGGCTCCTCACTCTTGACAGCTTTCATTTATTGGTGGTTTTGATTAGTCTTATCATGCTAGTCTAGAATACCCTTTGATTAGTCTTATCATGCTAGTCTAGAATATCCTTCATATATCTTGGCTTGAAGTTTACTCTACGTACCTGAGTTGTGGCCTTAGCGTTTGTATCACGCCTGAGTTTTTTTTAGCTGTTGGCGCTTCAGATTTTTTCCCCCTGCCTTTCCAACACTAGACTTCATAGTTCACTGCGGTTTCTTCTTTCTTTAAGTTCTTTTTTGTTTGATTTTCATTGTAGCTACGTTGTTGTGTGGTGCCTCCCAATTCACGAGTGTTTTCTGCGTGGAATCTAAACTCTCATTAATTTAGTGTATTTTAAATCTCAGTGTCCATTTCATGATGAGAACTAGGATGAGAATTGTACTTACTCCCTGTCTCTGCCTAACTTTTAGAATATATATAGTTGAATTAATTTTCATGACGTTCTCTGTTAATTTTAGCATATACATCATTTCGAAGGAAGTTTGAGTGCTTGCTTTCTCTCTCCTTATTGGTAGTTGTATTTCTCTGTTTCACATTTGTTACCTATCTATGGTGAGCTCTGCTCTCCCCCCTCTTTCTTTTGGTTGTGAATATTTTTTTTTATTACTGTAAGTCTTCTCAATGCTTATTCTGGGATAGTTATTTGTAACAAGTCTTCTGCTTTGGAATCTTGCTGTTAAGATTTTTTAGATCAGTCTAGACTAGCATTTACTTATGACATTGGTTCTTGACCGGTGACAATTTTGTCCCTTAGGGGCATTTAGTAACAACTGAAAACAGTTTTTTATAATGTAATGACCGAATGGCTCCAATGATAAAAAGAGGACGGGGAGTTACTCCGCATCTTACAATCGTGCAGCAGTGTGCTACAACAGAAAATATTCTAAAGTATCAGTGGTCCATTGCTAAGAGAACTTTTGTGGGGCTGGGATGGCTTAGCAGCTAAGAGCACTGGCTGCTCTCCCAGACCTCCTGAGCTCAATTCCCAGCAACGACGTGGCTCACAATGGTCTATAACTATAGTCCCAAGGGATCGTGGCGCTGCACGTTGTTTTACATACATAAAGATGTAGGTTCAGTCCCCAGAACACCTAAGGGATCGTCCACAAGGGCACTCTTCACAGTTCAGATTCCTCTGTGACACCTCTGGTTCCTCTCTGGTACTCTAGTTTGTCAATATAACTTCTCTGTTGACAGACTACCAGCTGTTTCTCCTCAACTCTGGTTTTGTTGGTTGAGATTAGGGTTGAACGTGTTTGGTTGTTCCTTGGTTTTTGGGTGGCGGTGATGACGGTGGCTCTCCTCTGGTGTGGTTTTCATCTCTGAACCTTTTTCATTTTATGTGAGACACGGTCCCTACATAATTAAGGCAAGGCCAGCTTTGAATTTGCAACCCTTACAGCCTTGTGTACTAACTCTGCTTCATTGTTTGTTGTTCTTTTAGCATGGCCGTAGCTATCACTGTGGATTTCCCCCCCTTTAGAAATTTTCCCTCAAGATTCAAAGGGAAATTCTGATAGAACTCCAACACTTGGTGTCTAATTCTTCTCCAAGTAAATCTCCCTTGAATGACACTGCATCCTTTCTCTTTGTGAATTGCAGTCTATAGGCTCTCCTCACAGAGTAAATTTTAATAGTGTGGGTTACCCGTATCTTTCTTCATTACTGTCTAATGTCTGAGCACTGCTATTCAATTAATTTTTCCCATTGTCATAATTGCTTAAGATGTGACTGTAAATCCATTCTGTTACTCTGTATTGGTTAGAAATAAGAGTTCCCTACATTGATTTGTTTATTTCTCTATTTAGATGACAAGCTTGTTGTGCAAGATTGCTTAAATAATTTTTTTCCTTTGATTTTGACCTGTTAATAACTGAACCATGTTTTATCTCTATGTTCATTTTGTACTGACCTTTCCTGGAACATGGTATTAATTTTCAGCTGAAAATTTAGCTTTCTGTTGACTCTTGTCCTTGTCCCTAAATTATCTTTCTTTTTTTCTTCAGCTGTGAGAGTGTCAGAAAATTATAAAGTCACTGTTGATGCATATATTAAACAAAATCTTCTAATAGAAACAGCTCAAAATTTGACAAGAAAATTGCCTTTGGTTTGTGTTGAAGTTGTTTCGATCTCTGAAACACCTCCAAAATATTCCTTTATCGTTTTAAAATAAATCTGAAAGCTATTTGCTAAGATACTTTTGTTCATAAATGCATAATTACTGATGTAATAATTTTGTGAAAATTTTATTGCTTTAATTTTGTATTAGTACAGTGTGATTTTATATAGAAATCTATGCATATATATATATATTTCTAAGAAATCATTTTTCAGAGAAGTTCTCAAATTTAAAATATATTAGAAAGAACTAATCAGAGGAGTAGAGAGATAGCTAGTGCTTAAAGACCCTTGTTCTTGTGTGGAACTCAGGGTGAGTTCCCAGCACCTGTAAGGTGGCTCACAACTGTCTTTCACTCCAGTTCCCTGGAATCTGGTGCCTCTCGGGGCATTGTATGTATGTGGTGCCGTTTGTACATGCAGTCAAAACACTCATGCATACATATACATCAAATAATCTTTAACAAAATTTACTAAATCTCAAGCTTATCTTTTTTGCGGACCGAGTTTTATACTTTAGTTCAGTGGTGGGTGTTTATAATTCAGCTACACAAAAGCTGAGGCAGGAGATTCACAAGTTCAAGACTAGACTGGACAACATAGTGGCACCCACAGAAAGTAGGCTAGTTTTTGTTTGTTTTGAGGAAAATCTTTGTTATTAAAAAGCTATTTAAGGTAGCTGGAGATATAACCCTTGGTAGAATGCTTGCCTATCAACACAGACCACGGGTGGTTCTTTGGATGTAGTTGTGCTTGCTTGCAGGTGAAGTCAGGGGTATCAGTTGTTTAAAGTCATCCTTGACTACATAATGAGTTTGAGGCCACCCTGGGATATAGGAGACATTCCCCCTCAAAAAAATAAAGATATTTAAGAAATTAGTTTAACAAAAGCTTTTAGTACTGTCTTGTATTTTTAGGGTTTGAATTGCTGTAATAAAACACCATGACCAAAATCAACTTGAGAAGGAGAGAGTTGGTTTCGCTTTATAGCTTACAAGTCCTTCACTGAGGGAAGCCAGGGCAGAAACCTGGAGGCAGAAACTGATGCTACCTACTGGATTGCTCTTCATGGCTTGCTCAGCCTGCTTTCTTATCTATAGCACCCAGGACCCACCCAGGAGTGGCACCACCTACAGGGAGCTGCCCCCGCCCCATATCAGTCAGAGCATAGAATGAGGGGTATAAAATCCAGGTCCTGGAACCTGAGAAGTGAATTATCACCAAATGTGATTAAATAACTTTATTAGTAATCTGGAAGCATTAACCAAAGTCCTTATACTGACTGAGATGGCATGATAAATTGTAAGAAATTTAGCCTAAGGAATCATATATTTAAGATATTGTTTGTCAGTAATTTGGTCTGCCAACATTGGATGAAAAGTTAGAATATGTATGTATTAAAATGCACAATTGCTGTTTTTAAGGACATACCTTTTGACCATTTCTTCTGAAGGATGCGTTTAAACTGATGTGTGATTATAAACATGGCCATTATCGTGATTATGTTCTGGTTTAAAATGTATTACCTGGTGTTCTTTCTGTTTTGAAAGATTTGGGAATAGTAGCTGTGAAAGCAAGTAGATCTGTCATGTCAGAATGAAGAGAAAATGAAAAATATAAAAAGATAAAAATATCATAATTATTACTTAATATATGTTTGAGGTTTGCTCCCCTTCTCTCCGAAGTCCGCAGAGCTTTACTAACTTACAGAATCTTGCTTGAATTCACTGCTTTAACCTTATTAGACCATAGGAAAATTTTAATACATAATAATACATAATAATTTTAATATAATCTTTCAAAGATTATACTCATAATAATATTATAATAATATACTTTTGCAGAGAAGGTGAACTAATGGATTTTTTTAAAATTTGAAATGTCCTATGAATGATAATGATAATTGATTAAATAATAGGTCATACTTTTCTATAAAACATTTAAATAGAATTCAAAGTGCCTCTTGAAGTTTAGTAATTAATCTTTGTAATATTCTTCTGATATTATTAAAGAGGTGGGACAGGAACCACACTTGACCTTTTATCCCAAATTGGCAGTTTTTGAACTTTCATGTGTAAAAATCTCCATTGTCTTGGTGTTTACTATATGGATTTACTTCTGTTGTTTTTTAACTCTATTTTTTTGAGTGTCCTATTCTGATCTGCTTCCTTGACTTTATTAGGGCTTAACTGTTCGTGGTAAGCCTTTATCTGGAAATGTCCTTGCAGGTAACCTTAAGGTGTACCACATTTTAAAAATTAGATGAAAAAGTCAGGCAGAAAGGTGTATGTCTGTAATTCTTGGCCTCTGGAAGCTCAGATGTGCTGGTTAATTCTTTGTCAACTTGACACAAGCTAAAATAATCTAGTAAGAGGAAATTGCCTCCATCAGATTGGCCTAAGGGCAAGTCTTTAGAACAGTTTTGATTAATGATTGATTTAGAAGAGTCCAGCCTACCATGGGCAGTGCCAGCCTTGAGCAGGGGATGCTGGGTTGTCTAAAAGATAGGCTGAGTGAGCAATAGAGTGCTAGACCAGTAAGTGACATTTACCCCATGGTCTTAGCTTCAGCTCCTGGGTCTAGGTCTCTGTCTGGGTTCCTGCCCTTCCTTCCCTCAGTGATGGGTGGTGATGTGGAAGTATAAGCCAGATAAACCCTTTCCATCTCCTCATGTTGTTTTTGATCATATTCTTTACCATAGCAATAGAAAGCAAACCTAGACAGATGATCACCTGAGCTCAGGGTTTCAAGAGGCCAGCCTGGCAGCGCAGCATTCCTACATCCCAAAATAAACAGTGAACGAGTGGATAAAGGATGACATTAAATAGATGGATGGGGTTGTTTGCTTCATTTACAGCTTTGCATGTTAGTGTATGCCCGACAGTACAAATGAATTTCTGCCATGCCGTGCCAAATTGGCATTTCTTTAAGTAATGGCCCAAATGATGAAGTGTAAAATGAATGTAACATAGTAGATAATGTGAAGGAAAAAAAGGTAACTATTTCTCTTCTTAATCATTAAAAAGAAAGAAAAAAAATGTTGAGACAAGAGCTCACTGTGTAGCCCAAGCTCATCTCAAGAACAGCAGTTCCCCAGTCTCAGCCTCCCTGACATCGGGATTACAGGCATGCACCATCACATTCAACTATCTTCTTTGAAGTTTCCTAGTTTCTCCAGAATATTTTCAACTAGTAAAATCTTTTTTCCCCCTGAAGATGACCGTAAACTTTGGATCCTTTGCCTCTACCTCCCACCTGTTAGGATTGCAGGCTTATATCACCATGACCAGTTTATGGCAAGCTGGGAGCCAAACCCAAGACTTCAAGCATAACAGGCTAGCACTCTAGCAACTGAGCTACAGCCACAGCCTCTCAGCAAATTTAATTCTGACCATATCATTTTCTTAGGAAATACCCTGGGATCTCTTTAATAGATACAGATTTTTAAGTTAGATAAATTTTCTATGCCTGTGATTTTTCTTAATTCCTATTTTTGACAGTTATCAAAAGTAAAACTGTCTACCACAAAGGAAAGGAACTCTTTGCTAATATCAATGTCAATCAATATTCAATTAACAGAATAATCTTTTTAC
Source organism: Cricetomys ansorgei (assembly GCA_026225945.1). Taxonomy (NCBI): domain Eukaryota; kingdom Metazoa; phylum Chordata; class Mammalia; order Rodentia; family Nesomyidae; genus Cricetomys; species Cricetomys ansorgei. Next base: position 7,160,673 of record JAMJFZ010000770.1, on the reverse strand, counting down.
CCACTTAAAAGAAGGTAGTCTTCGTTGTAAAAGTGTAGAGTCTAAAGATAGGCTAAAAGCTTTAGGGTTGTGGGCTAATGGCATAAGGGTTTAGAACTTCGTGGGAGATTGGAAATCATGCTGTGTATGGTCTCATTTATAAGAAAATAAGCACATGTGTATGTGTAGTTACACCTAGGGCCCCAAATTAATTAGTAATCAATCAACTCAATTTTTACTTCTATTTACTTTCACTATTTCAGAGTAGCAATAGCTAGAGAAAACCAACTGTTAACTAAATCTCTGTAATAAATAAGATCAAGAGAGGAAATGTATAAATATTATGACAACAGTGTTTATTTTTATGATATAATTGACTGTCTTTGAAAATGTATATAAGTTTAACAAAAAAGTTATTCCTGAATACTGGTAGGCTGTATTCTACCATATTTACTGAGCATATTATGAAATTTTTATAGCTCAATATGATTTAATCAATATCGTCTGTTGTCTCTGTCCACCAGACAAATGGAATTCAATCAATTTTAACAGCTTTATTGTAGTATCTATGTACCATTGTATTCACTCACTTAGTATACACAATTCAATGGATGTCAGTGTATTTATAGAGTTCTGCAAGCATCACCATAATCTAATTTTAGAACATTTATATCATCACTAAAAGAAATATAGTGTCCATTAGCAGTGCCCTTGGGTTTCATCTTCTGCTTACTCACTTCTCCAGTATAGTTTCCATTGTATCCGAGTGTCATATACAAATAACTCCACTGCTTCTAGCCAGACAATTGGTGAACGAATGTCTCTGTTGGCTGACAAATGTAAGAAGAGTGATGTGTATGTGTAGGTCCTTTGTTCTTGCTTATTTCTCAACTGCAGATCTTCTAGAAAAGATCCTTTAAATAAGCTTTTATTCTAATTTATTCCTTCTGTATCTAATGCATATTTTAGAGTCAGTTCTTTCTTAACATCCCTTTTTTTAAAAGAATTTGTGTAAAGATGTGATAAATGGAGTTTTGATTTTTTTTTTAATTGTATGTGGTAAAGTAGGATGGAACAATGTGAATAGCCCTCTTCCTTACCACGGAAGGCATGATTTTACATGTATTTGTATATCCCTTTGGTCGTTCTCGGAACTACTTGCGTTTCCCATCTGTGTAGATAGGTACCTTTTGGTTCCAAGCTCTTGAGTGCACGTGCTGTCTCGTAGGCGCCATACTTACAGCTTCTTAAAGCTCTAGAGTTTTAGAATGCATTCATAACCTCCTTCTCACGAATACTCTTCTGCTATCACTAAATCATTGAAGATGTCTGAAAGGCAGACTGCTACTTTTCCGACTCGCGCTCCTCTTGTCTTTGTACAGATTCTGGCGCATGCGCCTCTGACTGCGGTCTGCCTCCTTTATCTCCAGCATGCGCGCCACCCAACCTCCCCGGCCTGTCCAACTTTGCCAGCCTCTACTTTCTAACCTCATCTTCAAAGTAGTCCATTCTGTTTTAATTAGTTGTGTGAAAAATTTAGCCCATTTTTATTGTTTGATTTAAATGGAAATTTAAATCAGAATTAAATTAAGTCAGAAATAGCGACTAAATATCAAAGAGAATAACCCATCAACGTTTTTAGTTCATATTTTCCAGAGGGACGTGCGTGTAATGAGGTTAACCTGTTTTTCACATTTGTGTTTAACATGTCTTTAACATTTGTAATAAACTGAATATAAACTTTAAAATATTTTACCTATAAACATCAACTAGCATTTCTCGGATGTTTTGATATGGTTGTGCAATTACCAGTGTTTTCAGAATTTTGAATTCTATTTCTAAAACTGACAGTTACATATAGATTTTCCCTTTGTTAAGCCAACCAAGAATTAGGTTTTGTAAAAGTATATTAAAGTGTGGGATCAGACAGAATAGTAAAGTGATGTGGCTTTCTGTCACCAATAAGCAGATTCTTTAAAATCAAGTCTTTAATTCACTTACTTTTTAAAAGGCATGCCCATATTTTTACTGTCTGAAGATAATCTGTGCCTTTTTAATGCTTAGTGCTCCTCTGTAGGGTTTCCCTAATTTCGTTTTGTTTCACTCTGTCCAGGGTAGTGATTGTGATGTTTTAAGTAGACTCTAGGATGAGCTGAATTGAGACTGTACTTTGTAGGAAGTTTGCTACACAGTGTGTAGACACTGGTGAGGATCAGCATGTCCACTGGCTTATTAGTTTCACAGATGCTTCCATAATACTTAGTGCACTCCTGGGTATATTAAATTATCATATCCTGACAGCAGTCCTGAAACATGCCAGTCTCATATAGCCATATTTCTGAGAGCTAAAGCTAGGCTTCAGTGAACCATAGCTGACATGCCATGTTAATTTCCATAGCTATCATTACTGGGGATGGTAGTATTTCTAAGGCATGAAAAACCTTAATAAATCTACCCAGAGAAAAAAGCGTATTATATTACCTTATCACAGGTTTTTCTAATCATGAGGCCTGATTTTCTTCAGTCCCACTTGAATCATTTCACAAATAATGATAAGTGTCTTTTATTCTTATCATGGGTTATTAAATATTTACTTAAGTGTACAATATACCAACACAATATTTTGAATGTTCTGAATTCTCAGTATGTACTACTCATGCTGTGAACGAAACCTCTTACATCTCATATAGCGTATTTACATATACAAATGATTTTTGACTTAAGTAGAGAAGACACAGCTGACAGATACATAGGTTAATTTGCTTTCTTAAATTGCAAAAAAAAATGTTCTGTGATTCTTTTGTGTTTGGGGCTATTTTGTAGAGAAAGAAATCATCAAGCGACATTTCAAGGACATTGTCCTTTTGTATATGATCCTAAATAAATTTATATCCCTCAAAATAAAATATCTCTTTGTAAATTCTTACATTCAAATTATTAATAATGGGAGGAATTCATTTTTTTAATCCTGTAGCCCCCCTCCCCCAGCACAGCTTTTAGATTGTAGATAAACTTCCTAGCTCAGTAATTAACTGAGCTCAGTCATCGCACCCTGTATCATGTGATTTTTTTTCCAGTGGAATACATTATTAGAGCACTTACACAGCCAGTCTAGCTGCAGCAGCCCAGGCGGCAACAGCAGTGCCATTTTTCACAAAGAGAATGTTGAACAGGAGCCAAATGTTTGGTGGCAGTCTGTTGCTAGGAAATCAAGGTCCTGAGGCGATTAATGACAAAGCAAGCAATAACAAGAAGGCAGAATTACAGATTTAAAAGAGAAAAAAGTGGTTGGTGTTATAATTACCCAAAGAAATCCGCACTCATTAAATTGGCTGTTTTTATGATTGACTTTAATTGGAGGTTAGCTCAGATATTTAGCTCCTTTCCCACCCCTTTAAACACACACAGGCACATAATCTGTAGAGCTGCAGACTTGTTTTTCTAAGCATTGAGAGGAGCTTGCCCTGTAATTTGATCCCCACTGACAGATGCATTTTCTATGCTGCCATTTTGAATTAACCTATTGTAGAACAATTTTCTTCAGCCCTGTTGAATAAAACATCCAGTCTGATTACCTCCGATGGATTTGATAGAGTAAAAGAATGCACTTCGCACTGAAGTAGATTGTCTGCGTGGACTCTACTGATTTTGAACTCTGCCAATACGCACAATCGTTTGTAATAAATTTCAAAGAAATTTCTAGTGAAAAGGTAATGAGAGTCACCCTGATATAATTTAATGTTTTGGATCCTGCACCAAAATAATGTTATCCTTGTAAGGCAGTGCTTTATTTCTAGTATGCTTCGTGTGAGTTCACAGGGAAAAAAAATCTTTTAAATTTAATATTTTAGGAATATGATACTGTATTTGTATACTCTAAAATGACCATTCTTCCTCTCCAGAAACAATATTTTAATTTTTAGGTTCAACATAATTCAGAGCACTTCACTGCAAGAAATAGTTTTGATATATATTATGTTTAACTATAATGATTTTTCAATTGGTGTGTTTCAATCTTTGTAATAGTATACTAGAAATCCTTTATTTAAATTTCCTTGCATTTGATAATGCACATTACTCAGGGGGCATCAATCAGTTTTCCAGGTGTGACACCAGAGAAAGATTCAGAACTTATTTGCTCATGAGAAGCCTGGAGAGTGAAGTTCCACGGCACCACTGCTCTCCAGGTTTCCAATCCAGCCCTGGAACAGAAGCGCCAACACATTCTGTCTGACAATGCACACGCTGCTAATCAGACGCCAGTGCCAAGCTGTCTGCTTTGTTAAATACTCGGCTTCCTAGAGGCAGGAAGACAGCTGCTATAAGGATGATGAAATTTGGTAGTCCAATCTATTCTTGCTACCCTTGGGCTACCAAGATATTGTTAATTTAGACCACCCCGATTGGTACACTTTAGGGAGTTTTTTTTTTTAAAGAGTTTGTAATTAAAATGATAAAACATCATTATTACATTGAAGACCTTCTGTAAGTTTTACATTTGGCAGATACCTACTGAGATAACCCCAGCATGTGCTATACAATGATGTAATGGGTGTAATTGCATTGTGGGAAAAAAAAAAAGAAAGAAAGGGAGAGAGCCATAGGAAGTAAGTGCTTCCATTAGAAGAGTTTTGAGATTTGCTTCTATTTTATTTAAATCTACTTTATCCTGAAATTGCCTACCAATAATTGAATGTGGTGGCTGTAAACCTTAAGATACTATCCTGGTTTTTGTTGTTGTTGTTTGTTTGTTTTTAAAAAGATACCAACCTAGATACTACCACCAGAGGGAGAACCTAAAAACTTGAAAGTCTTCAGCTGATTATGATACTGGCAGCAAGATGATACACCTCTTAGATGCACATAGTTGATCACATCACCCAAATGATTCTGCCTTGGGGACATGATTCTGAGATTTCATGTGAAGCTCATAAACTTAACACACTACTAAATGTAAATAAAATGACAACTGTGAACCCTCGTGATTTATGGTAGGGGTCTGGGAGGTAGTGCAAGCAGGCAACATGAATGCTACTAGTTTTCTCTCATCTCTCAGTCTAGTTGAGGAACTATCCTTCTGATACTGAGTACTCTGTGTCCGTGAACGTGGGCCACTGCTATCATGACATATCTATTAGGAACTAATGACCACAAAATTGGCAGAACCAAGTTGAGTAATTGTATATTTTTTGTCACCGTAGTATATAGTTTTGTTTTTAATATTCCCTCTAGAAAACAATAATAATTTAATCTCAGATTTTTTAAGGTGAGGTTTGTAGATTTTTGCCTTGGAAAAAGTCGTTGCAAGAACTAGTTGCATGGTGCTGGAAGTGCTCATTGTCGTGCATGGTATGGAATAGCACTGCAGAGCAGATAATTGAGGATTTAGATGCTTGTCATCTATAGATTTATAGATTATAAACCCTAAATGCTAATTATCTTAAAGCGCTAATTTTCCTCAATTTACTCTATAAAGAATAAAACAGTTTTAAGTTTTAGAGAATTTTGTTTTTTTGCATTTTGTATTTGTTTCAGATCTTAAAATGGCAAACGATGAGAAGTGACTGCGAAGGCGGCTGTTAGAGTGAGGCGCTGCTCTGTGCGGTGCTGCACGCCTGGACACGGGGTTGTGTGGAGTTCCCAGAACTGTACAGCTGTAGCATCGCAAGGAACTGAAATTCGATGTGTGTGTTTCAGGATAGACTACACATGGTGTATCTGATTACTTTGCAAATATATGACATAGTCTCACTTGAGAGGCAGAAAAGCAACTGCCCTAAGTACCTGAAGAAATGGTGTTTGGACTAGGAAGGACAACTAACAGAAAAAGGAATAGTGTACAAACACTGTATTCTAGTTATTAAATTTGTTTTTCATTGAGTTAGAAGTAAGTAATTTTTAACATGGTCTGCATATGTATTGGGGCTGAACCCAGAAATAAATGGATGACAGACGGTGAAAGCTAAGTTGCTGTCAAAAGAGGGCTGTATATCACAGATAAATAATATAAGTGGATGCTAGAATGAATCATAGAGTATGAGCCCATGTCTCCTTTAGTGTGTAAAGATGGGTGAGCACAGAAAACTTACAGATGTGCCTGGACACTGGTTAGTGTGCAAACATGTTTCCTAGTTATGTCTCTTTCGGGAACCCTAGAAGCAACAATTATTCAGCAGCAACAGACAATCCCGTACTCCGATCTGGTTTTATAAACTCAATTATCCAATAAAAGGGTCTAGAGCTACTTCAGAGAATAATTGGCTTTGGGGTTCTGCTAAGGAAAATACATAAGGAATATGGAGTATCTTACAGTTCCAGAAGAAAGGGAATAACATAAAAGTAAGAGAAGACAGAACCTGCCAAAAGTGATATGCAAACCCACAGAAAACAGCTTGAATAATGTGAACGATCAACCACGTCTCATTGGACCAAAGTGAAGTAATAAAGCAAATGCAAGTTCCCACTGATAGAAACAGATTTTTAAAAATGCAACTTTCAAATAATATATCTTCCCTTCCAAATTGTGTATCTTCCATCCCCCTTCATTATCTGAGCTGACTTTGTGACTCACATCTATTCTCTGACTTAATAGTAGGAAAAACATCAGCTTTCAACAACTGTGTTCACCATGTCGTGAAGGCAAAAGTCACCAGGGACAAATGTTGAAGGGAGGAGGCAGGAATTTGACTGTTGGTTCTTCTTCCAACCTCATGTTTAAGGAAAATATCAGACAGATCCAAACTGATGGGCAGTCTAATGGGAAAAGTCTTGACTTTAGATAATAGTAATTCAATATCATTGGTCCTTAGTTTAAACCAATATAAAGGGGACATGTAAAATGATACTTAACTGAGCATGACAGTGCACAGTTCAGAGGCTGGCACGGAGGACTTGAAATTCTGGGCGATCTTGAACCATACAGCGCCATCACTCCAATAAGGAATTATCAGTATATTCTAATCTATCTATGCCCTTCACTATCACGTGTGTCCCTTTATCCCAAAGGTAACTATTACCCTGAGTGTTATGGTTATAACCGTCCGCTTTTTTAAACGTATAGCTTACTCGCGTATGTGACCCTAATTGTTCTACCACATCCTCGTTTCCCTTTGCCGTCTTGTTATGTTCTGAATACTCTTTTAATCTGCTTTCCATTGTTGTGGTTTTGACTTCAGCGTTTCTATTCTTTTTTCACCTGTCCACTGAGTCTTTTATGTCTGTTGCTTTCAATCTTACTATCAAAATGGTTTCCTGGTTCTTATTGCTAAACTCTCAGTTCTTATTTTAAAATCTTGTGTTTTAGTTCCTTAAATAAGTAATCTTATTTCCTAATGGAAACTAGCTTAATATTTAGAACGTTCCAGTTCTTATTTTCCTTTTGTTTCTGCTTATACTTACTCAAATTGTCTTCTTTTCCTATGTGTTCACTTGTATCCATTATTTGTGGTAGCTTGTGGCTGCTATGAAGATATATTTGGATTTGAATCTTCCAAGAAGCCTGGGGATATCGTCAGCTTGGGGATATATCCTAATAAATTCTGGGCATAACGTTTTGTGGGTTTCATATGTAACACAAGTTCCATATTCATAAACTTCCATGAGAGTAGACTTGTTAAATTTTTAGAGAAGATACTTTACCTTTGCCCACATCGAGTTTAAGACTGGTTAATCCCTTTGCTCAGTCTTTCTGTGGGCTGGGCTGAATTCTCTTTTGTTCTCACGCTAAGCGTGTAGCCTGTTCTTGTCCCATGTTTATGTGAGACATAAAATGGATGTGTCTTAAGCAGGAGCATCCCCATCTTCAGTACACCTGGAGTTTATCTCCTTAACCTTAGACTCAATGGAATGATGGTAAATACTTCAAAATGAGCAAAGGGGGTTGAGCCTTAATTTATTGTGGCTGATTGCAGGCTACCAATGGGAAGGCACTGAATTTTGCATCAGAAAGGATGAGTGAGTACAGTTAGCATCCCCAAGCCCTATCCACCGTCAGTCTGTGCAAGGCTGGGAAAAATACAGTCCAGCATCTTCCAGATGAAAGGTGTTTGAGTGTGTTTCCTTAGCACACGTTTCTAGTTTTACTTTGTTTACCTTCTGAATATAATGTGTCACCCAGCAATGTATTTTGAAGAAGGGGTCTTTTTTCTTTTTCACTATACCTCTTCGTTTTCCGCTTTGAGCAGTGAGGCTGTCAGAGCCCCTCGTCAGCTTAATGCCAGAAACAGAAGACTTCCTTGTTCTCAAAAGCATTGTTTTTTAGAAACAGAAAATCCATGAAATACTGAATTAACCAGAATCTTTACTACACATATTTATTTTATGTTAGGTATCTCTGCATTTTTGTGTACTTGATCTCATTTTATCCAGTATTTCCTATGGCATTATTTCTTCTACTTAATGAATGTTAACTTGCATCATTAAGTATCCTTGTACAACTCTCTGCCAAATTACTTGTGAGTGTAAATGTAAAAATCTCTAGATATGAGTATTAGCACATGGTCAAAACATCCTGTCCTTTTGACGTTTGGCAGTAATTCTACCTGAGTTATTCATCGTACATTAGCTGCAGCGGCAAAATATTGAGAACTTCTTGAAAGATCAGTCATGGTAGACTATATGGTGGAGCTTTTAAATGAATGCAGCACTGTATTTACGAAGTCTTTTGGTCAGCAGTAGTGATTCCGGGAGACAGTTTTTGTTGTTGTTTTGGTTTTGGTTTTTCGAGACAGGATTCTCTGTTGTAACTGTCCTGGAACTCACTCTGTAGACCAGGCTGGCCTCAAACTCACAGTGATCCGCCTGTCTCTGCCTCCTGAGTGCTGGGATTCAAGGAGTGTGCCACCACGTCTAGCTACATAAAATATTTTTTAAGCTGAAAGATTACGGGGCTGTTCCTCTTGTGTAGAAGAGGAGACAAATATGTGATAAATTTGGGAAGATAAAGCACAAAACCAAAGGGATTAAATGAGTAGAAGGGCGGATCTGTACTGGGAGTGGGAACATCGGAGTATAGCATCTGGTATGGTTTTAATGTTTAATACCCCATGTCTTCAAAAGTTAAGAAAAACTAATACTGATAGGATGGGAGACCTAAAATTGTGAGCATAATAAAATGAGGCCCACTTTATGGGCCGAATTATCTGTACAAATGTTTGGTTTGCTTTACTTTGTTGAGTTAATGTAGCTCAGGCTAGGCTTGAATTTAGGCTGGCGTCAAACTCAGTCTTCCTGCCTCTGCCTCCATGGTGTTGGATTACTGGTATAAACTACCAGGCCTAGCAGGAATAAGGGATCTATGAGGTCATTTTAACCACTCATGGATGGGTGGAAAGAAAGATGTTTTAGTTACCATAGATGCCTGAAGTTAACTGACAAACACATAGGGTATACCAGGGTTGGTGGGGCCCACATGATGTTGCAGTCATCATGATAAAATTCACGAAAAATCAGAAGAGGATATAGCCCTAGGAGGACACATTGCTGGAGACCAGGATATTTGTATGGTCGTACGATCCACACATATGACAGTTTTTACACAGTGATGTTATTCCTTCCAGCAAACTGTCTGTTTTCTAATTCTGAACACCTTTATGTGTGAAAAGGTTGGGTAAAATTCTCTTCAGACAAATCCCAGCATTTTCTGCCACTTTACTGGGGTTGTCTTTTCTCCATCTTTGATGTGTGTAATTGGAGTAGTAAAAGAAGAAAGTAAAATTTATTCATTGGTCTTTTAATCAAGTTGAGATAATTAATGGATTTTGAGCCAAAAAGAGTTTCAGGAGAAGGGAGTTAAGAGAATCAAGAACTGCTTATTAATAGTGTATTGAGTGAGAGACTTGGGAGCATTTAGCCATGAATAGGCCGTCTTTACCACACCTCTACCCCCAGGCTCAGGAATCTGTGCAGAGAAGTGGAAAGAGATTTAAACAGCATTTTTCAGATACAGCATGGTTGATGCGCGTATAAACTCACAGAGACTGTTACAGAAATCCCAGCACGGGGAAGGGGGAATGTCCACAGTGTCCCGCCCCCAGCTAAGTAGCTGCTAGGAGAGGGGAAATCCATTTTCTTTAATGAAGTGACACCAGGGATATCCACACTCAGGGCAGGGCCCCACACTCAGGAGTATTTGCCAACACAGATTGGGCTCCATGTTTTCCTTTTCTCTTCTTTCTTTCTTTTCTTTTCTTTTTTTTTTTTTTTGTTTGTTTGTTTTTGTTTTTGTTTTTGTTTTTGTTTGTTTGCTTGCTTTTTTGTTTTTTGAGTCAAGGTTTCCCTGTTGTAACTCTGGCTGTCCTGGAACTTGCTCTGTAGACCAGGCTGGCCTCAAACTCAGAGATCTGCTTGCTGGGATTAAAGGCGTGGGCCAAAATCACCCGGCTGGACTCCATATTTCTGTGTGTGTGCTTTGGTTTTTTTGTTTGTTTGTTTGAAAGAACATGAGGTTGACTGAGTAAGATTGGTTAACACTGGTAAGTGGCTGCAGGCGTCTCCCTTTGGGTAACCTTAGCACTGCTATTAATATTACTGAAACTTAGATTAGAGATTTAGCATTTGCCCAAAATTGTTGGAGGCAGAAGTGGACCGTTTATATTTTATTCCATCAGCTGCAGTTTTAGCTGTACAAAAATTTCTCTAATTCATGATCTCTCTTCATGGATTCCTTGGAAGTGTTAATTCAGTCTGTTTTCATAACTCGGAATTATGTACAGTGTCTGTAATTAGTCGGGTCCATCTATGGATTTGCTTCTGTTTTAAGTAATTTGAAAGTACTGTATATTTGGGTGATTTTTTTTTTTTTTTTTTTTTTTTTTTTCCTTTGAGTACTGGGAGTGGAACCTGTGGTTTCAGCTATGCTAGGCAAGTGATTTACCAGTAAGCTACACCCTGAACTCCAACATGTGCTTTAAAATAGCTTTGCTTCTTTCTGGAGCTGGTACTATATATATCACCCTTTACCTTACCCAGAAAACAGTCAAGGATTAAACCTATGCTCCCATGCTTTCTGGCCAGCCCTCTACTACTAAGCTTAAGTTCCAGCTCTACTCTCCCACCTCTCTTGTTAATCTCAGTTTCTTAGGATGTGAAAAGACAAGGTAGTTCAGAGGCTAAGTATTTGAGAATTTGACTGCTCTGAAACTTTTTCTGTCCTTTTATTTCTGATTTGTACTTGTATTTGTGAGGTCTCCTTTCACGACGTTAGTGCATTACTTCACAAGGTGGCTCGGCAATAGCTCCAAGTATCTTTTAGTTAGAGATTCTTTTGACTGTGTGCAAGCAAACACTGCCCATTAATTAGCCACCCAACACAGAATCATCTGTTGATGACAAAATTACCAAAGTGGATCTTCCATAAGTGTTTATACTGCAAACAGTACATCAGAATGTCATACTCTCATTTCATTAAGAAATTTACATACACACCAGATTTTAAAGTGCTCATTCATGATGAACATCTACTTCCACACTGTTTGTGTTTGGAAACATTCAATAGCCAGTCTTGAATTTAAAATTTTAATTGAATGCTTAAAGAATTACAAGTGTTCCTTTCCCTCGTTCTAATGCTAACCAAAGTGCTTTTCTGAACTGCTAAGAATGGACTGAAGATTCTGCTGAGGGCTGTAGATACTTATCTGCCTAATTGAGCTATCATTTGTTGACATGAGGAAAATCATGTGACCTGCTTTAATGCGTTTCGCAGTAGCAGCAGGAGGCTAGAATGTGGCTCATCCAAAAGTGAGAGGCGCACCAACAGTGTCATCGCCTGGGAAAGTACAGTGGCTGTGCAGTGGTTTAAGTTTAAGAATCGGAATGTGAATGTAATCATGATCTAGACATTAGATAATTTTTTGATTATGTAAAGCTGATGCTTTAATCACTTAAGTCGTTCGTCTAATAAGTATTTACTGGTGCTTACAGTTGCTAGGTGTTTTAAGAAAATTGTTGACTTGTCAAATTGATGCAAGAGTAGCAGATGGTGGTAAAATTAACACTGGTATTGATCACTAAAGGGATAGAGCGCTGTTAAAGGTTTTCGACTAGACAGGAAGTATGGTGAAAATCGCTGAATACATTAATCTGGCCTCGATGTCTTAAACTAAAGGTAAGACAGATTATTAATTACAGGGGCATTGATTACAAACTAGGTGTTGCTTTAATCTTTAGTAAGATAAACATAAGAGAATAGAAAAGAGAATTTGTATGGCTGAGTAAAACAGATTGGAAGTTACCTTGCTCCTTTAGTAAGTCCAGAGGCAGGCAGGGTCATCTGCACATGCAGTGCGTTTGACTACAGGGAGAGCAATCCTGCAGCATCTGTGTGGTGCTTTAATGGTAAAAGAAATTGAAAACAACTGAAGAGATTGAGAAGTGTAATTCTGAAGGATGGTTGGTTCATCATCGATTAAAATGACTAATGGACTTTGATTACATAAAAATAAAAATGTAAAAATATTAAAATGAAACAGTTTCTAAATTAGCAAATCAGATTTTGTTTTTAGCAAATTTGTCTTAAAAGAAAGTTTTTCATAGCAAAATTCAATGACAATAGACAGCTTTCACGCTGAATACTTAACACAGAGAAAGAGCATGAATAAAGGTGCTTGTGAAATTACAAAAGGATACGCATTTCTTTTTCTCTTCTTTAAAAGCAGTCCATGTAACTGTGTATATAACTGTTTTGTCAGCTCTATAGCTTTGGAATTAAATCTATATAGCAATAACACAAAGCTATATTAGAATAAGAAGCAATGCCCGGGTCGGGGATCTAGTTCAGTGGTAGAGCACTTCTGAACGTGTAGAAAGTCCTGGTTTCAATCCATAGCACCGAAAGGAAGACACAGGAAGGGAAAGGGAGGGAACATGTGGAAAGAAGACGGGAGGGAGAAAATGATACCACGCAGTCGCCTAAGCACTTTAAGAGAGGAGAGCACTAGAATGATAAATCCAAAGGTTTATGTAACCATCTGTTAAAATATACATGCCTTTCTATGTAGCAATATGTACAACTGTGCTGATGTTATAACATGTACATATACTTTCATGTTACTCTGAAGTAAATACAAGTTGTATGTTGAAAAGCTTAAGGACATAAAAAGTCAATGAAAAGTTACAGTTTCAAGTGAAAACATTTTCAAATTTATGCCACAACCGTTCTATCAGTAGGTTAAAAAAGGAATGACCCTTGCCCTAGAGTTCATACCTGACAGTCAAGTGAATCACTCCTTCTATACAAGACTATGAAAATAGAACAGTGTCAGGAAAAACACGGAGTAAATTATATGGAGCTTATCAAATCTTGATTTAAATTCCCATTAGCTAAAATAAGCACTGAAACTAAGGACATACTAGCTAGAAAGGAGTCCGTGTGGCTGTTGTTTTGCACCCAGTATCATTTTGCATGTAGTGTTTCTTAAGGAGACCACTAAATATTTTTAAAAGATAGGAATAGGTATATTTGAAAAATAAAACAGGCATGTTGGGAAACAAGAAATAAAATCTAAATTCTGATGAATAAAATATGCACAGTACAGTTAAGACAGGTGAAGAAAAGAAATGAAAAGGTAAAAAGTCGACAATGTTGGAGACAAGAGGCAATCTACCTAGTAAACCACTCTAGGAAAATGTTGAGCCTCTAAATTTTAATTTTAACACTATTGGATTTTTTTTCTGATTTGCTCATGCATTTACACATTTTTTTATTGTCCTAGTTGTCCCAGCCAGATTTGTGGCTGTCAGTATCATTCACAAGGCGATGACAGACACATAGCTCTGTAGTATGCACCTCTTTTCTTGTCTGGGAAATTAATTCTGATAACTGGATTCTATGCAAATGGAAGTCTTGGAAGAGAGAGTCCATCCAGCTTCTCCCTTATCTCCAGTATGTCTGTGAAACCATCGTAGCTTTTGGCCAGAATTCTCAGACTAAACTGTGTCCTTTTCTTTTGGAAAGACTATATTTTCAAAGTATATTCTGGAATCTCATCTGTTCTTTTATCAATATTTTATCAATTACTCTGTTACCTTCATCTTTTTCCTTGCTACTGACTGGTCTCTCTTTTTTGTTTGTTTTGTTTTTAGTTTTGTTTTTTCAAGACTAGGTTTCTCTGTTGTAACTCTAGCTGTCTTAGAACTCACTCTGTAGACCAGGCTGGCCTCAAACTCACAGAGCTCCACCTGCCTCTGCCTCCCGAGTGCTGGGATTAAAGGTGTGCGCCGCTACTGCCCGGCGGTAACTTGTCTCTGTATTTTTACTCTTTAACCTTCCTCAGCCGTTTTCCATCGAGTAACTATAATCATCTTTTTTTGGTTGTTTTTTGTTCATCCGTTTGTGGTGCTGGGAATCATGCCCATATTTGTTCCTTGCTTAGACACTTGTTCTATTACTAAGTCCTAGAGTGACCTTTTACAAATGCAACTGTGCAAAATACACTTTTATATTTAAATCCTCCCTATGGCTGCCATGGAAGAAACACCAGAATTCCTGTTGTGGTGTACAATTTTTTTTTTAATACCTTACGTGGCTTTCTCCTACTGGTCAAGTATCTTCTTACTGTTCCCCTTCTGTCTTCCTAAATGCCCTTGAACAGGTTTTCTAAGAACTGATTCATTTTCAACTCATTTATCCTCTTGGTGATCTTCTTCTAACCAGGAATCTAAAACTGCTTGGTCTGCTCCTCTGTGAGCAACTGTCACTGTTCTCCTCCAAGCCCCGGCCTATGTGAGTGTGTTCTGCACTAGCTTCTGTACATACTCTCTCCTGAATGCTGACTAGTGGGGAGTAAACACTTTTAACTAAACATGTTACTGCTGGCAAATAGCACAGTACCTAGTGTTCAGTGTCTGCTCAGTGTGCGTATTATTCAATCTGTTATTTCTACCCTTGTGACGAGCATATTGCAAGCAATACATTTATGAAAATTGTTGTATTTCCCTTGTTTTTCCTTTCTCATTTTTATAGTGGGCCCTTCCTTCTGTTATCCTCTTTGGGGTATTGTTTTATTGTACTTGTTTTCATTCAATTTGACCATGTTCAGATGCATACTTACAGCTAGTGTTATTAATGTTTCTTTTATATGTCATCTTAATATAGCATCATGATCACTGTTTTAAAAACTTGTAATGTATTCTGGATAATTCTGCATTTCTTTATGTTAAGTGACACTGCCTAATAAGCTGTTGGTTGGATTTGATGCCTTTGATTCACATTTTGAACCAAACTGTAATTTTTAAGTGTATGATCAGCATTTTCCCAAACTATATTCTGTTATAAAATGTCGTATGTAAAATAATAGGCAACTTTGTATATACTAAGAAAGTTATTACTTTTTAGCTTTCACCAAGAAGACTTAGAAAGTTTATTAAAAGGGATTTTAGAAAGAACAGATTTATAGCCGCTGTCTGATATATGCCCCGAATCCCCATGTTCGACTAAAGCTGTCTTGCCCTCGGCTTTCCAGAGCATAATGCCCTCAAGAAGTAGCTTTCAGCAGTATTTTCGGAAAGCAATATTTTTCTTCAGTAAAGGGGTCATTGTACTGTTTTTCTTTTTCCTTCTCCTGTCTTATCTTTTGAGTTCAGGAAGTACTTTAAATTTACTGGCAGCTTTGAAGGCATGAAGCAAGTTCAGCCCCAGAAATATTTCCTGTTATAGCATTAATCTCATTCCGTGAAAGTAGAACTGATTTTTCATCTGTAAAGCAGATAAAGTGCCCGGAGTAGCCGACCATTATTCCGGGTTATCATGATAAAGAAGCTTAGTTTTGACACGAAAGAGTTTATCAGCCCAACCAGTAGAAGATTTCATCTTTTTTGTTGAAAGATATATTAATGGATTATAATCTGTCTTGGCTTTCAGAAAAGGTTCGCCTTCATATTGAAAATGCCTACTTAAATCAGCAAGTCCGTGTTCACGTTTATAGTTTGTTATGTACAGTAAGCCAAGCAAATATACTGAGGTATCACATGAAATTAAATCTGTAACATTAAAACATCTCATGTTTGTTTTAATGTTCAAATAACTGTCCTAATCTGAAATAATAACAGATTTGCTCCACTAAACAGGCTGATGTAATTCCAAGATAGACGTGGGTCACTTCCTGGGAGCATGTGTTTAGTATCAGCAGTTGGTATTAATGGGTCTCAGAACCTCTGCTAACAACTTATAGAAACAGTTTCCTCATAACAAAGTCAGCGAGTGAGCTTGCTGGGTACGGTTTGTTGGTTTTCTGCGCATAGATATTACAGACTCACAGATCGGTCTTTCCCCTGTCTCCCGGTTCTTGTTCTTTCTCCTAGTTCCCCACCCCACTGAGGCTCTTAATTCCAGTGGCTTGGTGTTCTTTAAAGCATTATTTCATTTGAAAGTTGAGCCCACACTGGACATATTTACAGTGTTTCCTTGGACACTAGAAGCTTTTTTCAATACATGCTTCTTATATCCTTCCTAGTTCTCTCGGTTCCCTTCTGAGGGTTTTTATCCATTTGAAATATCTGAAAACCAAAACTCAGAAATGTCCAATTAGTGGTTCATCTTTATGTAACTCATAAATAAACAATATGAACTGGACCCTGGGTCCTGTAGTACCAGAGCTCCCATTTATCTGGCCCGCACTCAAGGTTCACGGGAATAAGGCTATATCCCAGTGCTGCCCCTTACACTTGACAGCAGCATAGGCTGGGCCATCACTGAGTGCTTTTTCACCACCAATCAGTCAGTTGTTTTGTTTTTAATAAAATCTTATTATTTGTATTATTTAAAGTATGCAAATTGTCATGCACAGGTGACTTTTATTATAGAGATTTATCTTTTAAAACTTACTATCCAGGCAGTTGTGGCAGCATGTACCTGTAGCTCAAGAGGCAGAAACAGGAGCACGAGGACTTCCTCAGGCACACAGGAAATTCACACAGTCTGTGTTACATTGAAATCCCCACACCACTTATTTTTTTTTAAATAAAAATAAAAATTGGATTAGCTAGACATGAAAAAAGTACTCTGATATATAAAAATAAGTTTATAAGTTTAGGGAATAATAGGTTTCATAATGGCCCCATTAATACAAGGGAACCATAGCAAGATTAAACAAACAGTACATCAAATGAAGCATGTTTTCATTGGAAGGAAGCAGCAAAATCAAAGCCATCTCTAGGATGGGAGGATACATTTACGAAATGATAAGGGGTTAAGTATCCAAGTTGTGATGAACGCATACAATTCAGTACAATAATAATTATAATCAATTTAAAAGTGAGCCAAGGCCCAAGGAGATATTTTTCTAAGGGAGATACACAGATGGCCAAGAATATATGGAAGGGCTGAGTGCCACCAATCAGAAGACATGCGAGTCACAACACATAGGTTTGTTTAGCTTCTGCTGTAAGGCAGCTCTTACTAACAAAATGAGGCTGAGGAGATGGCTCCATCAGTCAAATTCTTGTTGCACAGGATGCAAAGCTGAGACCCTGACAGCTCACACAGTGCTAGGCATGGCAGTGTTTATGTGTTATCTTGTGCTGTGTGATGAGAGCGGATCCCTGGAGCTCGCTGGCTGACCAGCTTATCCAAATCGGTAAATGCCAGGTTCAGTGAGAGACCCTGTCTCTTAAAGCCCATGAGGTCTCAACCCTACACAAAAAACTACAGGCAGCTGAGGAAGGGTGAGAGAGAGAGAGAGAGGTGGCCCTCCCCAGGAAAGATCGCATCAATCGGTTTACAGTACCAAAGAGTCAGCCCTGAAAACATACATACAAGTAACATTATATGGACTCAACAGGTAATATGTGGACATATGCATGTACATACAAGTATACATATGCATGAAATAGCAATTGATGAAGAAACAGGCCATGAATTTGAAGGAGGCTGGGGAGGGGAATATGGCAGGGTTTGAAGGGAAGAAATGGGAGGGAGGAATGAAATTAAAATACAGTCTTAAAAATAAACAAAAAATTATTTGGTCCATTATATGTGATAGTATAAAATATGTTATAAGTTTATTAAGCTTTATTGTATTATTATAGCATACTATATTTTAGTTACTATAACACCAATATGATATCTTATAGCACATTGAAAATAAAGGGATAGTAACGAAAAAATAATGAAAACTGAGGTCAGAGGTCAACTGAGGATGACAGCTGACGTCGAGCTCTATGGCATGTACACACTCCCTACAAGCATTTACACACGTAACATGAAAATGAACTCACATACGAAGTGAGAGTCATGTAGGAAGAAGGAAAACCTGCATACTGTTTGTGAGAGTGTAACTTGGTGTAGTTACTATGGTAAACTGTGGACGTTTCTCATCCAGCAATTCCATATCTGAGTTGGATTTGCTCAGGGGAAAATGACAATATGGCTAAGGAATATTTGCCTTCACATTCATTTCAGCATCACTCATAATAGACAGTATGTAAGAGCAACCTAAGTTGATACCAACAAATGAACAGAAAAGATCTGCTGTGTATTACATACACACAATGGAATATTATTCAATATTCAAAAATAAGAATACTGTGCTAGCCAGGCGTGGTGACACGTGCTTGTTTGAATCCCAAGACTCAGGAGGCTGGGGTAAGAGGGTCACAAGCATGGAGGCAACCTGTACTTTAATAGCTACCATATCTAAGAACATTTTAATGAACTAATTAAATAAAAACAAGGAAATCCTCTCATTTGCAGCGACCCTGACTCTGGAGGACATGATTCTTGAGCTGTGAGCTAGGCACAGGAAGATGAATGCTGTACAGTGCCCTAGAAACAGGAAGTGGAAGGGTAATTACCAGAGAAGGCTGGGGAAAAGAGAAGGATGCTGGTCTGAAGGTGCAAACTCTCGGGTATATGATGTGTAAGTTCTAGAGATCTAACGTAACCTATGGTAACTATCGTTAAAATTGTATATATTATAAACTTGTTTAAATTATATATATTGAAATTTGCTGAGAAGCTCAGCTATTCTTACTATACAAAAAGCTTGTGAGGCCATGGAGATGTTAATTATCTTGATTGTGGTAATCATTTCACATGTATACATATGTCAAGAAGTTTCATTTTGTGCTTGGAATATGTATAATTTCTGTCTATTATCCGGTAAGACAGAAAAATAAATCCACAGTTGAATATTATTTAGTAATTAAAAGGATAACACTAAGTTCTCATTCATGCTTTGACCTGTAGGAATCTTAAATCTGTTTTCCTAAGTGAAAGAAGCCATTGGTAGGGGCGTATATTGAAGGTGGCTGTCACAAGGAAAGTCCAGGATAGGAAACAATAATGCTAGGAGGTACATTGGTGATTATCTTAGGCTGGAAGCTCTGTAAGGAAATGGTTAGTGAATATTCATTGATACAGGATTTCTCTGAGGGTTGGAATAATAATCTAAAATTGTGGAGATGGTTCCATGTCTCTGTTGTGATATTAAAATTCGCTGCACTTGGGAGGCTGAGGCAAGCAGATCCACTTGAGTTCCTGGCCAACCAGGGCTACATGGTTAGACTCTGTCTGAAAAACATTTCTTTTCACAGAATTGTATATTGTAAACATATAGTTGTACATTTTACTCTGTACAGTATGAGAATTTGATAGTGTCAACAGAACTTTTCTTTTCCTACCCAGTACAGAGACTCTCAGGTGCTAAGCAAACACTTCTCTACTAAGCTGCATCCCTAATCCAAAAGATGTTTGATTTTCTTTAGACTGTGTGTTTATATTTTATTTTTACTTGTCGGGCAAGCTCTGTGTTAGGAAGCTGAGCCCCTAGCCCTTCAGAACTCTTACATTACTTAGACCAGTTGCATCTAAGAACAAACAAAGCAAAGAGATTGATATTTGGTCTCGTATTTACTTGTAGTATTACAAACATAAATGTAGACGATGAGGGGAGTCTTAACACCTTAAAGAAGTATATTGTGTTAAAATGGTGTCATTGATACTCTTTTGCATTATGCGTGTGTATGTGTGCATGTGTATGCACATATGAAGGCCAGAAGTTGATGCTGGGTGTCTTCCTGAAGCACTTTCTAACATATATAACGAGGCAGCGTCTCTCCCGAATCCAGAGCTTGTTGGTTTGACTAGTCTTGCTCACCAGCTTGCTCCAAGGACTCCCCTGTCTTCCCTTCCCGAGGGTTGGGATTACAGGCAGGCGCCCACACCACCTGGCATTTACATGTGCTGGCCACTCAACCTCTGAACCTCACATTTCTCTGGCATGTGCTATACCCACTGAGCCATCTCCTTAGCTTTTGTTTTCCGTTTTCATCCAACACTGTGGTAGAAATAACTTACTCCCTGCATTGTAGTCCCTGTTGGGTAAACACATTTCACTGTTTACAATGAAACTTGCATGTTGATAAGCCAGTGAGGAAGAATCAATACCAGAACTTTATAGGTCGCCAGTGCTGTGACCTGCCTCTTCATGTCACAGATATGCACCTGACCCACTTGTAAGATGATTAACTCCATGGGACTTCATGAGCCCTTTGCCACACTGTGCACTGTGTCCCCAAGTGAGCAAAATGCTCAGTCTATTTGTAATTTAGTCATTTGGCTGAAAATGCGTTTTGTCACAGAAATTAATTCCTTGTACAAATACTACTTAATTTCCCGTGTTATCCCACGAATGCTTAGCACTTAATGAAGCTAAGTGAAGCAGTCATTAGGCAGAAGGTTCAGTTCCTTCAGTAAATGTGAAATGTCTCATTTCCTAAGGGTCCCAGGTTTTGTGTTTTGATTGGGCCAGTATTGTCTGTTTTGTGATGAATACTTTGGACTTTTAGACTCTTGTGTCTCCTGTTTGATCCCAGTCTTTCTGCTAATTTGAACTCCGTGTAAGAGTAAATGTCTCTAAGTTGTTCCCTAGACTTTTTGTTGTAAGTGAAGTGTTTCTTATTTTTTCAAGTATTTTTGAAGTGTTCATTGAAAGAACTGACAAGGATCCCCACTGTTCTGTGGTAAGGGTTTGGGAGTGTGCTCTAAAGCAGCCTTTCCTTCTGCTTACATCTCTGTCCATTACTAGATAAATACATAATTTATATTGTGGAAGAGTGGACTTGGCCTTTTAAAGAAGCCATTTCTTTTTATTCCAGTGATAAGGGATTTAAATTCTTTTTCTTCAGCATCCAGCGGTGAGTTCAGAGGTGATGATCATTAATATCTTGATCCATTGCTTTTCAGAAAAGATGAGGCTTTTTTTCCTGTAATGGTTCATTTGTCTGCTTGCTTTATTTCCCACCAGGAGTCACAAAATCCATTTCCTGTGACAATATAATAACTTTCACAACATCTGATTATAGTGGCACACATATGCAGGCTAGAAAAGGAGAGGGAAGACACTGAGAATAAACACTGTGATAGAAACTATTTTTATAGTCATAATGAGTAAGTTAGAAAAACAAATGTGGTGGTGGATCTCAAAGAAGGCTGTTCAGTATTTTCTTGAAGAATTCATTACAGGACTGGAGACATGGTTTGGGGGTACGATGCCTGTAACCTCAGCACTGGGGAGTAGAGAAAGGCTGATCCCCAGAGCTTGTGGCCAGTCCGTGTATCCAGAACAGTACAGCTCCAGTTCAGTAAGAGACTCGTCTTTAGTCAGTAAGGAAGAGAGCAACAGAAGGTACCCCTGTCTTGCTCTGACCTCTGCATGTGTGTGCACAGCTCACATCTGCATACTCACATGTGTGTAACACACACAGAGTTAAAATTTGATTACATTGACTTACGTTGACTATTTAACTTCTTGCCTGTATGGTTTAACTCTTTTATTCTTCTGGTTCAGAGATAACATGTGCAGGTGTTCCATGCAATCTTTGCTAAACAAAAACCAAACAAATGCCTAAAATCAGCTGATCCTAACATGACACACTTGGGGGTTTTAGTGACTACTATATTTATAACAACTGCAAATGTCATTAATATATATTATATTTATGTATATATTAGATTTATATTAATATATAAGTCAGGAGTCAGCAATCTGCCGCAGGAGGTAAGGGTGCTTGCTACCAAGCTTGACTGCTTGAGTTTGATTTCCCAACCCACGTAAAGTTGAAAGGGAGGAACTGACTCTCAAAAGTTGTACTCTGACCTCCACAAGTGCTCTGTGACACTTGCACCCACAGACAGCCACACACTAAATAAACGAATGAATAATTTTTGAATTTAAAAATGTCTAAATTTCAATATCAATACCTATGTTTCCTGTTTCTAGACCCATTCTCTAACATAAGCTATATAACAATTAGTACGTAGTTTTTATTTAATGAAATTAAACTTGTGGTGCATTAGCAGTTAATTCCTACATGTGCTTATACCACACATGAGAGTGCTGGGAGTGACTGCATGCAGAAGAAGCGACGTGAGATTACTATAATATCACATCATAGTGCATTTGCACCTGTTTGCAGGAAAGGGTAAATTAGTTCCTGGGAGCCCCACAGCTCTACAGCTAGTTCCATCTCTGTTCTGCTCTGAGCCGTTTAACCTCTCTTAACCTTGCTTTCCTTACTTAGAGGAAGTGGCTGTTGAGCCTTACTTAAATCATAAAGTGAGTGCCAGTAATTGTTTACTGAGAATTCTAGGAAAGGCTAATGGAAACCGTCAAGTATAAATGAAAGAGTTATAACTGCTCTCTTCTCTCTGGAATTCCAATTCACACATTGAACTTCTACCATGAATCTGCCTTTCAAAGGGGGCTATTTAAATGCACACACAGATGAATGTGCCTATAAGATTTTGTTAAGGCTGATTTCAATAGTGAATTGGATTAAGTGATTAGAATTAAATATATGGCTTAAACATCTTTATTGCATTTAAATGTTTAGGAAAAAAAACAGCTTGTTAGCTAGAACCTAATACACGGATTTGGAATAAGTTCAGACAGGTAAAATGCTGAAGTGAACGGTGTGTACTTTAAAGGGCTTTAACATTTTTCTTTTATTGCTGATTTTAGACCAATCATTTATCTACTGTTCATGCAGACTACTTGACCTCCTTTTCAGGAGTAGTACCACTTTGGCACTTTCTCAGGAACTCCTCAGACAGTCCCACTTTTAAAAATGCTTATATTAGTTTTAAATTTACAAGAGGGAGATATAATATGCAGCTTTGAAAACTCTGTATGTAAATCAAGCCATTTTTCAAAGAGAACTCATCGACCTTGCCAGTAGATCAAATTGTGATACACTAAGTGAGGCTGCATGTGGGAAATGTGAGAGGTGGTGGTAGCGAAGTACGTAGAGGTCAGAAGGACCTTACATCCCATGCCTTGGAATATAAACTTCATATTCCAAGTGGTTGGGAACCATACAGTCGTTTTAAGCAGTAGTGAGATAGAAGGCATGAGGATACTTTGTGCTCGTGATTTCCAGGTCCATAGACTTAAGGAACATTAGTAGACAAATAACTTCAGCTAGTCTCCAGTTTCTTACTACAGTTAGAGTTTGGAGAGATGTTGAAAGACATGTAAATTAGTGACTTCATCATTTCTTTTTATTATGGGTAATACAGCGATTTTCAGCTTTCTTGGTGATTTTACTTTGTTTTTATTGTGTCCTATTTTAGTTGTATTTTTCTGAGTCAGCAAGTCTGGCCTCAATCTTGCAATATTTTGCCTCAGCCTCCCAGATAACTAGATAGCTAGGCATATATAGTATTTATAGCATTGTGTGTTTCTCGTTGGTTTTCTCATAAGAAGCTTTAGAGACCTCCTTTCCCACTCACCCCCATGCCAAGCAGCAATTCAAATTCACTCTCACTTTACACTTCACTAGTAATTCCTGCCAAAGGCTGGGTTGTAGTTCAGTAGTAAAGCACATAAATTTTGAGCATGAGCTAGGTTGTTTTCACCAAAATAACAATAATAATTTCTATCAGACATATTTTACTGATTGTGTGGCTCACTGGTAGTATGTGCTTAGCATGTGCAAAGCCCTAGGTTCAAGTCCAAATATCATGTATGCACAAAAAATTATACATGTTTCATACATGCTGGATTCATGTATAGAAATGGCCTCATAGAAAAGGAAATAAAACCCCCAAAGAGGAAGTTAGACTCAGGCTTTTATACCATCTAAATAGTTAAGTTATAAAGTATGGAGAAGAGGCAAATATGGGGGGGGACGGGAAAAAGGTTTGGGCTTTTGGTGAACCGGATAGTAACAGAATATGGTGGTTTGCTAGGAAATGCTTGGGTATGTAAGGGTTGATTATTAAGGTTTAT
The DNA here is from genome assembly GCA_026225945.1 of Cricetomys ansorgei. Taxonomy (NCBI): domain Eukaryota; kingdom Metazoa; phylum Chordata; class Mammalia; order Rodentia; family Nesomyidae; genus Cricetomys; species Cricetomys ansorgei. The sequence goes on along the minus strand of JAMJFZ010000770.1, from coordinate 7,136,470 downwards.
CTTAGATTTAAGAGGAAAAAGTTCTCTTCCTGGTGAATGTGAAAACTTTTCTCCCCTTTGCTGAGGATGTAACCCAGAGTCTGGAGTCTCGATGCTGTATGGGTGCTCTACCACTGAGCTACATCACTAGCCCGAGCGAGGGCATCCTTATAAATACAAGATTTCCTTTTAGAGAGGGAAATTTATACCTTACTTTTTCGACAGAAGAAAAGTTGAGATGATTTTGAAATTGTGGTTAATATTCTATTCCTGTGTGTTTCCCACCTTAGATTTCTCCTCTGCGGAGTGGCAATCATGAGAGCACTTACCTCAAAAGATAATTAACAAATCAATAAAAAATGCACAGAAGACCTTAATTAAGTGATCTGGCACATAGTAAATGCTCAATGAATAATTTATACACCCTTAGAGAATCATTTCCCCTAAGAGTGTGTGTTATATAGAGAATAGAAAGATAGTTTAGTAAAGTACTTGCCAAACAAACACAGCGACCTCAACCTGATCCTCAAAATCCACATAAAAAAGCCACACATGATGGAGTGCACTTGTAATCCCAGAGCGGGGGAGGCAAAGACAGGTGGATTCCTGGGCTCATTTGCCAGGCTAGCCTTAGGATGGATGGAGAAAGTTGGGGGAAAGACAGACAGATTCATTTCAAGTAACTGACCTTATAGAAACTGACTAAGCAGTCCGAGAATCACAAGTACCAGAAGAGGTCAGGCGGGAGCATTAACAGACCTAAACTCTAAGCCTAGGCAGAAGCTGTCATCCACAGACTGGATTTCTCTTTCTCAAGGAAAGCTCAGTTGAGTGCTTCCAGCTTATCCAAATTACTTCCTTACTAGAAATCAGCTGATGAGGTGCTGTAAAACTTCTGAAAAACACCTTCATGATGTTGCTGGCGGTAAACGTTCAGATTTTAGCCATAGAGAGAACTGATTGGATCTTCTCGATGTTTCTAGACTTCACCACCGTTACAGAAAGGATTCCTAAATGAGGCAAAGAGAAAGTTTTATTGCAGGGTGAATGTATTCCTTCAAAGAGAAAGCTATATTGCAAAGGATTTTAGGGGGAGTGTCTTTCAGTTTTGGTTTGGGTGGTTATTAGTTTGAGACAAGGTCTTACGTAAATCCCAGGCTAGCCTCAAACTCCTGTGTAAGTGAGGACTTGCCCCTGGTCTCACACCACTTGGATGGCGGAGACAGAATAAAAGTGACCTTCCAGACCAGCCTGGAAACAGACAAGCTGAAGCCAAGACTACACGTGGTGACCATGATGGAAAGGCGATGTGCTGATAGCACTGTATGGCTTCTGAACATTTATGTTTTTATTTTATTTCTTGCTGCTTTCCCGTGGCATTGCTCAGTACCTCAAAGTGTCCAGCAATTGTTTAATAATGATCAAAAGCATAAGCTCAAATCAATCCCTTATATTCATTTGTCATGATTGTGCTTGCAGTCCAGAGCACCTTGTCCTTCTTTGTGTTACAATCAGCGCAGTCCTGTTTCCTCAGTGGAAGAAGAACATTGTGTGCTGCGTCCTTCTCCTTACCCTGCAGGAAGCTTTTAACAGTAAGAATTTTGCCCTTGAGGCTGTTCTTCGGCACTTTGTTGCACTGATGCGATAGTTAATAAGTGTTTGCTTGTTGAAGCAATACACAGAATAAATCCAAACTTCGTGTTATAATGTGTCTGTTCCAAGAGGGGCAGCCACAGTGTTTGAAAGCGTCATGTAAATGGTTAAGGAACAGTGAGCTACTTTTTCAGTGTCTTTGCTTTTATGTTGTTTCATCTTGAAACTTTGTAAAATTTCTCTGCATGGGTATCTTTCAATGAGCAAGACATTTAATGTCTTCTGTGGAACATGGCAAGAAAGTTGGTTGAAAAGGAACAGCTGCAGTTTTATCCCACCGAGCACAAACATTTTGGAATTAAGTGCATTAGACTGTGGTTCTTAAATAATTTTGACATATCTTTTAGGTCAGCGGTCTCTGTTGCTATATAGAATTGGCTTTATTTCTTACTCTTTTCCACTTTTAATTAAATGTTAGGAAAATGTCAAAGGGATAACAACTGGACTTCCTTTCTTGTGTTATGCCTCTAAAATTCATAAGAATTGTGACTTTATTTTTTGCAGAGTTCAATGAATTCTTAATTGCATTTTGTCAAAGTCAATTGATAACTTTCTGATGATTTCCTTTTTCATTGTATCCTGATTGTGTAACACTTAACCAATCAGTGATGAGCACAGATTTCCTGGAGCAAAACAATACTGGTGGTTTTTGGTATTTCACTCCTAGAAAGCTAAACATTACCTAAGTGTTCAACCAGTAAAGTTATCTGTGAACAGATAATGACATGCAAAGTGGTGTGATTACTTTCCCGATTTTTCCTGTGGAGGTAGTGAAAGCAGAGCTCCAGTGTGAGTTGCTAACTGTTCTTTCCTGGGGAGCTTCTATTAGGTGGTTGTGACAATTGCTAACAATGAAAGATGAGTATCATTTCCGTTCTTTGGAATCTGACTGCAAAGTTAAAACTGAAGCCTTTTTCTGGTTTGACGTTTGTTTTCATCAGATGACCTGATCCGTTTCTGTCAACAACTCAGGAAGAGGGGTGGAAGGGGAGGCTAATGTATAGGAAATCTACTGAAATGACTATTTAAGTATCTCATTCCATTTGTCAGAAATGTATTAGAATTAAAATTTAGTGGTACCAGGCATAAATTAACATTCCTAAATTGAGTAGGGGCAGAATTCATATGAATGGTTGTAATTAATTAAAGTGAACACCAGAATAGTTAACTCAGTATCAAAAATAATGATTGCAGTAACGATTATTTGTTTACACTTTTAAATTTTATTTTTGTTTTGTATTTATTTGAGGGGATTTATGCATATGCCATGGCTCAGTTCTAGAAGACATAAAACATTCTGTAGGATGTGCTTCTCTACCCCACGTGGGCCAGCAGGGTGGACTCAGGCCATCATCGTTAACTGTGAGCATCGTTAGCTGATGAGCCATTTCACCTCTCTACGTTGTTTTCTCTCTTCTCTTTTCTCTTTCCTTTTTTTGGTATAGATAGCTCAGAATTCAGGGTACTGGAGACAGCTCAGGGGTTAAGAACCCTTGATGCTCTTGCAGAGGACCCAGGTTCGGTTCCCAGAACACGCATCAGGTGACTCAGCTGCTTGTTGCTCTGGCTTCAGGGGCTACAAGGCCCTCTTCTTGCCTCTATGAGTGCCCGCTCACACAGACATGCATACACATAAATAAAAATAAAGCTATTTTTTTAAAGTCTGTATAGAAAGAGAATTCAGAAGAATGAGATCCATTATATTGATTAAACATCTCATTTTCCTTTCGTGGTTGTTCTTAGTAGACAAGAACATATATGTGATGTGTTAAAAAAATCAAGAAGAAAGATATAGTTTACCTTGAAAAAATAATAGTTTTTTCCTGTAAATTTGCAATAAAGAAATAGACTTCATTAACAAGAAAATATGAATGGTGTATGTTAGATGAATGAGTTTTGACTTTTCAGAGTGACATCAGATGTTATCAGAATTTGGATATTATTAAATGTGAACACAGGCACTCCATTCTATGAAGCCACAGATTCTGTTGGCCACACTGGTGGTAGAGCAGGCTTTGCAGTGCTGCCTTCAGACTTCTCAGGGATTTGTTCCTGTCACAGACCGTGAAGTCAGTTGCTAATCAACACATGAATGGAAAGGAAGAAATGAAACTAGCTATTCAAGCTTACATTGTTATTTGACATTATAAAATTATGAATTTATAAACAAATATAAAACAATCCTTGATGTCAGGAAATTTGTAAATGAAAAACTTCATTTAAGTACAGAAATAGTAACTACAAAAATTAAGTTATTTTCAGAAATGATGCAAAGTTGTAGATGGGTGCTTGCATATTCTGCTCATAGAAATGTAGTGTTACACATGAAACGTTGTGATTTATTGTAGCATGCCTGACAGCTGGAGTTCAGTATCCCAGACCCACATGGAGATGGGAGACTTGTCATCTGGCTTCCACTTCTGCACTGTGGCACATTGTATACTAACAACAAATAAAACAGTAATTTTAAAAGTTGACTGTAAGTGAATTAGAGACAAATCCCTCACTTTTTGTCATAGACTTTTCAGCCTTCTTTAATGTTGCTTTAATTCCTAAAATTATAAACTTTTTATGGGTGATGATTCTGAAGAAAAGGAAATGAAAGGCTTGGATTATAATAAAAATTAGAATTGTGTCTGGAAACTTCATACCTTATAGTCGTTACTCTATAAGATGTAAGTGCTAAATTGTTCCTATTTGGTGATTTCATGTTCTGTTTATTTGAGCAAACCATAGTTTAATATAAAGGTATATGGTAAAAGATCATATCTTAAAGATCCAAGGACACCTGCTTCTGTTCAGATGGTTTATTAATTTTTTAATGGAAGTTCATCTAGCAAATGTCTAATTTGCTCACATTTAAGGCAAAAGTTGGCATTTCAGAGAGACTAAGACCTCACTTCCCATCTCCTAACAATGTTTGCAATTACCTCAGCTTGGACTGATCAATATTTGATCTTTTTCCCATCGTGCAAACATGCTACTCTGACTTTGTCTCTTCCCCTTCCTTCTGGATAATTTGCAGCCCTGTGAGAATGGTTGGTTTTGTTTGTTCTCCTTGGCTCAAAGCCAGGGGTCTCTTGTTAGTATAATGCAGTTCATTGATGTGAATTTGTTGATCTCCTGGGTAGTTTTTCACAAATTTAAGGCAATTAAAGCTTTTATATGACATTTCACTTGAAGTTATTAGTAGTCTTTCAGTGATTTTTACTTTTAAAAATTACTTCATCATCTTAGGTTTATTTCCTCCCCTCTCTTTCTTCTTCTAACCTATAAAGTTTTATTTTTTAAAAAAGTGTACGTGATCAGTTTATTAGTCATTTTTTATAAAATGTAACAATTTATAAACTTGTAACTCACTGGCTATTCATACTTTAATTAACACAATTTTAAAGAACTAATTAAATGTTTGGCTTTATGTCTTAAGAGCTGTTTGTTTTAAGCTTATAGGCAATCCTGATAGAAGCTGTACTGGATTTGAGATATTATGACAATTTGGAGGCTTGAATTTAAACATCACTAACTAATTATTTTTGTTAAATAAACCTCAAACGGTAATTTTTTTTAATTTAAGAGAACTATAGTAATCTTAATATTTTCTCATAGCTTACATTTTCATATTTTGGGGTCCTTTCACAATGAATGGGCCTTTGTCTATAGTATTAGAAGACAGCATATCTAATAACGGTTATCAAAGTCTTTAAAGCAGTGCTTCCCAACTAATAAGATAAAAATCTTTATTCCTCTGTGTGTCTATTGGAAATCATTCATACCATTTATTTTATTTTATGTTTATGACTGTCTTGCCTACATGCTTGAAGAGCCCAGAGCCTGGAACTGGAGTAATGGGTGATGGATGGTGAGCCTCCAAATGGATGCTGGGAATTGAACCCAGGTCCTCTGGAAGAGGGGTCAGTATTCCTATGTACTGAGCCATCTCTCCAGCCCTGATACCATTTCTTTATTTCTCCTGAAGAGTTGTGTCAGGCTGGGTGAAGGTGGCACTTGCTTTTTAATCTCAGCACTCAGGAGGCAGAGGCAGGTGGATCTCTGTGAGTTCGAGGCCAGCCTGGTCTACAGAGTGAGTTCCAGGACAGCCAGAGTTACAGCAGAGAAACTCTGTTCACAAGGGAAAAAATGTTTCAATTATTCTCTTAGTCTGTCAGTGCTGTAGTGTCAGTTACAGCACCCAAGCCCCCTGGCCAAGAGCAAGCTTGATTGCTCGGTGTTAAGTTAAACTTAGTAAACTATGTCTGCCTATTCCTTGTTCAGAAACGTCTTTGATATTTCTCTAAGAAGTGATTTGTTGGCAGTATGATTAGAAGCTCCTGATCTGAATCACTCATATGTTAGCTTCATTCATTCAACTGCTTAAAAAAAAGTTACTTTTTTTTTTTTTTTTTTTTTTTACAAATACTACTTTATCTAAATTAGATGAGTAATTCTAAGATATTTTGTTATCATAAAATTCAAAAAGCAGAGCAAGAGGATCACTACAAGACTAAGTCCAGTGTGGTTAACATAGCAAATCCTAGACCGTCTAGACTAATATGGTGATACACTGTCTTTAAAACCCCAAAGGAAAAGATATGGCACAGAAGTCTGTTCTTTGCCCCTTCTAAATATATTCATATCTGAAGCAAGATTTAACTCACATGCCCTGTGTGTGTCTAGATGCTTTCCTTACCTGTCTTTACAGTGTATCTTAGAGACTGCTGGAGAGGCCACCTTTAAGATTTTATTCTCCTGTGCTGGGTCAATTCCCACTTCCACCGTCATGTAGTTTGCAGTTACATCAAGTACATACAAGTACATCAGTAAGTACATCGTAGAAGAACAGGCTGGGGGATCTGAGAAGATGAGGGCAGGCACTCATGGAAAGTGCCTGTGAAGCAGAGCCTATGACAAAGAGGATTGGGACAGGAAATCAGATATGTCTTTGGGACTGAAGCATGGGATCATTCCTAACCATGTAGAAGTTTAGCCTGTGATAAATGAGACTGCCTCAAAAACAGAGCAGCGAGCAAACAACAAAAATCAAAATAGTTCTACTTGACTACATGCATTCTCCATCTCCCCCCTCCCCGCCCTAAAATATGGCGAGACATGATTTCTTTCCCCTAAATTATATTCTGTGACAAAAAGTTTTATTTCCAAACAGTTAGGAAAGATAAGGACTGACCAAAATTGAGCATGTCTTTTTTCTTCACTCTGAGACAAAACCTTATTTATGAACCATCTTTTTTTATTCTAAAGGACATGAGTCAAAATAGACACAGTTTGGGAAACACTAGTACAAAAGAAAACTCAGCTCTCTGTAGTGAGGAGACTAACATTTTCACTACTAAAATGAGACTTTTCCCCCCTTTGCTTAATTGTGTTATCAACTTTTGTTGTCACTTACCTCTGGTGACCTGTAAAAGGAAAGATACTCGTGCAGCCACCTTCTCACTCCGTCGTTGTACGAGCTTTCTTTTTAACCGCCGCTAAGAATACTCTTGACACAGTTAAACTCATTTCTTAAACAGATGCCACTCTTTTATTTTCAAATTTCAAATTAGAAGGGGACTTGGATTTGCAACCTTGTCTCTGTCTGTGGCTGTTCCTGCGCTCCAAAGGAAGAACCTGAGGAGCACCTGCCATTGAGCACATTTCAATCAGCATTCTACAGGCTTATCCCGGATAAAGCAGTTTTTTAAAAAATAAAAATAGAAGCTCCGTGTCTTGTGCCACTGTACCCCGAAAGACCCTCTTGACAAACTGTGCAGTAGTAGCCCACGCGGAGACGCACTCAGACCCCATCCTCTGCTTTAGACGCTGTGTCTGCTGTTCTCCATTTGTGAAATTTCATACATAATAGGTCAGTCCAAGTTGTGGTATCACTTTTTTTCTTACATAAACATATTGTTGGCTTTAAAAGTTACAAAGTATAAAATACAGGTTTTCAGATGTTCATTGGCTGTTTTTAGAATGCTACTAGTAGGGAGTTTCTGATTGAAGGACACTAGTTCTGAAAATGTACTTATGATTTTATGTTCGGGGCAGATGATTTAATGCCTCTGCTAGATTTTACCTTGTTGCTCATTGTGTACCGTTTAGACACTGTGCAGAGACAAAGCAGAATTGTCCATAATAAACATGGCATCTCCAGAGTTTTTATTTCTGCTTTTTCCTTTTTGATCCTCTGAGATGACAGGACCTGGCGTGGATGTGCTAATAAATGTTCCTTCCCATGAATTGCAAACAGCTTGAGAAAATATTTAAAGTAAACTGTAATGATTCGTCTTGGTAATCTCCTTTTTACTGAGAATGTCTTTGTCAGGAATTACATCATCACAATGGACCGTTGGCCAGGAAGTTCTGTCTAGCAGATGAATGGATATGAAGTACTGGGCTTCTACTAAAAGACACTATTGTAATTCTGAAATACTACTGCCGAGCTTTGCCGGTTTTCTGTCTTTAAATTCATAGGATAGCTGGGTGATTAAGGCATACTTAAGAGTAGCTCCTTAGAGTAAAACAACTAGAAACTTGAGAAACCAGAAATAGAAAATGGCATTTCCTTTAATGCTGCCATTTAAGTTCCCAGTTTCTTCTAGTTCAGCTGCTAGACAAAGTCCTTTTGTCTCAAAAATATTATCCGCAAAACAAAAGAAAACAGAAATCAATAAATGTATTCTTTTCTGTTCCATTTATCATCTTTTTATCTACTCATAGATTCTGTTTTCACTCTCTTAACTTCATAGATGGATTCTGTAGCCCCATGAAGCCATAATGGTCAGAACAAAGGCTTCAATTATTTTTATCAGGAAAAAAACCCTGACAGTGTTAGTTGTGTTTCAGTTAATTAGTTCATTGTGGCATCAGTTTGGGATATTTTAGGTAGCTGACCTTCCCCTTTTGTGACACTCGTTCTGTTTTTATTCCTCATGAATAGCTTTACATGTATTCCCTTTACAATGAATGTAGTTTTATACATAGTAGATATTTGATATAACTGATCATTTAGAACTCATATGTTTCGTGGGCTAAGGATAGCTTTTCTGCTGTTTCATCTGATTCATAAGTAGATTCCTTTTAACGCGTACCAGACTATACAATTAATAGTGACTTCAGTGTGCATATGCAATATATAAAAACAATGAACACTTGGAAAGACCATTTTGCAATGTTACTCCCCAAATCTAACAAATAATAAAATATCTTATCTGTACTAGGGTTTTATTATACAATGACAGCTTTTTCATGTGCTGTATTATAGCCTGTTAACCAAAAATAAATGGGTATTTAAAATGGAAAATGAAATTACGCTGTTGCCTGAAATATCTTAACTCAGGTTTTATTACAGGTTGCATATGGTATCTGTTAGAACTTTGAGTCTGTGTTGGTTGTTGAATTATTATGTGGATTAACTGTTGCATTTGAAAGTTCTTGACTTTAAAAGCGTGTGTCTGTTTTAAATCTTAGGCAAATTCCTTGCAGGTTTTGTGAACGGTCTAATCTCTCTTTTGTATTTCCTTTCTGTTTGTTGCTTTGTTTTTTGTGTGAGAGCACAAAGTCCTCTGCAGCACCAGATCTAGAGCACTGCTTTGGATAGTTTGGATAGTCTGTCATGAATAGAGCGTTTTAATGACAAGAGCTTCTACGTTGTTGACCTATTGCACAGAATACAGAAACACATGATAATATGGAGAAACTAAGAGAGTTCATAGACTATCAAGAAAAAAAATCACTTTATGCCTGTAGTCCTAGGAAAGCTAAAGCTGGTCTCAAGAGTGTATCCTAGGAACTTCTCTAAAAGCCTGTAGCTCAATCTAGAGAGAAAGCGGGGAAGAAAGGAAAACAATTAGGTCCATAATTAAATTTTCTTCCAGAACTTACTACTGAAGTTTCTGGAAATGATTGGATAACTAATAAACCTTTCCTATTTAATTTTTTAAATCTAAATATATTTGTGTCAGGGTCTTACCGTTTAGTCAGATTGAACCCATTCAGCTTCAGAAAGAAGTAAATGAGCTAACCTGTGGCGGTCAAGCATTCAGCATGCACACATTTGCTCTGGTCTTGGGCTATGACTATACTCAGCTGTCTAGGATCAAAAGTGGCATGATTTTGTTGAGATGTGTAACTTCCTCTTCCAAAGTATAGACATGAGCTTCTGTGAATGAGGAAAATAAGGTACAGGAAAGACACAGTATTGACTAAGTTAAAGATACGCATAGGAGAAAGGTGGCTTTTAAATAAAATTTAGAATAAAGCAGCAGTTTAACTTTTCTGTGAGTCAGGTGTTTGCGGATTTGTGCCGGTCTCGGAATTCTGAAATAGTGATTGCAAGGTGTTTTTGTTGTTGTTGTTGTTTGTTTGTCTTAACATAGAAAAGTAAATGTAGAGAAATTCTAAGTGACTATTTCATTGTTGAATATGTTAATTACTGTTTTTTACTCACATAAAGGTTAGGTGTCTTTTGAACTTCTATCTTCTTACCTTTAAAAGTGTGCTTGAGCCAGGCAGTGGAAGCACACACCTTTAATCCCAGCATTCAGGAGGCAGAGGCAGGTAAATCTCTGAGTTTGAGGCCAGCATTGTCTACAGAGCGAATTCCAGGACAGCCAGGGCTACACAATGAAACCCTGTCTTGAACCCCCTACCCTAGCGGGTGTGCTTGAAGTTAAATATCTTGCATGGGTAATTCAATAAAAGGTTAAAATATGTCTGTAACTTTACTAGCTACCAAAAATATTCCACTAATCAAAACAAATAGAAATTGTCATGTTCATGGTTTTTTTTTCCAGAAATATTTCTAGATATAGTATGCTAGATATAGGAACGATAGAGAAAAAGAATGTTTAATTAAAAAAGCAGGATAAAAAAATGCTCAGGCCTAGCCAAAGGAAAAAAAAAGTTTCAGTTTCAAATAGAAAAAAAATATTACCCAGGAAGGTGTTGCCTAAATTAAAATTTCAAGGAACAAGTCATGTACATATTAGAACAACAATCTAAACATGAATGGCAAGCATGCAGCTGCTGTGCCAGGAGCTCAGCAGCGTGTTCAAAAACAACATGGAGAATAACATGGCTAGAGAAGAAAGAGCAGTGGGAAAGTGTAATTGTAATCAGAGACACAAAAGGTTGAGGAAAATATTAAATAAGACTGTAGACCACTGAAAAGTGTGTGTGTGTCACTAGCAGTAAGAGTAAGTCATTAAGAGGGGTTTGCACATTAGCGTTGCTGTGCCTTCCCTGACAACTGGGTCGTCACAGATTAATCGGAGGAGTGAATTTGGAGGTTATTGCAGCAGCCCAGGAAATGCCATGATGGATCTGAGCCATGACGGTAGAAGTAAGGAGAAGCAACCAGGTTCCGGATATCATTTACAAATGGAACTTGCTGTTGGGTTGAAAGTAGCTCATGAGAGAAGAGAAAGGCGGGAAGGATGAACTCAGAAGGGACAAGTGGTATGATTTTACATAAATTGTGGCAAGATTTGTTCCCATAGTCTAGTGTCTGGTAGCTAATATAACACCTTTTCCCATAATGGATAGGATATAGGTGTTATTGACTAATAAAGTCTCAGACTTAATTTAGATTTAGACTTAAGCTATATTTATAATAGATGAATTGATTTCAAGTTCACTGATTTCATTATTCATCTATTTCATAATGGATTATAGAGCACACCGATAGAAACAGTTTTTTTTCTTAACTAACTTTTTACAGAAACATCTATAATGTTTTCTGTCCTGCTAACATGTTTGTGTCCCTTTCCACCTTCTTGGCAAGCTTGTTTGAAAGTGTAGTGTTACGCGTTATGTCATGGGGTATAGTGGAGCACATGTGTTCAATACAGTTCATAAATGGAAGCAGCTGGTTTCCTGTGCTGTTAAGAGAAGGTATGCACACAGCTGAGACCCTCAAACTTTAAAACTCTCTGGGTTCCTTTTCTGTCCTGTATAAAAGCATGCTGTGATTTCAATTAGTGCAAATGTGTAACAAGCCACCTCAATGGCTTAAAAAATTATTTTGTTTCAATTCTTAAACAGGCAAATGTGGTTCATTTTCTTTGTCTCTTCCTACAGTCCCAAACTCCCCCAGCCTACCTCTAGCAAAGAACATGACACCTTTGGTCTTAGTTTTCCACTCAAATCTGAAATGGCCTTGGCAATGGGGAAAAAGTTATCATCTCAAAGGGAAAACCTGAATTCATACACAGGAACTGCAGGATTACTTTGGCGTTTTACTAGTCCCTCGTAACACTAGCAAGTCCCATAAATACCTAATGGAAAAACAGCAGAAAATGAGATCTGCAGCAGCCTTCAGAGATCGAATTTATGTTGCTGAACATTTTTTTGAGGTTGACTGTAAAGGTCAGAAGAAAGTGGATAGATTAAAGTTGCTGATTTTTGCAAACTTAAGGGCACTTTTAAAGGTTTCTCTTTCTGTAGCATGAACGTTTCAAGATAAATGGCTTTGCTTCATTAGCTGAAATGTCATGTCATCATTTAATATCTGTTACCTGGGAAATTTGTTGGTTTCGAAGTATTTACATGCAATAAGTAAAATCCTCAATCCACTTTAACAAATAAACTTATGAAATTCTAATCTTCCCAATAGCGTAAGTCTGATGAGTGAATACACATATGTATTTGTGTAATTACAATCTGTGAATTCTAAATTACTCATTTTAGAGATTTCAAGACTATATAGAGTGAAATAAAAACCAAAAATGTCCTTTTACAAGCATGAGTTCTTGAGTGAGTGATGTAATCGCAACCTTTGCCCACTTATCTTGTCTACATTGCACTTCAGCCCCAAAATGAATAACCGTAGAGAAAGGACAGTGGCATCCTGTGTCTCTGAAACACAGTGTGAACACTTGCACTGGCTTCTTTGCTTTCCGAATAGTCTGTGAACCCTGTAATTACTGCGAGACTACACTGAAGCCGTGAGTTGCCGGACCACTGGGTACTGTGGGAAACAGTTAACTTCCATCTCTAAGCATCTATCTTGAATTGATAGTACTGAGAGCCAAGAATATGTCATCCAGATCTGTGTTTTATTTATGCCTTCCCTACCTTTTTCCTGACTTTGATTTCATAGTTCAGATGGGCCAGTCATTAATACCCACAATCTCCAAAACATAAATTGAAACTTCGTGACTTTTGTGTTCACTGCCATACCATTTGCTTGGGGATTTGCTTGGGGTATTTGCTTGGGGATTCTACAGATTTCACAGTAAAGTGAGGTTATGTGGAGTATTGTCCTTTTTATGATGGTTAATAATTAACATTAAATCTATTAATTTTCTCTCTAGAAAGTGGGCTTATGAGTGATTCATCTGTAACTCTTGTTTTTCTGCTTGAACTCCTTTAGGGAAAACTATGGATAAAATGTTAATTTTTAACATTCTTTTGATCTTAAAATGGTATATTAAACATTAAATGACCTTTGAATTGTGTAATCACAATAAACATAAATATTAATTTTCTATTGTAGTTGGTATTTTTGGTCCAATTCTATTAAGTCTGGCAGCCATCGTGTTTACAAAATTCTGTAGAGAGCTGGGAATGTGGGTAAATGATGGCGAGCTTACATCGTGTGAGGCCATGGGCTCAGTACCTAACACCACGCACTCACTCACTCACATACACACACAGTGAAGAGATCATGGATCTCTTTAGTGTCAGCCTATGATCACACCAAAGTAACCTGCATCTCACCTGTATCCCACAATTCCTCATTAGTTCTCACTACAATTTGTTGACAATTTCCTCCTCTTAGCGTTTTGTATTTTATTACACTGCTAAAATACAGCTCTGCCTTTCCTTTCCTATTCAGTACTGTTTCTAGTCCACGAACTCTGGTGGGCAGTGATCATGACTGGGGAAGAGGGAGAAGCTGTATTGGTGTAGCTTGTGGATAGATTGGAGTTCAAAGGCTCATAGGAAGGGACAGAGATGAATCTGGGGTCTCTTGGCGAGAGTCTTCCTCCTATCTTCCTTGGGAAAAGACTGTCTTTATTCATTTGTTGCCATTTTTACTTTTGGTTCAAGGTTTGGGTCTGGGATGGTTTTGTTTGTTTGCTTGTTTGCTTGTTTGTTTTGTTTTAAATAGGTTTACACTTTGTAGCTCAGGCTAGCCTCAGACTTGTGGCCAGGTAGATCCCTACTTTTGCTTTGGGTTGCTTTTTGTGCTTTTGCGAATTGAGAAAATTTGGAATTCCAAAGCTCCTTTATACTTTTTAACAAGTGTGTAACCTCCAAACATCTATTCATTGTTAATGGAATTACTATCTTCTATGTCCATTAAGGGGAGAGGGTTCCCTTGGTTTTAGTGTAGTTTCAAGTACTTGTACATGCATGCATGTTTACATCGCACATTTGTGAAGGTACACGTGCACGTTATGTATGTGTTCGTGTAAAGGCCAAATGTTGGTATCAGATGTCCTCCTTAACTGCTGTCCACAGTGTTTTGTGAGCCTGTCAGTATGGCTAGACTAGCTGGCTAGCGTGCCCCAGGGATCCTTGTGTCTCTCGGGAGACCCACAGCACTGGGGTTACAGCCCTGCTGCACCAGCTTTCCTCCCAGATGCTGGGGATTGAACCCAGGACCGCGTGCTCACATGTGTAGCCAGCACTCTGTGGGCGGAGCCATTTCCCCAGCCTGGGTAGTTTGGGTGTTTTCTTTTTTAATTATTTATTTTTCTGTTTTGAGATAAGGTCTCATTTAGGGTGGTCTGGATTTACAGTGTAGTTCAGACTGTCCTCAAACGCACAGAGGTCCCCCTGCCTCAGCCGCTCAAGGGCTGGGATTATACATACAATGTGCCACGCATAGCTCGGTAAAATGGTTTTGGGAAGGAACGCTCATGTTAAGTGTGTGTACTGGAACATGGGTTGCATGACAAATGGTTTTGATCTTACCAGAAGTGTTTTTGGCACTCATTTGTAATAATATACCCAGGTAAAGGGCTGGAGAGATGACTCAGCAATCGTGAGCCCTGGCAGTTCTTCTAGGGACCTGAGTTCAGTTCCCAGCACCCACCTCGGACAGCTCACAGACAAATGTAACTTAAGTTCCATGGGATCCAACACCCTTTTCTGCCCTCCATGGCCACACAGGTGGCATAGACGTAGAGACACATAAAATTTTAAAAAATAAAAGGATTGCCACTAACGTCTATTGTAGCTGTAAAATTGTATGATTATAATATTTAATATTTAAGTATGGAAAGGTTTAAATAATATACAAAAATAGGGTAGAGTTGCAGAGTAACCTCATGAGCTTATTTCCCCTCTTCATATATTATCAATATTAACATTGTAATCACTTACCACTTCATAATTTAAACTAGGAATAGCAATAAGTGCACATAATATGTTTGTGTTTTGAAAAATAATAAGAAATACATAATTAAATTACTATCTTGATCATTTTAGATAGAAAACACAATACAGCAGGTCTCTTGCAATTCAGAGTTCAAATTGTTCCCTGTGTACTTTAGCGTTTCCCTCTTGCCTTCTTCACACGGCCTCTGGCAAGCACTGCCTTCGGTTGGTCTTTGGTTCTCTGAGTGTGACTATTTTAGACACTCGTGAGGAGGTCCTTCTGCTGACTTATGGGCCTGCGCCAGAGGCCCAGCTTCCTCCTTGGGAGCCTGAACATTATTGTGCTGTTTCTATATAGCACATTTTCTTGTATCCCTTGTCTGCTATTGCAATATTTAGAATGCTATTCCTCATTTTAGCAATTCTGAATCAACCTGCAATGAGCACCCACGTGAAGATCTCTTCAACATCTTACTTTCAGTTGGTTTGCATATGTGAGATTGCCAGATCACACGGAGAAATGCCCCATCAGTGCTTTTGTCCCCGCTCCCATCTTACTGTTTCTTTGAATTTTATCGTTGTCACTGTTTGGGCTGTCTTGTTTTTGTATCAAGCGCTTAGTTTTATTTCATGAGTTATCTTTTCTCTGTTGATTGTGTCCAGTATTGAGCCGAAGTTTGATACATTTCCATTTGTCTTTTTTATTTTTTTAGCTTTTCATCTACTTTCATCACTTGTAGTTTGAGCACTGTTTTTCAGTGTCCATTTCATTCTGCTTCTGGGTTAAATTTATCCCAAGTATTTTGTTCATTTCTGTAAAGATTTATTTGGTTTTTAATTTTGCGCCCATACCCCTTGGAGGGCAGGATAGTGTCTGGTCTCCTGCAGCTGGAAGTCCCCAGATAGTTGGAGCCAAACTCGGGTCTTCTACAAGGGTAATATATACTCTGCCTGCCATTTCTTCAGCCCCCGTTTTATTCCTTTCGATGCTATTATAAATGAGTTGTTTCCTTAACTCTCCTTTGTTTCTTTTTGCTGTTCTTACAGCCATGTTTTTACAGTCTCACACTTTTGTCCAGGCTGGCCTCTGACTCACGGGCTCACGAGTCCCAGTGTCTCTACAGCTGGGACTGAAGCACACTGCTGTGCGTCTGGGAGTGCGTTTGGGGTCGGTCTTACGCTGCAGCTTCACTGAGTCTACTTGCTCCAACAGGCTTTGTGTGCATTCTGCAGAGTTTTTCACAAGATAATGCCATCACTTTCCCACTTTTTTATTTGAGTGCCTTCCTTCATTTCTCCTGTCCTTCCTTTCCCTCTTCCTTTCTCTTGTTTCTGTAATGTCTGTTGCTATGTCTCCTGGCTGTGTTGAGTGTTTGTGGGATTCCTTGCCTCCCTTGTCCCAGACCTTAGAGGGAAAGGCTTTTAGTTTTCATCACTGAGAGTGTTAACTGTGGGCTTTTGTTATGATGAGGAAATTCCCTTTGGTGCCAATTTTTTAAGGAAGGGCTGTGTGTTTATATGGGCTTTGAGATAAAGATGCCTTATTTAGCCCAGCCTGGAATTTACATTCCTCTTACCTACACCCCCTAAGTTCTACAATTACAGTTGTGAACTATCTTCCCTTTTAATCTTAAAATAATTCATTTAAAAATTAAATTGTTCTTCCATAGTAGCCAAATATCAAGTACTCAATAGCCACTTGTAGCTAATAGCAACTGTGTTAGACAACAAGGAGCATCTTTATCACTCTCAAAAGTGGTCTAATGTTAGAAGAGAAACTCATGACTGTCTTTTTCTATATTCCATTTTGTCTTCCATATCCTGACTCTGCCAATACCATTCATAAAGACAGTACAAAGTCATCGCTTGTATTCCTCATCCAGCTTCTCCTACTGTTCGCATCTTCTGTAACTGTGGAGCCTCTTCCCAAACAAACAAAGCGTTGATCATTAGTGTTTGACATAATGTTCCTTTTCTGTTCCAGAATCCATTTAGGTGACATGTTGCTCTGTCTTTCCTCTTTTTACAACCATGACATGTGTGGATATAGTTTGTGGACTACCCATCAGTTTGAGTTTGTTGTCTCTTGTGATTGGACTGCCCATGCGGATCTGACGGTGGAATTCCATGGGAGTGATGCGGCTTCTTGGTGTGGACTCTAAGCTTATCTTTACTGATGTTAATCTTGACCGTCTAGTAAAAAATGGAATCTGTCGATTTACTCCACTGTAAAAGTTCCCCTTTCAATACAGTCTTCATTAGAAACATTCCATTAGGGAAGCAAGACCTAAGATCCTTCCATTGACATCAGCTCCCCTGAAAAATAATTTAGTTTCCCAGAAGAAGTGCTGTAATCTTTTCAGTGGCTCAGATACCTAACAGCTTTCCTCTAGGTCTCACCCTTGGATCTACACACTCCCTCCCAATGCCACTAAGTTAAGCCCCAAACCTGCAAGCCATCTACAACGTGTAGCACACTATATGCCAAAAGTCAGCTTTAAGGAGATCATAGAACTAATTGAAAATCAGAGTAATGAAGCTGCTAAACTGTAACTTCAGAGTTGCTTCTCATCCCCTTGGCTAAGATTAATCGTATGTAACTTTGGATAATAGTTCTCGAGCCAGATACAAGAAGTATAATGGCAAAGACTGGTTAATTGTAAGACAGAAGATGCCCTTCAGAGATCAGAAGCCATGGCACTGAGTAGAAGATGGTGTGACACAAATACCCAGGGAAGAATTAGTGCCAGTAAGATGTAAAGAACTCCCAGGGATCAGTGTGAAAAAGAGAACATGGAGTATAATTAGTCCCGAGACAACACCAGAAATCATACATTAGGAGATGATATCTATTAAACTAATGAAGAGGTGTTCTGCTCTCGCAAGAAATGCAGATGAAATCAGCATTGAGGTACCATTTGTAACAATCAGCTGGTAAACATTTTAAATATTATCCAATATTAGTTGTAATAATTCTTACATACTTTGGAAACTACTTTGATATTATTTATTAAAACTAATTTTTTTGCTTCCCCACTGTCTAGAAAATATTTGTTGCTCTTGGACTTTATATCTAATGTTTAGAACTTAATCTAATAAACTGTGAACAAGGCTTCTGCACAGGAAATCATAAACATCATTGAGATAAGTGGAAAATAGAGATGAATTTTTAAGATAGCTCTTGATTAGAAGCCTCAATATTATAATGACTCAAATTTGTCAGCTTTCAAATTAATCTGTAGACTCGGTGCAATTCTAATTAAAAACCTAGTAAGTGGAATATTGAGAAGCTAAATCTTAGATGCTTTTGGAAATTCAGAGGGTTGACAGTAGCCAAGACCCTTTTATAGCCATACAAGATACAAGGAATTCATTTGCTAGACACTGACCCTTCCTAAAGTTGTAATAATAAGGACATCATAATCTCAGTAGCATGATAAACAATGAAATTGAGCTAAAGAACCTAGAAGCATAACAAGCAGCTTCAATTTTGAATACTGTCAGTTAATAATATATGTGCTGAACATGTGTCACTTTGAATAAATGTTTAAACTATGAATGAAAATGAATTGTATTCTTTCAGTCAAAGCTTATTTACTAAAAAATCCAGAGTATTATGACTGTAAGGTCATATGTAAGTTTAGGATTCCCATCATCCCAGTTTGAATCCCAAATGTTTGTCTCACAAGAGTTCTTCAACCATGCAGGTTCTAGTTAGTGTATCTATAAAACAGCTTCCAGGGTTATGGTGAGAAATACTGAGTACAATCCTGCAGGTACATGCTGTGCCCTCAATAATGGGAATTCCTTATATGCTTCTTGGAAACACGAAAGCTATTTTTATTCTTGAGAACAATTTGTGTTTCACAGATCTTTGTGTACTATGTATTATGCTTATTATTTAAAAATTCTGTTTTCTTATAATAGTTCCGTTGAATTTTTCTGAGTTCAACTCCTTATTCAAAGAAACTCACCAAGCATAATTTGTTTTTGTGGGTTTTGAAGAGTCCCTGCATTCATAAAAAGTTCTACTGAAATATATCAGAGCATTATAAGAACTAAAGCCTTCGAATCATTGATATCCTAATAAGCCCTGCTAAACTTAATTAAAGGAAGTGATTAGAAGATTTTACTTTCGAGTTGATTGATGTTTCATTTTTAGAATGAATGGTTGACAAAAAAAAATAGTCAAATACAACTCAAATTGACTGTCTACATTCACAGATTCAACTAACTGAGGATCAAAAGTAAGTTTTTGACTTTGTACTGAGCATATGGTCTTTTCTGTAGCATTCCCTAAACAGTGTAACTACTTTTTATATATCATTTGTTTGGATTATTTATTTGTTTATTTACTTATTTTTGGTTTTTTGAGGCACATAACTCTGGCTGTCCTGGAACTCACTCTGTAGACCAGGCTGGCCTCAAACTCACAGAGATCCGCCTGCCTCTGCCTCCTGTGTGCTGGGATTAAAGGTGTGCGCCACCACCGCCTGGCTTTGTTTGGAGATCATCAGATCTCTTGGTACTAGACTTACACTTGGTTGTGAATGGCCAAGTTCAGTTCTCAGCACCCACATGGGCAGCTCACAACTGCCTGAAACTCAGGCTCTGGGAGCCAACATACTCTTCTGGCATCTGTGGACACTGGCAGGCATTGTACATAACCACAAACAGGCATCCACACATACATATGTAAAAATAAATAAGTCCTCTTCAAAAACTTATTTTCAGCTAAACAGTACTTACAATTGCTAATCACTGTTTTTCACAAAGAATGTGTGATTAATCTATAAGAGTCACTAAATGACGCAATATAGTATTCTAATGAAGACTTAATATGACTCCAAATGGCATAAAATGAGAAGTAGCAGGTATCGTCCATCTGCATTCCTTACTAGAATAATTAGCATGAAGCTCATCACAATGAAAGCATCAGACACATCTGTACTTGGGAACATTTCCACAAGAAAATAGCCTAGAATTTTGAAAATGCCACTCTTGTGAAAGACAGAGGAGGGTAGGCAGAGATCCATCAGTTGAAGGGACACCAGGGACACTTGACAAGCAAGTCTAATCCTAGTTCCTTGACTCGAACTGGTTTTAAACAGAAGAGACTAGCTGCAGAGGACATTTTTGGGATGATTGAAAATTTTTCAAAAGAACTGTGTATAGTATAGCTTATTATAGTAATTTGTATTTATTTAGAAATAATTTTTGGAGATATGCATTGAATAGATGTCTGAAACTAATTTTCTAATGTCTCAGGGGAGTAAAAAGGTCCATGTATGCAGATGCATGCATGTTGCATAAAACATTTTGCAATTGATTGGTAAATATAGGTAAATAGCTGAGAGTGTTCAAATATCTTATTCTGTGTATTTGGTATTTTTCAAAATGCAAAGTTATGGAAATATATTTTTAAATATAGTGATAGTAAATTAATAACATTAAATGTGCTTTTCATAGAATCTTACTCACTTAGAAAGCATAGATTTTCCCCTGCTCTTAAAATCAATTTTCTAAATTTCAAATGCAGTTAATAGAGGTATCCAAGTATGATTCTTTCATTTCCCATTTTATTTCTTAATGCCAGTAAAAATTCAACTTTTAAGACATTAAAGACCAAAAAAAAAAAGCCAAGTGGTAGTGACGTACAGCTTTAATCCCAGGACCCAGGAGGCAGAGGTGGGCAGATTTCTTAGTTCCAGGCCAGCCTGGTCTACAGAGTGAGTTCCAGGACAGCCAGAGTTACAGCAGAGAAACCCTGTCTTGAAAAACAAAAAACAAACAAAAATACATTGAAGACAGTTGATCGAGCCATAGTGGCTGGGACCTGTAATCTCAGCACTCTGGAGGCTGGAGCAGGAGGACTGCTGCAAGTTTGTGGCCATTGTGGGCAACAAAGTAAGATCGTGCTTAAAACAAAATAAAAGGAAGGAAGGAAAAATAGAGAGTGAAAAGACGTTTGATCTGTCTGCCTGGGATTCCGTTTGTAGCTTTGCTCATCAGATGCCTGCTTAGTGCAGGGGCGGACCTAGAACAGCCCTTCTGGAAGGTTCTTCGGTGAGCTTCTCCAGGCTAAACCGTGATGTAGCAGTCTGACTCACAGGCACGGTATCTAAATCATTTTTCACTAAAAGAAATTTCATATAGACTACTTCACACATATGCTTAATCTTCTTCCCGCGTACTGAGGTCAGCAGTGTAAGGCAGGGTTCAGCTCAGACAGAAGTAGGAAAGGTATGAAGAGAATACTGCCCAGAGAGTCATCAGACCTGGTTAAATGTGTTCTTGTTAGAGTTCTTGTTAGACTGTAAAAAGTGAGAATGGGAGACTCATTTCCAGTCAAGATATTGAGATAGTGGCTTAATGATTTGAATAGGACTTCAGATACATTTGGTACATTTACATGTGCGTGTGTGCGTGTATGTGTGTGTGTGTATGTGTATGTGTGTATGTGTGTGTGTGTATGTGTGTGTGTGTATGGTGTGTGTGTGTGTGTATGGTGT